>JAPDSC010129143.1:347216-428972 GCA_026290005.1 Latrodectus geometricus
TGTAAGATTTTCATTTTTATCCACATGTTATTCTTACTCATTTGCTTTAATTGTAATACAATGTATAATAGAAGAAAATTTTCAAAGGAATACAAAATTTAATTTCAAAATATACAAAGCTTGTTATTAGAAGTCTATTGAGTAAAAATTTCCGTTATATGGTTAATTGAGAACTAAGCACATTCGATAGTAAAGAAAAATGGGTAATCTACCCTAACTGCTTAAGATATTTCTTTATAGCATTTTCCAAAAATTTGAAATAAAAACTTCAAAAGAAGCAATTTACACTTTTATATTCTATACCTACGTATCACATAAGTCCAAATACGTTTTCCTCATTTTTTATGGAAGATAAAAAAAAATTGCTATTATATTGATTTAATATGCATTGTTAACATATGAATATTGAAAACTGAATTTTTATTTTAAATATATTTATTATTCTTGAAAAATTATTTAATTATGTTATAGGATAACATATATTTAAAAAATAAAATATACTGTACAATAACTTGAGCATTATATCGGGCAAGTATTCATCGGGCATTATTAATTGTATTAAGTTAATATAAAGAATACTACATTTGGTATATTTGACCTGGTAAGTGCTTATGAGTTATTTGTGTGTGAAAAATCTGAAATATAAAAAATAAAGGAAACACACCTTTTATTTCATTGATGTTTTATATGAGAATAAAAGTAAAATTTCCTTTTTCCTTACTCTGAAAAATTTTTTAAAAATGATTCAATGACTTATTTTTTGAAATCTTTTTCCATTTTTTTTTTCACTGATTCAAAAAATGGCTCCTGGATATCCTGATTTGAAATAGCCAATATAAAATGAAATGAAAGAATAGATTCACTTAGGCCCTAAGGTTTTTCTGTTTGAAGTAAAATGTTTAGACGTGGAAAATGAACAATATGTGATTTTACACATAGTTTTTGAAATTTTGGATAATAGATTTACCAGTAAGCAATTTAGAGAAAACTTAATAACTGAAAGTTTCCTCCCTGGAGCAATCTGTGTATGTAACGATTCTAAAAAATAAAACGTGTCAAAATGTTCTACACCATTTTTAACTGAGAAAACATCGATATTGAAATTGACATTTTTAACAAATACAAAAAGAAATATTTTCCCCAATGTGCTTGAAAGGTAGCATGCAATTGCCTAAAGCATTAATTTATTCTTCCAGTGGTGAAAGAACTCGGATTATTTCAAAAACAAGATTTTGAATAAATTTGATTCACGTATTCAACATAATTAAATCTTCTTTACAGAAACAAAATCTGAAAAATATTCTGTTTAATAAAATTTCTGTGAAATAATAATGAAATTTCTAGAAAATTTAACAATACTGGGGGAAATACTACTACTTACTCTTTCACATATATTTTTTAAACTGATTAAAACTCATTTATGAATAAGCATAACTAATGTAAAATGTAATAGAGTATGCTATACTTTAATGGATTAAATATACTTCAGTAGAAAAATGATCGAAAATGTAATTCAAAATTGTAACACGCTAAAACATGAGGAATATAAAACCATTTAAGCAATACTCTTTCTTAAATTTTTTAATAAATATGAAATTTTAAATTTGAGATAGAAATCATTAATACTAAAGAAGCAAATTATTTAGTTACTGATGCGTAAATGTATTACATACAAATAATATTTCAGCATATATATGTACTCGTGCCAACCTAAAACCAGACATTAATAAAATTTCATTAAAATTGGAAATTAAATAGATAATATAAAATGATGACAACTGAAAAAGGTTATCACATTATGAATAAGAACTTTTAAGGAAATATCCTGTTAAGGTGTACTGGATATTGAAATGAATGACTGCTTGATGTGTGATATTATAAGTCAAAGGCAAATGCGGAAAGTTAACCATAAACTGGAGTTGTAGTGTTGTTAAATGGTGTGTGCAACAGAGAACCGCTCCTAGAAAAACAATCAGCCAAGGCAGTGATGCAGACAGTTTAGATAATTTTTAATTAGTCAATCTAAAATCCGGATAACCTGACATTTTTTGAAATTCTTTAAACATAACATTCATTGATGAAATTATGATTTCCCACTCTATAATTATATTCAAAATTTTAATGACAAAATTAGCATTAAATTCTAACTATAAATAAATTGAATGCAGTAATTTACCCGCCTGAATTCTTTGAAACTACATACACAACTCATCTGAAACCTGAAACCTGCTCGGAATCTTCTGGACATTGAAAACAAGGAAATAGCAAAGATCCCGATCTACAATATTTTCAACGCGGCAAACAAGAACAGACCACGGACAGTACTCAGATTAAAGCCCAACACTAAGGACTACAGAACACAAACAGAAGTGAGGCGAGTCGGACAACAACACGAACATCAGGTCGTATATTCACTTTTTTAAAATTTAATTACTTAAATTTTATTTTTTATTAATTTAATGTTTTTTGCTTTTTTTCCTTCCTTTTCTTTTCTTCCTATCCATTCAGGTATAAAATTACCTTTGACTAACAAATTCTTGCTATTTCAGATTTATTAATCATTTGCTTAGTTTTTCAGGAACACTTATCCTACAGGAGATTGAACTTCGGTTTTGGAGCTCCATACATCATCATACCGTCTCGAAACTATAAATATTGGATTGTTATCACATTAAACATATACTTGTATTCAAGTTGCGGATTATAATGTTATGGAAAACATAACTTTGAATTATAATATTATGGAAACAGGTGTATCAACACCTGTTTCATCACTTAAAATGTGATATTTCTCATCTCACTTTCAATGCATCATGGGAGTAAAAATATTCTATTAAGTATAAAGTTATAATTATTTAACATAGTTTTAGTTTAAGTTAACTACCAGTTTTTTTTATATTTTAAATCTAGATTATAAAAAAGTCACTGTAATATGTTCTGTTTTTATAACGTGGAATTAAAAAGGAATCTTTCAATTTGGATTATATTAAATAATATGTTGAGAAAGAGATGAGAGATAACATACTTCATCATAATTAGCTAGTTCATTTTTAAACACTCCACAATTGATTTTGCACAAAAAAAAGTTGTCAATAACTCGTGAAAATAGCAATGAACTATTCTAAATTACAAATGCCATTACTTTAGTCACGTTGCACAGCTCAGAATCAATACCGCTTTTAAAAGGAGAATTAAATCTCAGTCAACAGAATTCATTAAAAGAATATTGGTTTGTTCAGTTTGGCTGGTGAAAATTTCCATTCAGCTTAATTTAAGTGGATGGAATGCTTGGATCGATAAGATTGAAAGGGGACAGGGAACTTGTTTAGATAAACTTTATTTTTGTTATTTGTTTAAAAATGAATATTTTTGTTATTATCTCTTAAAGTTAGTCTCTTTATACAAAGAGTTTATTTATATTTACTCAATATAAATAACTTTTTTTTTGAACTTATAGTGTAAAGTGTAACTACTGTCTGAAATAAATCTGATCCATCGTTGTAATCAAATATGAGATATATTGATATCCACGATTTTTTTATTAAATTCTTCCTTTTTTGCTATTAATTATTTATTTTTATAAATTAAAAATATTATATTCATATAATAATATATATAATTTATGAATTAATATATATAATTTATAATATAATTTTTATAAATTGAAAACAAATAATTAATAGCAAAAAAAGAAGCAATTACAGCAAATAACCAATAGTTCAAACATTTTAACTTCTATAATTAGTAATTTAAATTTGGGATTAAGTTAAATAGACCCTTTTTTTTGTGAATTCGTAGAGATTGACAAAATAGTTCATAAAATAGAAAAATAGGTGTTAGATATTGAAACTAATTCTTCTGAAATAAAATTTCAAGCAGCAATGGGTTTCTTTGTCGAAGTTTATGGATGAGTAACTCACTTCACACATCGTCAATTCAATGTTTACGGCTTTCTTCAGCTATGGTGGTAACAAAGGTTGCATTCCTAAATGACCTAGATATCAGTTTTTCTGCAGCATCATTCGAAACATAGATTGGAAGCTCCAAGCACAATGCTATCGTCAATTGCTTAAGGCGATTCCAAGATATGATTATTCCTAGCAAAAGTGCTATACGATATTTGCACTTGAAAGCTATTGATTATTCTCTGTTGCATGAACTGTATGACAGGAGTTAGATTAGGCGAGAGAAACTCTACACGATTTGATTCAAAAAAAAAAAAAAAAAATCTGTGATTTCAAAATTAGCAGTACATAAATCAACAATTCAAAAGGTTCACCAATGAAAAGGTTAATCCAAGTTACTAAAGCATAAAATTAAAAAAAAAAGATTATTAAATATAAACACAAACAATAAAAGAATGAAAAGGAGTAAAATGCGATTTTTTTAAAAGTTTTAGTTTGTAAATGGGAATTAATTTATCATGATAATTTTTTAATTCCCATTTTCAAACTAAATAAGTAAATGGGACGCGACGTTAGCAACCACTGACTATTCCGTAAATTAAAGGCTTGCAGAACGAGCGTCTAGCGTGTAGTTTATTCAAATGGAAAATTATTTTAATAGCGTTTGAAAAATTGAAAATTGGGTAAATTTCTCGAAGAATAGTTTTTATTTCTAGCTATAAGGAGTTTATTTTCTTAAATTACGACATTCCATGAGAATTAATACAAATTGAAGCCCTGAGAATGAAATAAATTCAACAGTAAGATCGCTTTTATCCGAGCAAATCAGTATCTCATCTCCTTGCACCATTAGTTTTCCTCGTTCAAGATCGACTGAAACGGTCAATGCAGCTGTTGGCTCAGATTACGAGTGGCAGTTTAGGGATTAGTTGACTTAGTAATTGTTCTGAATTAATAAATTCCATTTGATCCTACAGCTCACGTCTCACTTGGACAAATAGTTGCATCATTAGCTATCCTAAATAATGGCAGCCTCGTCTATGATGAATCGCTTCTAAGTAAATTCTTTTCACTTCTTTTTGCAGAGAATTGTTTTATTATATTAGTTGAACATGAGCCCATCACAATAAAAAATAATATATATAAAATATATACATTTAATTAAATTTAGGTATGTGTAATTTAATTTAATTATTCTCTATAATTGACTTAAAATAAGAACATAATAGGCTTCAAAAATTATGTTCGAAATTAGGATATATATGGTTATTATAATACATTATATAAGACGATCTATATATGATACTGATTTATATAATCACGCTTTTGCATAGATATTCTATTTTTACAAATGTGTGAAATATTTTAATTAAATAATAACGTTTTTATTTATTTTAATTATTTTATTTTATTTTAATCAGTTTTTTTTAATTATGTACTTATTTTAATTATATTTGGTTAAAAATATTTTAATAAAAGTATTCTAAAACACTGAAATATTTTTAAAATTTAAATTCTCATATAAGCTTTAATTTAGTTAGTACGTTATCACACATATAACAATAATTTTTTATAAAAATTATTGTTATATGTGTGATATGTGTGATATAAATATAAATATATGTGTGATATAATATTGTTATATGTGTGATATAAAAATTATTGTTATAAGTAATTCTCTATGAAATAAAATTTTCTTTATATATATATATATATATATATATATATATATATATATATATATATATATATATATATATAATATGCAGCAATAGATCTTCAAATAAGAATGAGAGCTAAAGAATCTGTGTTTTATGGCGTATTCAGCCAAACAATATAGGTTTCAATTTACAAAATTAGATGTTAAACTTAAATATAGTAAAGTTTTTAGGATGCACTCTAAATACAATACAATAAAGTTTTAATTATTGTATTGTATTTAAATAAATTATTGACTGTTACAATTAATTTAATTTAATTATTGTATTGTATTTAGTAAGGATATGAAGCCACCACTTTAAAAAGGGAGGCATTCATGAATAATTTCAGAAGTTTCTCTCATAAGTAGGGTAGCATGCCATGCCCAGGAGCCTCTAGGCATACACAGAGTAGAGTGTCACTTTACACTTAACAGAAATCAATTTAACTTGTTCCGTACAATGGAGATTAATTGTAGCAAATATCAAGATTTTAGGTTAATTCAAATTAGCTCACGCCAATTGAATTATTAAATCATTATTTTGAAATTTCGTATCTTATCATTTATAAATGCGTTTGCCTATCTTAATGTATCTATTAAATTGGTTACATTACGAGCGTTGTTTAATTTTCTTAATTAATGGCTCAATGCAGAATGTAATTATATTTAGCATTAGAGATGCAATATAACATTCACACTTTTTGTATAAAAAAATTAAGAAAAGAAACTCATCTAAAAGGCAAATGAAGGGATTTCTCGTGTACATTTAAAAATAAATGCCATCATTTGGATCATTTCCAATTAACAGCTGAAATATTGGAAAACATCTGTACTCATTCAATGGAAATTATGCATTTCATTACTTGGGTTCTATGTGAGCTATTAATTTTATTAACAATTCCTTAGACCAACTTAGAGTAGTGGCAGTAATTTTATAGGAAAGAATATTTTGGTTTGATCTTAAATTTACATTTACTTCACTTTATCTTTTCGAAGTGTCTTTATTATGAGTTACTATATTTCAATGCCATATAGTTCATTATAATTTATATTTCAGTTATAAATAGATATTTTATATGCTCAACAAATCAGATCTTCGGAAGGGGGAATAGCTAGGAATAGGTAATATTATTCTTATTTTCTAGCATCAACCTATTAAAAGGGTTATCGAAAATGCCCATTGTTAACTAGAGACAGCCTTTTATAAAACGAACTACAGTGACTTTAATTTGTTTGTCTCAGAGGCTATTTTTACACATAAGGACTAATTACATTGGTGCCCACAATTTAATGTGTGGATTCATTACACATTCATGTTAAACCAAAAAGCAGGCTATCAGCTAGGCATTACATCTTTGAATCAGAGTAAGAACTGTAAATGAAAATAAAAAAATCTTCTGAATATCCTTTTAGGCATAGAAATACTTTGAGTGTCTTTGCTGAAATTAGAAAGCACAAATTAAAACTAAATTTTACGCATAAAAACTATTACATATAATTAAAAAATGTTTTCCCTTTGTTCATATCCTATATACAATTATTTTATTATAATGACGGGAACTTTATCTAAAAGTTTATATAAATTTTTATAATATAAAATAATGATCATAATAATCAGTGAATTGTAAAGCAAACAATTTTATTTCCAATGGTACTAAACCATGATGAATTAAAACTAACTTCATTTAAAAAAAATAATGACTCAAATTCTAAAATTATTTACTTTTTTAAATGTTTATAATTGAATTTATTACAAAGTTTATCGAACAAAATAATCTTGATTTAAAGTTAAGTTTTGGATGAAAGTTTCATACAAAAAAGAATATTACATTATTGTTCAATAAAAAAAAACAATATCCGGCGTCTTTCTGTTCAGTAAACTAACTATAACTGATGCAATTCTGAGTATAAAAGGAAACCATAGAAAATATGGTTTTTATCCAAACAAGAGTTGCGAAAATATTTTTAGTGATTTCTCAGAAACCAGAATGTATTTTTTGGTCGTCATAGTATGGTGTCAAAAAGTATGTTTATATGAAAAAAAATATAGTGATCAGATTTTATTTTGTCACCTTATAATTTTCAAACATGAAGAAATTCCTTAGCTACCTTCTAAATAGTATAATTATTTAGTTAAAATCCGCAGTCTTTAAGGAAGATTTGAAATTATAATTTGTAGTAACAGTCTTAGCAAATATTAAATTTAAACATTAAATACAATAAATTATAAGAGGTCTTTTCATAATATTTTCGAGATTTCGTAAAACATACATTTAAACTGAAAATAGTAAATAGCCATGAAGAAACATGTATTATTATTAAATGTGTTATAGGGAATTCATATAATGCCGAAGTAAAATATAAGAACAGTATTTAATTAATAAGAATTTAGCAATTAATAAGAAAATAGAATTATTATACGTAATTAAATATTCCTATTATAACTTCTCATCAATGAATTAGTAAATTTATTTTTCTAAGTTGTAAAAACCAATAACGATTTTTTTCGAAGTCCACTTCTGATATTTTATCCATCTAACATAAAAATGTTGGTACATTTAACGTATTTAAGTATTATATCTTATATAAATAAAGTAATTATTAATATAATTACTTTATTTATAAAAGATTTATATTTATGAGATAAAATACATAGCACTATGTTACAATTAAAGCGAAAAGCAACTTGATATTGCAGCAATAAGTATATTAAAAAAATAGAAAAAAATCTTGCTTTTCTTTGTATTGTAAAAACATACTTCAAAGCTGCTATGAAACTTTTTTGTTCAATTTTGTCTATTGTAAAATAAGATATTTCATAAATTGTAGCTAAAATTAAAATATTTATGTATTTCATTAAAATTTGTTGTGAGTTTTGCTCATATATTCATTCTAATTTATTTTCTAGATCTAAATATTAGGATTTGAAAGCCTTTCATGAAAAGTTTGAATAAAATTAAGCTTTTATTTAACTAAAGCTATTGTACACCAAATTTTCATTTTTAATGCTTAAAAATTAAAACTTATCAAAGCTACTATATTGACAAGTACTGTGTGTGTACATTACCTTACAATTTAAAATAGAAATTTCAAGATTTTCTTGTTAAAATTTTTAAAATGCAAATAGAGCAATTTATATCCTTTTAGATTATAAAATATTAATTTATAAACTAATTGGAATATTAATTTAAGCGTATTAGAAAATTTAAACTTGTTCTCCTAAATTTAACTGCTTTAAATAGGTGTAAAAAAGAAGACCGATTTATAAAATTTCTGCTTATAGAAAAACTTTTAATTGATGAATGTTTGATTAATTTGTTTATTTGTTATTGGTTGATGATTGGTTTATAATCTTAGTGGCTGCGCAAGTCAATTATTTATCACTTCAAAATTATTGCTTTATTTTAGACAATCAAACCATATTTCGAGAATTATTTTGCTTTTTTTTATCTAATAGTAACTTTCGAAAGTTATTTTGTAATTTAAACTCAATCTCCCTCTCGTAGAACAATTTTTTCTAGTTCAAAATAAAACACGTAAATGCGCAGGTCAATTTGTGAATTTTTTGGTTGAAACCGCAGAATTAAATTAGGTTTTAAAAAAGATTAGTATTAGTGAGATGGAGTGAATAATGATTTTGTTTCAAAATGGCATTTAATTTCTGAAAAAAAAAAACAATTGATGAGTTGTTGATATTGATAACATAGTAGCTGCATATCTCAAATGTCTATCATTTCAAAAACATTAGCAATCCACTAAATTTTGAGCATTATCATTTATTTTTTTTATCTCATATTTATCTTCAAATATCATTTTGCAATTAATTAGTTTAATTTGGTGTGTATTAAGTGTAAAAGTGGTTATTTAAAATAATACGCTTAAAATCAATGCACAATATAAGTAACTGAGATACACAATGTAAGTAATTGAAGTTTGAGTCTTTAACTATATAGGTGAAGTTTTAAGATCTTGCAATATATATTTTTAAGTTAGAAAGCTGGCTTTTTGGTATATTCAAATAATAAAGAGTATTCATATTGTTTGTTATTGATGTTCAAAAGCCATTTATCAAAAAGACACTTTAACAAAGATTCATTTCAGTTCAGCAAAATCAATCAAAGTTTAAACAAGGGATTTCTATAAGATAAAAATATATAAGTTACATTTGATTTTATTATTTTTAACAGAGAGAAAAAAGCATCTGCCATTGGGAAAATTATTTCTCACAAAAAGTGATTAAACCAGAGTAAATAGCTTCTATCAATTATGAAGAAATATCGATTACTATTAATAAGGTTTGTTTTAAATATCACATGCAAGATTTATTACGTATCTATTTTTAAAAATAGCCTTCTTAAAAGTATATGAAAGAATTCCTTTGCTTCTTTATATACATCCTTTATTTGATAAGAAATTAAACAAATAAAATTTTTTTTGCTCGTGGCATTCGTGTAGATAATTTGTTATTTTGCATTGACTGTAACCGCTAACAACTCGCTCATTCTGAAACTGTATTGACGTGTAGAGATAACACATCAGTGGCTTCTCTAATCAGAACAGAATTGCTACATAGACAGAAAAGCAAACTTTTCACATTAGGTTTAGATCTTATCATACAATCCTACCCACACAATTGTAAAGATAAATATTTGAAGACTATTGTTATGTTCAAGAGCAATTCAGAGTGTTACTGTTATAAATAGCTTAAACATTTGAAAGAAAAATTAATTCTATTGAAAATTTTCAAGTAATTTACCAATAAAACGTAAACAAATAATTGATTTTGTAAGCCATTTCAAATCTATAATATAAAAATATGGAGCATGTCATGTTAAGTAATTTATATCGAAATGTGCGTGTTTTAAATATAGATTATAAAATCATACTTTTAAAAAATCCTTTAAGAAAAACTGAATTATAATGTAATTACATATGAAACTAGTAAATAATATAGTGGTAAAAATTATTATTTTTTCTCTATTTTTTTAAAAGACAGGAATGTTTTAAAAGACATTTTAAAAACATTTTTTTAAAAGACATTAGGTTTCAAAAATATGAATATTATTGATTATATACATAAAATATGCATAAAAAATTACAAATGATTTCCATATGTTTGATGAACAACCTTATACTTTTATTATTCTCCCTTAGCTTCATCCAATAAGAAATAAATACTTTACTATTTATCTCAAAGATTAAAATATAAATTTCTTAAGTTATATTGATGAAAATATGTTCAGGATAACTATTGCGTTGTTCGGAAAGTTATTTCGTTTTCTATGAGATTGAAAAACGTATAGCGAATAAATATTTCATTGAATTGTATATTGCCTATTCTAGTCCAATGTCTTTTACCATCTTCCTGGTCATACCACGATTTCATACTCATAAAATGGTTGGTTTTCACTAGCAAAAAACTGATTCAAGTGTGAGAAACGAAATGACTTTCCGAACAACCCAATAACAAAAAACTTTTGAACTAATTCTTCATGTGAATTGAAACTTTTTATTCTCTGAAATATTTTAAAAGCCTTGAGTAACGAGGTAAAATACATTTTTTTCCATTTCTTCTACCATGTTATACTTATAAAATAATACTCAGGTTTAAAATATTGTGTTGAAATATTCAAATACTTTTCATCATTTATAAATTTAGATATCAACACTGAAACAAAAATAGAACACAAGAAGAAGAAATTAAAAATTGAAAATCTAGGCAGCTTTAATAGATTACCTTTTTTTAATTAAAAAAAAAGACTAATGATGTTTTCGTTCATCTTTTATGCAAAAAGATATATTATAAATGTTTCCTATATTATTGTAACTATTTGTTCGAAAGCAAAAGAATCAGAAATTGCTTTTAAAGCAATCCAGTTGGGAGAATTTTCAATATGCTTTCCACACATTACGTTTTGCAAATGTTTAGTTTCTGAGAAACGGATATTTAATATTAGAAACCTAAAGACAATCACGCGGAAAGTATTTCTGACCATAATGATAAATAAAATAAATAAATAAAATAAATTTGTTTGAAAATTATCACAAATTCAATAAATAATCTTAAATTATTAGCATTTACTGTGTATATTTATTAAATAAAAATAATCCACAATGTGTGTCTGAACCTTGTCCAGAAAAACAACTACTATTTTGAAGACAAATGAAACCTTACCTTTATCTTTTCTTTTAAATATAGGCATCTTAAAAAACTTCAGTTTGAACTGAAAAAGATAATATTCATATAAATAACAGCAACACATGCAACTGAGAAATATTATTATGCTAAATTTTACAAAATTAAGTCCATTTATTAACAAACAAAACCGCCCAGTAAGTAAAGGGCAGTAAAAATATACTGGATTAGTTTTAAAGTAATAATGGGTTAATAACTTAAAGTTTATTCCTCTGTTTACTGTTATATACACACATAAACAAATATAATATATTAATTATAATATAATTAAATACATGCACACACAAGAATTTATATATATATATACATATGAAGGATCCAAATTCATTACTAGATATCGCTAGTTATTAGAGATCATCGCGCATTTTCCCAGTGGTAAAAAGGTAAGAGAGGCTTACTTTTGCTTAGTGGAAGCGAGCAGGCGTTTTTGTCCATCATTATATTCATGTTATGCTGTTTACTAGTGCGAGAAGGTCCTACACCAATATAGATGTCTTTTTATATGTTATTGTTTATTTAATATTTATGTAGTAACTAAAGTATGTGTCAATTTTAAAACTATGTATTGCTTAATGATCCAATGACACACACCACAAATTTATAGGGGCTCGGCATTAATTCAACTGTGACTGAAGTGATATTAGGTGGATTAAAATTACCTGTGAAGAAATCTACAGTGTCAGGTTACTGGGATAAAGTATTTTTTTCTCTTTTCATTTCGATTCGTTGTTTTTGGAAAAATGAGTAGTTTTTTGAATAATATAAAGAAAGTGGAAGTAAGAATTATTGCAGAAGAATTAGGTTTAAATGTTCCAGAACGGATGCCAAAGTTATAAAGATTAAAACTTTAATTGAAAGTACGGATATTTTAAAAAAATGATCCCGAATTTAAAGGTATGGTTAAATTGATCACAAAGGACCAAAAGAATAAAATATCTGCTGAACAAACTGAAATTGAATTAGCTAGAATTAAGTTAGCTCAAATTGAAAGAGAAATTGAGCTACAGAACTTAAAGCTGCGAGCAGTCAGTGAAAAGTGCGAATTTAGCAGAGAACAATTTTGAATCAGCGTCAGAAGGCTTAGAAAGTTTGATAAAAAAAAAGTGTTGAAACTCCCATTATATCTGTGCCCGAAAGGCCAGAAACTCTGCATTTGTTTTTTCAGTTCTTTGAAAAAGCTTTTAGCACGAAAAATATCCCATTTAAACCAAATTCGGAAGTTTTGATTAACTTATTAAGTGATAAATGTAATAATATTTTGGGGCTTATGCCACTGAAGCAGAAATTTCTAATTATGATAAATTAAAAGCTTTAATTTTAAAACAGTTTCAACCTACATCGCGTGAATGTTTACGTAATTTTAAAAATGCACAGAAATTTGAAGCAGAATCCCATGTATAGTTCACTTCACTGCTTAGCGATTATTATTGTAGATTAAGAGAGATGTTAATGATTTTAAAAAATTGTGTGTGATCTTATGGTTTCCTATAAATTGTATAGTCTCTTGATTTTTAAACTAGGGAACATATTAGCATTTGTGAAGGTTAAAATTGGTTCACCCAGAAGGAATTAGGAAGGGAATGCGATTTATACTTTTCGTCTAAAGCAAAGTCAGAGAGAAGTGCAGAGCTCACGAATAGAAACCATTGAGAATAGGTCTAATTTTTATAAAAACCAAAATAAAAGAGAGCAAATACATAACTCTGTATATCAAAATACGAAATCCGAATGATGTTGTTATGTTGTGGGGAAAAGGATGATTTTCACTATTCCCGTGATGATCCAAAGCGCTTAGATAAAAATGAAAATTCAAAAATAGAAGAAAACCGTGTCAGGAGTGAAAACGAAATCAGATAACGTAAAATATTAGTTAAAATATAGTGAATTACTAATTGATGTCAAAAAAATAAATTCCTTAAAAGATTCAGGAAGTGAACTTATTATTGTTAAAAGCTCTCTTTTTCCATACAAGCGAACTATAAACACTAATGAAATTCAAACTTGTTTTGGCCATAAAGCTCTCGCCGAAACGTCTGTGTTTTGTTTTTCTACGGGTGAAAATCCTAATGTACATCTGGAAGCAGCAATGAGCGATTCACTGATTGTCGACTGCATCTTTCCCCCTCGGTACTTAAAAATACTAGAAAATGTGAATTTTGCCGAAGTGTCAAGATCAGGTGAAGTCAGCTTGTTCATTGCACTGAGTAAAGAGGATTTTTCTTCTGTTGTGAGTATAATTTTTTTCGTTTATTTCTGCGGGAATAAGTGAGGCAGATATGATTTTTACGCATATTGTTAGCAAGGAATTACTTGATAATGTTTCGAATTTAATTAAAAATTACAAACCACTTAATGAGCCCTATAAAACTGATTTAAAAAATGGAATACGATACAAGTTTGACAGAGGTCATGAGTTACTTGTTGTGCCTGAAGCATTTGAACTTGAAATAATACGAAATGTTCATAACAGAGGACATTTTGCTGTGGCTAAGACGGAAGATCTACTGAAGCAAGACTTCTACATTCCTAACTTCAGAGAAAGAATTCAAAAATAAAATATAAGGACCTGTAACAAGAAGGTTCAAGTTTACAACATCAATGACTTAGTGGCTATACAACTCACACAATTCGGAAGTGAATTCAAGTTAACACCCAAATTCTTTGGAACATATCGAATAACTGGTAAAAAGGGTAAAGACCATTATCAGGAAGAGAAGGTTGGGCATCATGAAGGTCCTAGCTATACCTCTACATATGCTGACCACATGAAGCCATTGACTGTTCATGTTTAGAACTGCGCAATATTTCCTTTTGTTTTTTTGTGTATTTGTTGTTTTATTTTCAGATGCTGTCAACGGAATTATATCTATGTTTCATAAGACGGAAACGTCGGTCAGGATGTCGAACTGTAGGATCCAAAATCATAACCAGATGTCGATAGCTACTCGAGATCATCACGCATGTTCCCAGAGAGTAATAAATACTCAGCGACACTAGTTAAGTGCTACATTGTAAAAAAGTAAGAGATGCTTACTTTTGTTTTGCGGACGCGAGTCGTTCCGCAGATCATTGTATTCATGTTATACTCTTTATTATGTAGTGCGAGAAAGTACTACACCAATATAGATGTCTTTTTACATGTTACTGTTTGTTTAATATTTATGTAGTAATTAAAGTGTGTGTCAATTTTAAAACTGTGTATTGCTTAATGATCCACTGACACACACACACACACTATATATATATATATATATATATATATATATATATATATATATATATGTATAAAATTTTATATTTATAACATAAATGTTTGATTAATTAAGAGTATTTGCTCATAATCTTCTAATTTTGTGGTTAATATGCAATTTTTTTTGTTTATTTATTTAACAAATATATATTTTCTGAATTTTTAATGATGTCTGTCCAAGCATGTGAAAATATGAGTTCAGCAATATTTAAAAAAAATAATTTATTGTTTAAATTTAACATTGATTTTATGTTATGACATTTCAGCAATATGCTTTTATTATAATTTTGGTTTGAGGTTAGTTTTTAAAGAGGGGAAATATTTGAAACAATTTAGAAAACACTGATTTTAAACAATGTTTTCCTTTTCCAACAATATACATTTGTCAGTGTAATTTTGGTTTGCACAGTCAATTTTTTAGAGGTGAAATATTTGAAACACTTTTAAAACATTAATTTTAAACACACACACAATATGTTTTGCTATTATAGCAATACGCTTTTATAATTTTGGTTTGAGTAATGAGATTTTTTTAGAAGTGAAATATTAGAAACATTAGGAACATTTTCAATGCTTCAGAAAGTAGAGAGGAAAACTCCTATTTCAGACAAACTTTTCCAGTTTCTTTGTGATAGCTTGAAACTGATTGAAAAAAAATTAATTTTAACCAGTTTAATTTCTCTTTAAAAATTTCCAGCTTTTTTTTTTCAAAACATTAACATTATTCATTTATGAAAGAAAATAATTTTGATGTATTAAAGAAAATATTCCATACATATTTTGCTTTTCTATTAAAAGTTACTAAATAAAATTAAATTTTTGTGGAAATTTAATAAGAATATAATTTTTATAAGGTTTAAAATGAGTGTGTTAACATTATTAACTAACATTCATTAATTATTTATGTACTTAAAATCTGCATTGTACTATACAATAAAAGTAAGATATATATGATTTAAAAAAGAGTGTAAAAGTACTTTAAAACTTAAATGTTTCGCTTCATAAATATAAACAATCTTTGTACATTTATACTATCTTTAATCTTAATTAATTTTAATGACTGGAATGATACAGATGATATGAAATTCGCAAAGCTCAAAATAGCCTTTGCAATAAGAATTCTGACCTATTGATTTATTGATTGCAAGCAAGCAGATATCGATTTTCACGAAATTTCGTTCAAGTTGCCTCAGGAATCGGTTTGTTCTATGTGTGTGTGTGTGTGTGTACACTGTTTAATACCATTACACGCATAGCTTTTCGCATTAAGTTTAAATAGTCCTTAAGACTTTTTCATGGCTTGTAATATAAGAAAAATGTGTTAAAATAGAACAACTTTTATTTCTGTTATTCAAAATGTAATACATCATAACATTAAGATTATTACTAATCTATTTAAGACCTACTTTTCAATAGGATGTATATAAACACCCTTTCTTAAATTTTTATGCGTTTATATACATCATATTGAAAAGTAGGGAAATAATTAATGTGTCTTTAAAATTTTTCTTTAACTGAAGTTAATAAACATTTAAATATTTGGAAGTAAATATATTACAACAATATAAAAAGTGTTTTTTAAATCAAAGAACGACTTAAGTTAGATGTGTTTCTTTTCTCTTTTTTTGATTGATTTAAAAATACGAGGTTATTTTAAAGGTAAAGTTTTCTTACAGAGAAAGAGATTCTCTAAGAAAAGATATTTTAAAACAACCTCGATATTAATAGGAAAGAACATTCTTATTAATTAATGAATAGTTACTAGCAATATTTGTGTGAATACTCTGATAATAAAGTATATATCAGGGAATAGAGTATAAAACATTTCTTTGTTTCATTTAACACTGATACTTTAAAATTTAAGAAAAGCTAATTATAAGGTGAAAAATTATTCCAGTTTAAAGATGCAATATTTTACAAAAATGCAGACAATGCATTTTATTGCTAGATTCTGTATATTCTGAATTTTATTGCAAAAATGCAGACTATGCATTTTATATAACTGGAAAACTAGTTATATAAATGGTAAATGTACGCATCGAATAATTTTGTTGGGAATTGAACATTCATGACTAACAAAATATTTTACCAAAGCAATTTTTAACCAAAACAACAAGAAGGTTTTGGCTGTCAGTGTTTTTCTTTTACTTTTGATGATAGAATAAATAGTATTAGGCTAATTTTCTCGACTCTTAAAAGCAAAAAAGTTACCAAAAATATATTGGCTCCCTAAAGATTTCAGAGAAGAATAGTAAATCTTTATAAAAATTAGTTTTCTTATTATTTGTAATTTTATACTATTGTAATATTCTTTCAGTATGAAATTAATTCTTATTTCAAATACTCAGAATCTAGAAATAAATTACATGATATATTTATATCATCAAAATTGTATATCATGAATAAATAGTATTTATATAAAGGATTATTTATTTTATTTGATAATTTTTGTATAGCATGAATAAATATTGTATATCATGAAATAAATCATACTCTGAAATGAAACATAGGGATCTATATTTCAGTATTATGGTCAAAATTATGGCCTTACAGAATTGATTCTGCACCATTAAACGATGAATTACTTTTTTTTTCTATTTCCTTTTCAAACAGAATGTGAATCATAAATGTTGAAAATAACTATTTTTATAACTATATAAGAAAGTTTAACATGGTGTTCATGAATTATCCAGAAATATTTACTAATCGATATTACTATTTTTATTACTACCTTTATATTATGAAATTTTTTAAGAAATAGTGGTCACATTATTTTTTTCCAATTTTATATACGTTGGTAAAATGCAATTGAAGTTAAAAAAATCTACTAATGTTTGAGAGTAGTTAAAACGTTCTTATTTAGACTTCATTTTATCTAATAAATGCATTAACATATGGGGGTTGAGTATAAATGATAACATAAAACCTTAATACTTAGTGCTCTTACATTGATCTTTAGTGTACTCTTGTCTTTATAATACAAATTCAGCAAAGTGAAAAATAATGTATAAGACGCGTAAGCTTAAATATCCAAAGTACAAAAAAAATACATCCCTTTATAATGTTTAATGAAATTTACTCATAATTAATCGTTAAACAATATAAAAATAAGCTGTTAATAAACTTAAATTAAGTTCTTTTAATGAACAATTTACATACAATTTAATTTTTCTAAAGTGCTATGGTTAATATGAAAGATATGATTAGATGAAAGATGGTACTAGAATATTTTAACTTAAAGCACTACCGAGGAAAATGAAAGTAAACTATATCATAGACTTTAGTGTGTGTGATCTGAATATCTTCACTGAATTTTACACTCTTACTAAAATTTATTTTGTTTTATTTAAATTTGGATTTGAATTTAATAATCTTGGATAATATCTGTATTTTGTTTTTATTATCAAATAATCTATGATAATAGGTGTATATATGCGTATTATATTAAATGTATATTCACGAGATTAAAGATGAATGTAAATTCGAAAACTGTCACTAAATATGCATAGATATAAATTTCCTACAATGAAAGATTATGATAATAATAATATAGAAATAACCAATTATAAAATTCTAATAATATCTCTTTGCAATTATTTAAGTCCTGTATTTAAATAATTAAAAATATTCAAATGTAGGATTCGATTTCATCCCGAAAATTATTAAGGTGTTTATTTTATAAAGTTTTCGATGCTTTATACTACTTGATCCTAATATTCAATTAAACAGATTGAACATTTTCCCCATTTTTGATTAATTACACAACTAAGCTAAAAGTGAGTTGATCCATTAATTTTAATTCCATTAAGGCAGCTTAGTGAAAGGAATCATGTATTTACACATAAATTTCACTGTCCATTAAAATGTAATGTTTATCTTATATGGATAGTTAAGTAAATCGGAACTATTATTAAGGAAATCAAATGCTCCATATAAATTTCGAATGCAATAAAGATTTAGAATAAATTGAATAAAATCACTTTGAAAAGAATATTCTATAAATGTTTCTTTGAATTTGTGGAAGTAAAAATGTATTTCAGTGGTGAAAGGATTTAGAATATAGAGAAAAAATTGCATCATTAAAATAATTTTTCAATGTTCAATTCGAATAAATGTTGAATATGGAGGAAAAACTTGAAAAATATAATCGCTTGTTAACTTCCTTTGGAATTAAATAACCCACGAGATGATAAAGTTTATTTTCACCGGAAAGGAACTAGAAATATAATTTTATGATTTCTAACTATTTACCTAAAACGTATAATAATAAAATGCTTGCTTAAGTATTCCACTAAAATTTATTATCTTTTTAGCAGAAAATAAATTTGATAACTCCTTAATCTAAAAAGACATTTGCTGTATGTCTCTAGGTGAACTTTTGTTATTTTGCAAATTAAGTATTTCTTTATAATTCTTATAGAACTGTATACATAAAAATGGAAAATTGAATTGAAATCAAAAAGATATATGAATTTATTAAAATGGTTTATTTCAATTATCCTACAACCTGCATTATTTGAATGTAACCATTTCATATTTAAATTAAAATTACATATTTACATAGGCTTCTAGTATAATATAAAAACAATAAAATAAAATAAGCTATAAAAGTACAAAACTATGAATTGAACGAAGAAAGAATATAATGATGGTTAGTAAGTTTTGTAATTATAGTAAAAATTAAACAATTATTATTTTGCTTATTTTATGATACTACCAAAAATCCATTTTTTATGCAAATTCGGTTTTAATGAATAAACATAAAAAAGGAAAATTTTTGATGCTTTTATTCATAATTAATTCTAATTAAAACTTCCTTATCAGCTGATATATATAACGTTTGTTTGGTAACAGTCTTATGTGGGAAAGAAATTATTCTCGAAATGTGTGACACTTATTATTCAATATAAAGGAGAAATCTTAGTGGATGAGAAACAGTTCTGTCGCAGATTAAACTATTCCCGACGTTTATGATGGTATCAGTGCCACATTATATTAAAATGTGAGTTCAATAAGTATAGTTTTTACGTCCTATCTTGAAATATGAATCTCTGGTTTGACAAAGAGGTACAGAGAAAGTAATTACCCTAGTGAAAGAGCTTCACTTCATTCATGAATATTTGATGATGGAAGATTTCCAGGTAAAATTTTTATTCTATTCATGGCCAAAAATATTCCTGTAACTTCCTTGCAAATTCGATTTTTCTTCTAGAATATTTCAAACCGTTATTTAAAATGAAGGATTTAGGAATTATCATATTACGAATCTTTTATGAATGTCAGAGAAGATTTTCTGCAGTATGCAGTTGGAAATGTATGTTTTCCAGTAGTTATGCACTAATATTTGTATTAATAAAAGTTATTTATAGTTTATAATAGTTATTCAATAGTTTAATAACATCATTAAAGATCTAACAATAATTACATCTTTAATGATTTTATTAAACTATTGATGGCGCATATTTATTTAAATAGTTATTTTTTTGCGCAGAGATATTAATATAATCAATCGAAAAAAAAACTTTAGCTTTTTATTTTATGTTAAGAAAAAAAAATTATACATATTGACATTATTACATTTTTGTTGCCTTTTTATTTTTTTACAGAACTTTTAAAACATAAAACATTAACAATGAGGGTAATCAAACACAGTTTTACGAACATATTATGCTTAATCTGCACATCTTGATGACCTTGAGAACTGCTCAACTATGCAATCAGCGTGTCAGGCATTTGTGCACGTTTATATGGATACTGCTAAATGTGCAGAAAGGATGCAAATTACAATGCGGTTCGTGTTAGCATATTTGAGAGGAATGTGAAATACTATTTGGTTACCATAGCAACAACTAGACAACATTATAATTGTAAGAGAAGCATAAGAAATAGTTAAACATCATAACACTAATAAAATTGTGAAGATGATAGCGTATGAATTCAAACTACTTTAATGTTCTTATCGACAAAAAAGAAAATTAAAAAATTTTCTGCCCTTCAGAAAATACGAAATGATCAAAAGTTATACTGAAATACCAAGCTGGAAAAACTAGATCTGTATTGTGTTATCAATATATATATATATATATATATATATATATATATATATATATATAAACCACCTTCGCTTTTGTTTTTCAATCTTTTTGTATCTTGAAATAGGCCTTGTCAACTGATCACGATACATTTTCACTTTTTTTTTTATCTTTATTAATTGAATAATGTTTTTACTCTTGACTATGCAGCAGAGTTTTAGTTTTGTGTTTTGTTTTTTCGGAAAAATCTGTGTGATGTAGTTGTGTATTAAATGTAGAAAAAATTATTGTATCATCATTATCATAATCATTTTCCCTACATTTTCATATATAGAATTTATAAGCTAATAATATGTTTTCTTACAATGTTTTTCTGTTTTTTGAGCTGAATTTATGTATGATAAACCGAAACCAAAGTAAAACGAAATCGATTGATAAAATAAATTGTTTTGTCTAAAGCTGAAATTGAATATCCATATTTTGAATATTTTTGAAATTCAACATTTAGGCATTTTTGTATTGCATGCAATAACTTTAACATATATATCATTTTATTTAGGAAAGTATTTGGAGCAATGCTTCTCTCACCAAAATGTTTTTTTTAAATATAAATATAAAATAAAATACCTCAGAATATTCATACAACATATATAAGAATGCCACATGAAATTCATGTAGTAATAAATATCAATAATAAATTTTTAATAAACTTTGTAAAATTATGTCCATTTAAAATAATACAGGTATTTTTCATAAAAAAATTAAATTCAAATCATAAAAATGAAAATCAAGTTTTGAAAATAGCTAAATATTTAAAAAAAAGTAGTTAAGTATTCTATTTTTGATATTTTGTGCTGTTTGCCTAATTAATAATTTAATTGAAAAATCAATGATGGTTTCAGATCTTTAAGCTGAGTGAGTAGTCATTCTCTACTTTTTACTTCAACAAGTCATGGATTCGATATCACCTCTGTAGTGAATATTTGTTGCTGCACCAGTATATTTTCCTGTAACTAGACTTGAGTTGGGCTTTACCAGTTAGGGAAAGTAGACGGGTGAAAATCGTCGTAATTTTAGAAGCAGGGACCAAGCAGAAGGATCCCTCCTACTTGGCCTGACACCCCCACAGGTATCATTTCAAATAGCGGACATTGCGACCACGACATATTTAATGTGCTTCAGCCGCCTTTAGTGAACACGAACGATCTTTGATTGGGTTGGGATTTGAACTCACTACTTTTCGATAACGGGAATGAATGTCTTAACCAACAGCTCTTAACATTCATTCTCTTAACATTCTCTTAATTCTCTCTCATTCTCTTAACATTCATTCACACCACAGCTCTTATTTAAACTTTTACAATCATTCGTAACCGAAGAAAGAGTCACATTTCAAACAACTAAGAGCAAAACCATAGTGATAAATAGTTAACAATCACTTAGCTTTTAAAATCTGTGATAAGATATACCTGCAATTTTAATACTTATAAGTGTGTAAATATAATAGAATAATTTATTTTTCTTCTCTTGATGTAAGAATAAAAATGAGAATTTGAATGTACTAGAAAAAATATATTTGTTTTCTTAATATAAAATGAAACTCATAATAAATCAACAAAAAATATATTTGTGTGATAATTAACATAAATGCAACAAAATTTCTTAGAATTTATAATTAGATATTACAATATGAGAGATAATTAAGATATGGATGAACTTATTTTATTAAACTAGTATTTTTAATATTATACAGACTATAAAACTATTTTGTATTCATTTATTCATTGCGAGGAAAATTGAGAAAATTATAAAATTTGACACCGAATACTTTGATTTATCAATTTTTACAAGGTCAATCCATATTTTAAATTAAATTGAGATTATTTTTTACAAGCACGCATCTAAAAAATTAGAAAACAGAGTGACCGTATTATAAGTGAATCAACGCATTACTTAATATTTATCACGTTTCTTAATAAATAGTTTTCATAAAATAATATTGAAATTTGTATTATTTTTAGAACTTATAAATTTGATTATAGTAGCATATTTCGAATTTTTATTTGATTTTCATTTGTTTACTTTTCATTATTTCAATCTTCTCTACGCTATTTTTTTACATTTTATAAAAATTTTTATAAAGTCATTTTCTTAACTCTGAAAGATTATTTTTCTTTATTTCTTGGTAAAAACTCGGAGTGGGAAAACGATGCCTTCTTATAAAACTATTTTTTCTTGATAATGGATTTCGTATGATAACAAAATGAAAAGTTTCTGCTATTTTTCACTAATTAATTTTATGAAATGTCATCTATATAACATCATTTAACAAAATTAATTCTGTACAATATACAGTTTAACGGCCTAATTCTGTTGTAAGGCATTTCAACATTCACTGCCTAAATTGCCAACAGGGATGCACTTTTATAGATTTATGATTCACAAGAAAGGAATTCTGTAACACTCTCAAGCACTCACCTAGTTAGACGTACACGCAGAGAGCAGAATCGTAACATTGATTTCTTATTATCCAACAGTATCTCAGATCGAAACGAGGACATTCTGCTCTCAAAGAGATATTATTTAACAATTTAATAAACAAAATTATTTGGATCTATATCATCTATAATGTCATTGTACTTATTGCAGAATTTTCAAGTTTGCTGGCTTTAAGAAGAATAGTTATCATAATGAACTCAAATTGAAAACTTATTAGTATCTAACACTTAAATAATCATTACTGAAAAAGCTAGGGTAATTCTAATAACCAATGTACTTATTTAAAGTGATCACATTCTTAAAGAATTTCACGGATGTCGAGCTTCAAATATTCTAAATTCATGATTTCAAAAAAGTGAGGTAAATTCCTTTTCGAAAAGACAAATATTTTACTTCTCAGCAGATGCAGTCTCTCTTCAGAGTCTCTTAAATAAAACATAGAATTCTCTTGTGGCTGAAATGATACTTTTAAAAATCAGTGAGAGTAAATTACTTCAAACACTGAAACAAGTGAATGGAAATCCTAAGTAAATAGTTATAATAATTATTTAAGCATTAAGAGAATACTAGTTAATTAGGCAAATACTTTCTATGTGTTAATCAAAGTAGAAGTGTTCTATAGTTTAGTTATATATTAAAAAAATTATTTTGAATTTTGGAATTTTTATAACAGAGTAATTATTTACTGAGTACAACTAACAGTATTATATTTTATAATACAATTAGTTTTTTTTAAATAAATTTAAATAGAAATATTTTAATTACTCACCGTCTAAACTTTTTATATAAAACAAACCAGAATTGTGAAAAACTATATACAAATTAAATTTCGTTTTTTAAAAAGAATAGGAAAACTTAAATAGATATTTTTTAATGAGCTTGTTTTTATTTTTATTGAATTCGTTTTTATTTTTAATGTATTTCACTTATTTTTAGTTTTAAAAGCAACTTTTTGAAATAAGAGATGTTTTTAGGCAATTTTTTCCATTTTCTATTTGATTTCAATTTAAATCCAATTTACTACCTCTTTGGTTAGTGATTTTTGAGAAGACAAAGTTTTGCTTGAAAACTTTAAGATGTAATTATTATCTTTACTTAGTTCTGTTTTCGTACTTATTTTCCGGTTATGTATAAAATTTTGGTATCATTTAATATAGTTTTATAATATTTTTGTTAAGAAATTTTGAAAATTTTCTTCTACGATTTTTTGCATACCTTGCCCCAACTTTTTAATAATGTTTTACTTTAACTTATTTTATTCACATTCATAAAGACATTCATAGTTTAATAATAACTAAACCAGAAATTTTATGTTGTTTAAAACCGTAATATTTGTGTACTCAATGACACACGGTTTTCTGAGTTTTTAAAGGCTTAAAATGCTATTTTAAACTGTCTAAATAACATTCAAATGTGAAAAATTAAAAAGCAAATGAAGATTTTTTCCAAAAATAGTTATTCATTTATATATTAGACTAGTAGATATTTTAAAATAATATTCACTATATTTAAAACTAAACAATTACCCATCATATATTGGTTTTAAATAAATTGAAGCTTAAAATACTTATATTTATATTTTAATCATTTTCAATACAAAAAGCTTTATTTTAATATTTACAGAATTTTGTACAATACTTGAAGATACATTGTTCTGAAGGCAGTAAATATTAATATAATTATGTTACAAATTACCTTACAAATTAAATTAGGACAGTAAAAAAGTATTAATTCATTTAAAACTGTTTTATTTTTCTTTTAATATTAATTCTGTTATTGGGTTCAATAAACGACTGTGCTTTATTTGTGTTGATTGAAAATTATTATTAATTTAGTGAAATTACCTACTTGAATTCCTTAAATCTTATAAGAAGCAGAAATTATTTATTCACCCCAGAACATAAATATTCAAATTTCGCACTAATTTTCGCATTAATTTCATGGAAACATTTTACATCTATACGCACTAATTTCCTAGAAACATTTTACATCTATACTCATCTAATGGAAACAAGCGAATGAAAAAGAAGCCTTTGATTGAACTTGCAAGTAAACACATCCAGAAGCGGTGTTCCAAAACGTTCCTTTTCTCCCCAAACTGTTCTGTCAAATTAAACTATATTTGAATAGGAAATGCAGTGAATGAAGCTCTTTATACATCGTGTCAACATAACAAACATTGCGAAAACATCGCCACCTTCAAAACATGGATCGGCACCGATATCTGCAGGGATCATCAAATTGGGAGAAAGATTACATACATACTTTCCTTGACCTGATTTTAAAAGGAAATTTTCGATCATGATCAAAATATGAATGGACATAAGAGCTGACGATCGCAAATATCTCTGTATAGGATTGATTTTTATGCTGTTTTCGTAAACATCAGACGTTTAAAAATAGATTTCAGCTACAAAGTAACATTTTATAAAATGGGATAAATGATTCGATTCAACTACACAAAGAACTCTAATAAAGCAAGGCGGCTTAAAAGAATCTTGATATTTTTCTAGTTGATAAATTTATATTTTGGTATAAAAATAATAAAATACGATTTCTTAATTAAAATCAAAAGTTTAATAAAATTTAAATTATTATTATACTTAAAAATTAGTTTAGATACTTGTTAACCAGAATCGTTATAGAACTATTGAATCATGTTTTCCAATTGGGAAACACTGATTCAACAATTCTAAATATCTTTAAGTAATTCCAGACAAAATAGTTAAGCAAAATATTGGGTTGAAATAGAACTAGAAAAACTATCTTCTGTTATCAATTTGATGTAAATACATCTTAAAATCTTTTAAATACAAATAAATAATATTTTTAATAACAAATAATTTATTTATATCAAAGTAAAAAATTTCTTATTGTTTTGCTTTTTCGTTTATTCCACTTGAAAGTAACGTCACGGACTCTTAATAGCTTTAACTGTTCAAACGAATTTTACAGAGATAGTGATTATGTTTTTACAAGAATATTGAAAAAGAGAAAACCAAGAAAATTCACAAGCTCTCATTCCATCACATGTTGAAGCAAAAAGTGGAAACTTAATATTTAAGCTGATCAGTGATTAAGATTAATTTTGGGATTCTTTGCTTTGAACTACACATTCTTACTGCAGTACTACGATAAGTATTGCTTTATATTACTTTAAAGGGAAACAAAAATATCTTTCATATTTATAAGTAATTTGTTTACTCCTCTAAGTCACTAACTTGTTTTTTTACTCTTTTGATAATCCATTATTTAATGAATTTACATTCCTATGTAGCCAAAAGATGGGAAAATTAAATTTGAGAGGACGATATCAATTGTTATAGAAACTTACATATATTGAGAAAAATATGTACGGAAAATATTAAAAGTATAGTAAAAAAAATATGTTATGTTCAATTTTTTACATGTGTGAAGGTAGTAATTACAAGAGCGAAGTTAAAATTATAGTGAATTTAACTTTTGACTTAATGACTAGACAGCACTCTTCGGAGGGAAGGTCCTGCGTTTGATCCCAACCACTATTGATCAAAAGAAGGTGGACAGTGGATTTCTGATTTCGGCTTGATGTCTGTTAATGTTGATTCTTGGTAGTTATCCGGGTTTTCTTTGTTGCAATACATAGATATATACAATACTATCAATGGAAGCTCCTTTCGAAAGGTAAGATGCTATAGATATGCTAATGCCTTACAACGGCTTTCAGCAACTTCTATAAAGCAGTAAAATAATGCCAATATCTTTCTTCTTTTTTCACGCATGTATGTTGAAATGAATCTTGGAGAGTATTCCAAATATCTTTCATTGTGACCCTTATATTATTTATGAAAAATCCTCTTGTAGGATATTCCGTGGAAAAAATATTCAAAAGCCTTACAGTAACCTTCAATTTTTAGGCTACCTGTTATATGGTGTCAAAGATGGTGTTATGCTACTTTAAAGATTCCTGAAGTCCAGTGATAGAATAAGGCCTCTCCTTGGAATGGAATGTCCGAGTTGAATTCCAGTATAACAGGAGATCTTTCTACCTTCTGATTCTATGCTAGTGGGAGAGGCTGCTAGAAGAGTTTTCTGAGTTTTCTTCCTTGCAACACATTGATATGCCCACAATCAGTAACAAATATTTCACTGAAAATGTTATTCATGGTTAATGGTTACGATTTTTTTTTCAGGTTTTTTTTCTTTACAACTCTTTATTACTGCCTATTATCTGCAATAAGTTATACCGAAAAGCATTCACATCCATTTGAAACGTTAAACATCCATTTGCAGAGTTGGCTTTTTATAAAACGTTCTCAACAATATGCAAAAAAATTAGTATGGACTTTTTTTTATTCTAAATTCAAATTTCGATAGGAGTAAAGTAAATCAAGAGGACTTAATTCTTCTTGATTTAAGTCTATGAGCTAATTAATGAAACTTCAATGTTCTTAACTTAATGTCTTTCTCAGCTCTTTTTGAAATTTCACTGTCATTCCTCGCTCAAATGTTTTTAAAATAATTTATCATGGTCTTTTAAATCTAATTGTCAAAAGTTTTCATATCTTTTCTGTTACAACTGAGACAATTAATTGAATTCCAAAAACGTTTCAAAAATGTTATTTAGTTGATCAAACCTCATTTAATGTGTGAATTTTTATTTTTAATAATAATTTAATTCAACATCAACGAATAGCAATCCATAAAAGTCAGTTTTGCTTCATAGTTTGGAAGAGAAATTTCTGTGTTTAACTTTTGTAAGAAATGTAAACATTTTTTAAAGAAGTGTTTCTTGCTATAATAAAATAAAATAGTAATTAAGGTAAAAAGGAAGTTTTTCCGTGTATATATATATATATATATATATATATATACCACTGAAAAATTCGCATCTATGGAAAATATCGAACGCACGAGTTGTTAAGCATATATCCTTAGTCTTAATTATTAGGTGATCAGCTTGGTTTTAAAAACTGGTGATGCGTTATGTATATAAATACTATGAATTGGTTATTTAGTCTTCTTATTAAGTAAAATCGGAATAAATCAGTTAAGTTAATGTTGTGCGTCTTACATATGTGATCTATAAATAAAATATTTCTGCCTTTATTCTATATAGTTGATCATTTTTTTACATAAGAAATATACATATAATTATCTTGCAATAAATATGTAATAATATTATTCAGAATTTAGAAAATTTTTATGAAAAATAAAATATATCATTTTTTTTAGGAATACTCGCACAAACTTTATCGCATGAATTTTTCACGCATAGAAACTGTGTAGTTTAAATATATATAAATTCTTTAATTTAGACCATAATAGTAAATAAGAAAAGATTTCCGTTCAAGATAATGTTATGAAATAAGTAATAATAAATTTATAATATTTTTCCATCAATTTAAAATTTTCCGTATTTGCTGTTTCTTCAGTAATATGTGCTGATGTTTCTACCAATTATTTTTACAGTTTTTACCTAAATACCATTTATTGTTGATATTTTGAACGCTTTAGATTTAAAACTGTTGGCAAAAAGTCTTTAATCCCAGAACACAAGTCTCGAATCTCATAACTTGTAAAAATGTCTTACTTAAACTCGAACATAAAATAAGCTGATGGATCAAGCATCATAAAAACTTTATGTTTTATTTATCAATTTATGAGCTCTCTAAAAATAGAAAAGCATTTCTGCTTTATTCTTTCTACTAAAGGAAGGATTCACACGAAGACGTTTCAGCAGAAAATTTAAATTTTCTGAGATGAGATTCGTAGCAAAAGCCCTTTTTTCATAAGCGAATCACATTTTACAAAATAGAGTGTTGACGAAAAACTCTCCACACAGCCCATTTTATTTGAAATTCAATTTTACAAAGTTGTATGTTTTTTTTTTCTTGAGAGCAGATTTCATTGCTGTTTTTAATGAAAATAAAATAGCTCAGGAACAAAACTGTTATACGACGACATGGCTCCAAAAAACGCAATTTGAAAAGAAAACCCTACTTGAAATTGTTATTGGATAGAAGCAGGATTTGTGTATAGAAGCTATTTCCTCAAAGAGTATGAAAAAACGCTAAAGGAATTATGAGGGATATTTCAAAAAAGTTAAAGTGAATGATATTATATGAATATTAATCATATAATATCATTCACATGAACTTATATCAAATATATTTAATTTCAGTTTAAAACAATTTGTTTTAGTCTGGAAAAGTATTAAAGTTTAATAGAATTTTACATTAAAAAATAAAGAACTAGTTTGTAGAAAATCACTGAAGTGCGTTACACTTTTTATTATCATGTCTCAAAATAATAAGAAACTAAAAATATTTTTGATTTTTTGTGTTTTTCTATCAGCTTTATGATTTATTATTAAGTCGTTAAATTTCGTGGAAATAACTTTTTAAGTAACTTAATTTTTATTTTTCGTAAAGCAATAAAAGTCGGCGTCAGAAAATAGAAAAGAAAAAAAATAAGAGATCATAATTAAAAGATGTTTTTGAAGTCAAATCAAAAATTTTAAATGTAATTAATGATTATATAACAAATATAATAAAATAAAGTAATCAGATTTTTTGTTTATTTCGTGATAGTTATTTAAAATGAATATTTAAAATATTTTACATTATTATTCTCACATTCATGAAAATATTTATGTACAAAATTAAAGATTATAACATAATATATATGCAATTCAGATATTTTATTGATTCAAAGGTTTTAATATTTTTGATATATTCAAATGCTTTAAATGTTTGAATCTTCTTATTTGTTAATCACATATAACAGTTAAAACGATATTAAGTAATAAGCAGACACAAATTAATGAAATGAAAATGTTTACATTATTCGTGAATGCAAACACACATTCTAAATAAATTACTTTTTTAAACTTTAAACTTATACCTAACTTTATTCACTTTTTCTTGACTTAAATCTTAAAATGTTGTGTTAGCTAATTTTCAGAATTTCTTGATTAAAATTCATATACCGCTGTTATACGTGGATTGTTATTATTGTATGTACAACTAAAAGTACTATACCATTTTCCTATACATGTTATACACACTGTTAATAATATTTTATAGTTGAAACATAAAATGCAAAAGAATGAAGCGAAACATGACTATCTTTTAATTCAACAAACATTAATAAAGGAATGAGATTTCATTTTTTTATTCATTAAGAAAATCTAAAAAGACAAAAGTTAATTATTTCATAATTAAAATTTACAAGATAAGTAAATGTTTGAACATTTGATTATTTAACTTTAAATCTTGATGCTTCGAAGTTTACAGTCTCGAGTAATAATCAGAAACGTTATTTAATTGCAAAAATAAGGAAATGCTTAAGCAGTTGAAATTTTTTTTCAAAATTATAATAATATATTATTTTTCTTTAAATATACAAAGTAATGCGTATAACACTAAGATAGATATCCATCTATCTATCTATGTACATATATATATATTTCACACATAAATGATAGTAAAATATGAATACAAGAACTTACTGTAGCTAATTAGAAGCATATTTCTAATAAATTGGTGGTAAGATTTCTTCTTTACTTTTAACATATCAGTCTATAAATATTTGCATTGATCTTACTGCATGTAGACGAAACGACACAATATATATTTTATGTTCAGTCACTGACAATGCAATTCCGTTAGTTGTTCTAACAACCACATCTAATGGTTTATTATTTCTTCATTTTTGATCTCATGGTCGCTTGTTACCTTATGATATTTATCGACATGATTCATGGAAAAATTTTGATTGCCGTACTTCGGTCCTTAGAAATTTGAATGGGTTCGTAAAATAATCGGAAAATAAAAAAGCTATGAAATATTTCAGCAGATACTTTCAAAGAAATTTTAATTCTGTAAAATCAAACAAATTTCATGATGTATATAGATTTAAATATTGCATACATATGACGAATGCAAATACTTTCTTTGATCTATTATCTTTCTCTATTGAAAGATCGTTCGAGAAAGTTTATACTGATTGAATGAATATTCATGAGATCTAAAATCTTACGCTGTTCTTGTAATGGATCTTTAGACCTAACTAGCCCGTGACAATTCCAGACGTTGACTTTGTCATTCGACATAATCTCAAAACAAATATTTCCTTTATTTCTTTATGATGGAAGAATTTAATCTGCTGTATCCCACAATATCATAAATTTAATGAATTTGTAACTTATTAGCAACTATTTAAACTTTGTTGAAACATGATGGAAATTTATAAAACTTGCTTAGATCCATGATTAATTAATCGATAATTTAATGAGTACTTCACGCTTTATTCTCATTAAAATACCATATATGCATGAAATATAATTTTTGTTCTTATCCATCAAGGAAACTTTATTTAAATTGAGGATACTAAAAGAAATGTATAATTTCTCTATGAAGTTTTCTTATTCCTCAATTTTATTCCTTTTACACACATTAAGCTACAAATTCCAGTTATATTGTTTGTCTGTTAATATATATAACAATATATTCCATTAGCTTCGAAAAGAATGGCTTCAGCAACATGACTTTAATAAATATGAAACACAACCCAACAGCTTATAAACCTAAGAAAGTTTTAAACTTTTATTTTGAATGAAACAATAACAGTTTTCAGCAATTTTAACCAAATTTATAGCATCATTTCTTATTAAGCAATAATTTTTCCCATTGAATTCCAGAAAGTCGTATTACAGTATTTCAGGCGAATTTTTCAAAGAGCTTCTTGCAAGAAATTTTTCAAAGAAATTTAAAAAGAACTATGAAGAAGCATATAATAAAACTTTAAGAAAGAAATTTGGATATTAAAAATTTAATTGATAAATCATTAAAATCTTTTTGGAAGATAATATTTTTTTATTGTTTTCATATCTTGTGAAAATATATTATTTTATTTAACATGAAATTTAGAGCAAGAATATTCTATGTATAATAAAGAGTATAAAATTTATAAAAACTGAAACCTATATATAAAAGTAATCATATTAAATCTGATATTTAATTTTAGGATGAATGCTTCTAAATCTGTTCCATCTCAAAGGCTTATGTGAAGTTCAAATTTTAGAAACTTATTTACATAAATGCTGAGAAAACGAAATTAAATGCATGGAGAAATGATAAATATAAATGAAGAATTTGCGTCAAGTAAGCGAAATATTTTATTATAAAATATTTTGCTTATGCTTTCGCTTATAACCAGACAAGATATGCCTATGTAAAAATGTGCAATAGATGGAGATGTAAATATTTTTGCAATTTAAATCTCCCGAAGTTTCACTGAATTCACATGAAACATATTGGAACTTCTTAAAATTCATAGTTTATTAAATTTTATATTTTAAAAATTTTCATATGTGAACATATTTCTACGTTCAAAACGCTTCATTTAAGACTCATGTATAATAGATGTAGCCTGCAAAATTTTATCATATATTTTTGTGATTTTGTATTTTTGTGACTTGTGATTTGGAAACAGTCAAGAAGATATATAAATATCTGAAAATAAATTAGATATTAAGGAAAAAAGAATTTTCAATCCATTGATTTTCCGAAATGGAAAGCGTTATTAAACAAAGAACATGTCTTTTGTTTTACCAATAAAATTTGATCCAGAAAAATATTTAAAATGTTGCAAAAAATTTTAAAATTGATAGTATATCAAAAGCATTTGATTGATGTTAAAGTTAAAAAATGTTAGGGAAAAAGTTTCAGATGATTAGGGATCTGGTAGATCAGTTAATTCTCAACCTATCTATCAAGTCAGAAATTAATACTGAGTGATCGTTATTTGACAATAAGATACGTTATTGAACAAGTTCTTATATTATTTGGTTCCTGTCAACAAGTTTGAAAGAACATAATGTTATGATGCGACACATCTAGAGTCGCATTATAACATAATGTTCTATTCAATAATTTTAAATTAGTTCTGAAAACAATAAAAGTGTTCAAGTGGTATGACAGAAGCTTTTACAAGGCAAAGCCATTTTAAACCGTAATAATATTGGTAATGAAAATTGGACCCCTAATCTTTCACACACAAATACACAATCAAGTGAATGAAGTACTTTCCACAATCAAGTGAATAGTGCTAGAAAGTTGAAATAATATTAGAAATATCACATCATAGTAACTAAAAAAATACTATGGACTGTTTTCTTTGGTTTTCCACCGTGTTATGTATTATGAATTCCAACCGATTAGTCCGACAAATGATTGATTTATTATTTGTCTGTTTTCGGATTTTTGTATGAAACCATTCGTAAAATATGAAGGAAAAATCACGGGTTTTACCTTCTCATTCAGTAGTTTGATTCTTTAATTTTAAGCGAAACATTAAACTAATACGGCTCCGAGCGCGCGCAGCCATAATCACCGGATATGGCACCAGGAAATTTTTTTCTTATTCGCTAGGTCAAAATTGATCTTCGTAGTTATCGTTCTGAGTTATTAATTTGATGAAAGAAAATTCTCTACGAACTCAAAAAGACATGCACAAAAACGATTTTAAAGAATGTTGTGATAATTGGAAAAAAAAAATTGGTAGAAGTACATTGAAGTCAAAGTAGTGTATTTTGAAGGATATGAGATAAAAGTTTTGACAAATAATATTATATCTTTTGTTTTATGCCACCCTTCTTACTAAATTTTAATCACATTAGTATATATATCACTTCAATTAAAAGCCGTTGATAATTTACAGTTCCAGCTGTCTTTAAAATAAATTTATATTCATTCTAATATAAGGGTAAATTAATGAATAATGGAGAAAAAAAGTTTGAAAGAATCACAAAAGCACCCGAATGAAATCGGCTAACACATATTCATTATCAAACTCCCAGAAATGTGCTGATGAAAGTATTTCCGTTTCTTATAACATCGCGGCATTAGCGACAATTCCTTCTGAAAGATGTCACGTCACAAGAGAATGAAAGCAAATGTTTTTCATTTTTCCTGATGTGTATGATAATGATGTAATAAGTTCTATTATATTTCAAGGTCAAATGGCAGCTCTGGTCATGCCTTAAGAAGCAATATGAGAAGGGAAAAACCAATCGAAGCAAAAATTTAATAAAAAAAAAAAAAGTGTTTACTCTCTATCGTAATCTGCAAATAACTAGTTGAAGTTAGGTTTATTTTAGTCAAATCGAGATATCGCTGATTTTTAACCTTAACATGTCTGATATTTCATTTTATCTGTTAAGAAAGAAGTATATCAAAACATGAATCGTTTACTGTATAATATAGGGGGTTTAAAAAAGTGCTTTCAATCAAAATCATAAAGAAACAATTAATTTCAATAAAATGAGAATAATTAATAAAATTATTTACAACTATCTTACTTTATAAACTGTTTCACTTATAAGAAAATAATTTTGTCAACATAGAAATACTTATAACGCAGCATAGATATTGTAAATCAAAGAAATAATTTGTTGTATATATATATATATATATACACACAACACAACATAATATATTTTTAAAGGAGAGGTAACGTGAAAAACTTTTCAAATTTATTTTTAAATTATCTTTTATTTAAGAACTGATGTGCTTCTGTTGGATACAACGCAAATATCTCTACATCATTTATAAAACATTTTTTTAATTCTTTACATAAGTATATTTACATGCTTATAATTTCACTTAAATTTAATTTTTTTATTTTAATAAATACATTGAATCATAAGGATGATATAATATTTGAATACCTATACATAAAATTCACTTCCAGTATTGAAAAAAAAATTTATAATTCGTTTCAGGGCTTTTATTGACTACTTTACTTTTATTTTAAATACCAGATATAAGAACAATATTAATACAAGCTACAATTAATAAATAAAAATGTTTATGTAATTAATTTAAAAAAATAAATTGTCTAATTAAAAAATTCAATTTTTAAGGGAAAAAATTAAAATAAACTTGATTTTTAAATGGTCATTGTGTAAGGTAGGGCTCATTTTCCACAATGATGACATAAAAGGCTTAGGATATGAGTAACTATCTTTTTTCGAAATAAAAATGTCATCGAATAGTAAATTCTGAAAGATGAGCTCGATGTGGAATTTATAATAAATCAATTAACTTTTGAGATGCACAGACATTTATGTAAGATTTTAAAAAATTAACACTGTCCTTCAGAAAAGATAGTTCTGAAAGCTCGTAATTATTTGCACAGTTATAATAAGTTATTATAATATTTTTTAAGTTATAATAATCTAAATCTTAAGTCATATAAAACAATAAAATGTATGTAATTTTATAGTTAGATACGATAGTCATTTGTAGGAAATTTGATTTTATTATGTTATTTATAAGAAGTATTAGGTTAGAAAGAGTGTAATTTTGTTCTTATTTTAACCAAAACTTGAGTCCAGAGTGTTACTTAAGTTAGAAATTTAAATGGAAATTAGAAAATTGTTTTGGATTTCCATTTCTGCATTTCCAGTTTTATTGCAACAAATTAGCATAATCAAACAAACATAAATGCACAAGATTTACACCTATATATTCACCTAAATTAATGGTTTGGGAAAAATAGGTAAAAAGTAAATTTTATTAATTGTTTTCTTTTCTTCCCCCTTAGAAGTTGGGATTAATGTAAACGTGACTGACTACTGGACCGCCAAGATGTTTTGGGGGGATCGATAGGATAATTTCTATGATACACATACCTTAAAATATATTGTTTAAATACCGATCGTCGCTGAAAGGGATCACGAGACAAAAGAATATCTCGAATGAAGAACTTAATTGAAATAAAACTCAAATCTTTAAGATAGCAAACATGTAAAGTTGATAGTTTTCCAAATAAAAATTATTTAAATAATTTTTTCAAATCAAATACCACCATCGGGGTCGCCAAAAATAGTAACTTTAACTGTTTTACGTATCAGAAAAACATTATTGACATTAATTTCATCAGTATATTATTATTTACTTTTTATGAAGAGGAATAAGTAGAAAAAATGTTACTACAAGTGATAAAAAAGTAGAAAAATGTATTACATATACATGTGTTTGTGCATGTAATTATATAACATGGAGAATTTACATTCATATCAAAGAATATGTTTACAAAACCACTTCAAACTATAACATTTTAAACTTATAATTATAAAAATATGCATTCACTAAATTTTAAAATGTTTGTTGAAATTTGTTTAACGTGAGTTGAGTACAAAATAGTAATCAATAGACAAGAACAATGAAATTACTTAAAATTGATTTTAAAAAAGTAAATTTAATTCAAAATACATGTTTAAAGATATCAATAAAATGGTATTTAGAAACGATTATAAATTATGCAGTTAAATCATGCAATATAATAATAGAAATAAACTAAGATATTTATGATTGTAATTTTATTTCCTAGAAATTCAAATAAATTGATAACTAATTCTAATTAATTAAAATAATTAAATGTTTCAGATTTTTGTCATCGCTAATCAAAAAACGATCAAGGAGAAAGGATTGTTTCTTATGTTAAAATTTAATAACAAGCAATATTAATAGCTATCTACAATGCAAATAAAATAAAAAAAATACTGAAACAACACACAAAAAATACATAGCTGAACAAAAATGCATGTTAAAATAAAAAATGTATTGTATGCATTGTTAAAAACCTGGTATTTTCTTGTTAAATGAAACCATTCGAATACTTTCATGAAGAAGTATTCAAATATATTGCTTCGTAAAAACAAAAACATACTTAAAAACTGTTTTTCTTTCTTTTTGTAGATAAAAAGTCTGAACTTAAGCGAAACAGATTTTCTGAAGCATGCATATTTTTTAAAACATAATCTAATGCGTGTTAGACATTAAATGAAGCATTTAATATTAAATACCATATATGTATCCAGAATGTACAGAAATTCTTTCATAATTATATAAAAAATATTTATTCAACTTGCTCTGTATTATATTGACGAGAATTATCTATGTTTACTTTAATCATAATTAAAAAAAATGGCGAGTTTCATTACTTATTTTTAAACTTAAGGGAATAATTAAGTAAGTATATAAAATATTGCAATGTCAATATACAAAGTATTTTCTAAAATATTTAACTAAATAAATAAAATGCCATAAAATATTTCATAGAGAGTAACTTACAAGAGGAAGATACTCAAACCAAACAACAATTTACAAATATCGATAATTTTTTGAAAAAAATGTGTAAAAAATCAAAATTTTTAAAACCGTCTTCTGCCGCTCCATTTTGCAAACCTATGCAGAATGAAGAGAATGGAAACATGCCCACAAGCTATAAAATTACACTTACACTCTTTGTATGTAATTATTAACAGAACAAATGTGAGAACGGTTGCAAAAATGACTTTTATCCCTCATAAAAATGAGCCAATTGATGAGTTCATTTGATTAGTCTGAAAGCAGTTTTTCATAAAAGAACTCCCAAAGGGTAATAAAAAGCATAACTAAAGAAATTATTCTACGAAGACTTAAATAGTTTTCAGTATTAACTAAGTATATTATATTTAATATAGTTAATAAGAAAAATTTAAAGCATATAAGTAATTATGTTTTTGCTTTTATATAACAAATTGCTTGAAATTATTTCAGGTTATATATATATATATATATATATATATATATATATATATATATATATATATATAATAAATAGGCATGATACTTAATGTAACTGAAAAGGTATAATAAACAAAATTAAACTCTATATAAAATTTAAATAAGTTTAAGAAAAAATTTGTCTATGAACAGAAATATTAAATAATATTTTCATTTTAGTGGATGATTAATGCAAAAAAAATATTATTCAATACTTCACATACATCAAAATAGAATATTTTTAACTGAAATTTAATTTAAATATTTAATTTAATAAAAATCTCAGCAAAATTTCATTAAAATTAAAAAGTTAAGGAAAATCATCATTTTAAAAAAAGTTGAATATTTTTAATAATAAAATTAATAATTTCAGTAAAAAGTTTAATAAAAAATTAATTATTTAACAGGTGGAATTTTCGAAATTTGTTTTGAAAATTTAAGTTTATGATTAATTAATAATAATTTCTTCATGAAAGACCTTATGAAATGGAACTTTATATTAACTAATATTCTAATATTTATTTTAACTAATATGAATCTAATTATATTTATACTAGGAAGAAAGTATGATAGATAATTAAAATTCTAATTGAAATTTTTATTTTAAAATTAATTAAATTGTTATTATAGATTATTTTTATATACTGAAACAGTACTGTTAAAATTTAATAATTTTTTCGTCAAGAAAATAGATGAGTTCAATAAAATTAATGCAAATCGGTAATTTTATAATTATCATACTTTAAAAAGAAGTCGATTTGAAAAACAATTTTAAATCGAATGTCACATACATCTCTTATCATTAATTCAAAATTTATCAATGTTATCAGTATAATTTAGCATTCAGATAGCTTCCTGACACGCATGTAGATATTTTGGTAATGAACACATAGGTAGATTTTTCTCCTCATATTTATGAGTATAAATATATGGGGGTAAACAATTATTGAAATACCATAAATATATTATTTTTAAAATAATAAGATGTATTATAAATATATGTTTAAAATGTGATGTAACTTCTTTATATTTCATACTAAAATACTAATTTTTTGTTTCCTACGCAACAAATCATTGTATTATTGTTTACTGAAACATATATGATAACATTTATATATTTTAAATAAAAAAAGTAACAAAACATTTTAGAATTAACTATTGAGGAAAATGAAACGCAGCTTTAAAAATGTTTAAAAAAAAATGTTTCAGGTAGTAAAAACTTATTTTACTTGCTTATCCATTTCTGAAAAAGTGTCCGGTTCGTTCAGAGACCTGGTCTACTCCATCCAGTATCCAATGAAATTTGATGATGCTGTTTTCGATGGAGACATATCGCTGATGAAAGGAAGGAGTAGACTTTCGCAATCGATAGTGTTTAGTTCCAAGGAGATGGAATAAACTGATAGCCTTTCTTTTTCTAATAGAATAATGAATTGACTCACGATCTTCGCTGGCACACACCCTCAGTTTGCACTCTCTCCGAACAAATTGAGACGGAGCTCAATCTTTATAGATCTTGCATGTTCTTTTTAATCTAACAGAGCGAGTTTTTTTATTCCTTATCAGTTTAGTAGAATGTCAGAAGGTTTCTTTTTTCTTTTAACTCATTAAATATTTTACAGAGGTAGCTTCGAATGTGTGTGCGCGATTATAAAATGGCGTAGTATGCTTGTGTGATAATGGTGTTTATCTAGTGCAATTTCACTAAAATATATTTCCCTGATCTAATGGAAAAACAGCATCCAAAAATGTTTTACCTTGCTAATTTACAACAATAAAGAAATGATTAACTGTAAAGTCTAAGTTTCTGGGTGTAAGCACGATAGCTTAAGAAATTACATTAAAAACGCTTAATATTTTTAATGTGTTACCCAAATTCTTCTAATCTGCATAACAAATTAATTGATGCTGAAATAAACCGGTTTCAATTTCCAAAGATAATGAATGTTAATTCAACCGTGTAAGTTATTTTACTTACACTACTTTTCAAATATTTATTCTGGTGGAAGATGTTTATTTTCGGTCAAGGCAAAAGTGATGAAATTCAATATTTTTTTAATGCATTTTTTATTCAATACATTTTTACTTTTTTCTTGAATAAAGTATTTGCTATTTTTTCTTTTTTCTTTTGTTTACAAAAACTGGTACAAAAGTAAAATAAATCACTAATGAAAATATGTCAATATAAAAATAAAATATATTTAAACATTTTTAATTAACTTTCGTTATTACATAAAAAATACATAAAAATATTTGTTTCTATTTCGTAAATAATTGTAAGGAAAGAAAATTAGTTATTACAAAAATTAATTTAACTCTCCCAAAAAATCTGATGTAAAAATAAAATATTGACATTTGGGAAATCTGAAAGGTTTTTATAGCCCATAGTATACATAAACACCTTACTTGTAATAGAATCAAAATGAGAGACTTTTATTGAAAATATATCCCAGAAAAACTATTCTATAATATAATGAAGTAATTCTACTTTGTTCTATTTCAAAGCAGAAAATAAACAGCTTGAACTGTAGCTTAAAATAACAATTTTTTGAGATGAAACAAAGTAGTTTTAAGCACTTGAATTAAATTAATTTGTTTTCCATTGACATGGATATAATATGGAAAATTTCGCTAGTGGTTATTAAATAATAGCATTTTTGCTAGATAGTCTATAATTGTTATACACTGTCTACCAATAAGTATTTGGACTCCTATGCATACGACGATATCAGCGGTCCTGAGTCACGTCACGGTTTCCGGCAGTATATATCGTGTAGGAAACAGCATCGGCATTAGTCGCATGCAAGATGCCGCGCAGCTCGGAGCTCTCTGATTTTGAAAAAGGTATAATTATCTGGTACCACAAATGTGGCTGATCCTTAAGGGACATATCTGGCGATCTGAAGTACCCAAAATCGACAGTGGTCTATGTGATTAAGAAGTGGAAGGTGAGCAGTGATTGTCCGAATGGGCCCCGAATCGGCAGACCAATGAAATTGAAAGATAGAGACCAACGATTGCTGTCCTGGGAAATTCGGAAGAACCACACCTAACCGATGGCCCTCATCCGCGAGGAGTTTCAACAGACATCCAGGAGTATTGTTCTAATGAATATCATCAGTAAGGAAGCGCATCTGCTTGGTTTTCACGGTCGTGCTGCTGCCCATAAAACTTTGATCACAAAGTCCAACCGAGTTGCTTGGTTAATGTAGTGCAAAGCGCATCAAAATTGGACCGTAGATCAGTAGAAATGGGTTCTTTGAAGCGACGAATCAAGGTTCACCCTTTACCATTCGAATGGCAATGTCTGGGTCTGGATTCTGCCTGGAGAACATCTCCTTGCCAGAATGCATTGTGCCAAGAGTCAAGTTCGGCGGAAGTGGAATTATGGTTTGGGGGTGTTTCTCCTGGTGTGGACTGGGACCCTTGGTCACCATTCATGGTAATCTCAATGCTGATGCCTACTGCACCATTTTGGATGACAATGTACTTCTTACGTTGTAGCAGTTTTACGGGTTGGACCCCTGTTACTTTCAGGACGACAATACAAGTTGTCATATTTCGAAATTAACCAAGGCTTGGTATGATGCCAATGGAGTTCATTGAATGGACTGGCCTGCCCAGAACCCAGACCTGAATTCTATCGAGAACCTCTGTGACGAGTTGGATCGCTGAATTAAGGGGTGCACTACCCGTCTAAAATCGGTGAAGGAACTTGTATGTCTACCCCAAGGCGAGTGTAAGACAATACCACTAGCTTTAATACCAAGACATGTGAAAAGTATGCCCCAGAAGGTTCATTCTGTAATTGCCTCACGTGGAGGCTCTACAAACTATTGATTTTGAATAAAGTTAGTTTTTCTTTTCTATCACAGGTATCCAAATACTTATTGGTAGACAGAGTATACTGAGCTTGTTTTCATGAATGATTGAAATTCGTGAACAGTATAATTACTCTCTAAAATCCAACTGATGTTATTAAATTCCAAAAAAACTTTCCTTAAAATTTTTCCGAATATTTTCTTTTAAATTTCCTAGCCATTTAAAAAAGCTAAGATTTTTGTATTCCAGAGCGTCTTTGAAAAATTGTTTCGTTCGCTAAATTATATTCAATGGATCTTTTCTCATGGTAATAAAAGGAAATTAGAAATTTAAGGTTTAAATTTTTCCATCAAGAATTTTTCTTTAATTCAACGCGTCTTCTATATTATACATTTTATTAAATAAAACATGCAGTTCTTAATTCAGCTAGTGTCTTGCTGTTACAAGATATTCTTTCAACAGTGTGCCAGCCAATTTTTTAGTCTGATGTACCTCGAACTGTCATATTGTATCAATTAATATTTCGATCGTAATTTGTTTTTCTAAGTAATTAGGAGGAATATTGTCAATTTGACCATACATTGAGTTCTCTTACCTTAAAGAAATGTCACATATTATGATACGATATATTTTATAGTGTGTGTGAAAAAGAATTTTAAGTTGTACTCCTTACTTAGCACTTGTTCTTACTATGCATCTGTATTCACTTTATAAATACCATCTTTATTTCGATTAAAATTTGATATGAATTCAGTTTTACCTTTGAACTTCCGTACTTATGTAACTTCTTAATACGAAGCTGAAAAAACTTTGAACTTCTTGATAAACTAAAGCAATGATCGCTGCACGTTAAAGTAAACGAAATATTCCTGATCCATCCGTAAATTTTATATTGATAGTGTCATTTGTACAGAAATCTCTCTATTAGTGACACACTTAAATTTATTTTCGTTTTTTAATACAAATCTATTTTTATTTTAAAATTTACTCAGTTTCAAAGTCAACTTTTCTAACTATTTATTAACTATATCTTATAGGTGATACTGAGTGACACCACAATTTATAATTCTAAGGAAATATCTTTTAACTAATAAAAATAAATTGAATTTTACAAAAATGTAAAACAGAAATTTAAACATTTTTGTAAAATTCAATTTATTTTTATTAGTTAAAAGATATTTCCTTAGAATTATAAATTGTGGTGTGACTCAGTATCACCTATTAGCAGATTATATATATATATATATATATATATATAAATAATGACATTTTGTGTACAATTACTTTTAATGAGAACCATTTAAATTTCTTATTTTTTATTATAAGAATTTAACTGCTAGTTATATTTGGAATTAAAATTAAAAAAATTTTATAAAAACTTGAAATTTAATATATAATGTTTTTTATAAATGATAAAATTTTATATTTCTTAAAATGTGTAATTGTCAAATGAAATGTGACAATTTTTTCAAGTAATATTCATCCATTAAATATGATTTATGATGTCCTCTCAGAAAAGTTACACTATATACACATAAAATATACAAACATATTATATACTAATTTGGAAAATAAGTTATATGCTTTGAAAAATTCAGTATATTTATTTTGAAACACTACCGATGAAAGCAAATTTGCAAAACAAGGTGATTGCAAACATTGTTTAAAATATTTGTGACTGACTTGATTATACTTGTAATTACAACTTTATATTTTCAAATGATGTAATGTAGGGAAAGAATGCCAAGCGTAATAAAATTAGACGATACATAAAAGATTAATATTATGCATAAGAGGACACATTGTGTGTAGTTTAATCACTTACGTGATTACAAAAATTAGTTTCAATTTTAGGATAATGACTTTGGTAGTTAAAAATTTAAGCATAAATGCAGTATTTTTGTGGGACTTAACTCCAATCTGATATTCTTAATTATTAACTATATTTCTCCCTCGAATTTTCAATGAAATTTAACTTTTCTTAGTAAAGTCAAGTCAATTTTATCTTTCTTTCCTTAGGTCTCCTTAAAATGTACATTCAGTTTCCTTCGAGACCTTTTTCCAAAGGCACATTTTATCAAATGCACAGAAGTTTATAAAAAGTTTATAGGTAAACCAGCAGATAATTTTACAGCTATTTCCTAAAATGGGATACACTTTATTCGTGCTAGATTCTTCCTGAAGGACTCTAAATGAGAGGCAGTTGAATGAAATGTATAACAAAGGATTTTGTTTACATAAAACTCATATTTATTTATGTTCTTCCAAATTGTATCTAAAGATTTCTGCTTTATCATTAAATTTTTTTTTTAAAAAATCGGTTCTAAATTATTTTGCTAATAACAGAAGGATTTAATTTTGATTACATTAGCGACATTTAAATTCTTGAGAGAACACTGAAACAAAATCCTCAAATTAACATGGACTATCTGGGATCTTTTTTCTATTTTTACTTTTAATTCATCTTTACAGCCAGCTTGTTTAAAAATATTTTTGATATTGATATAAAGTTGTTTCATATGATCATTTTTTGAGCATCAGTTCAAGAAAACTGATCTTTTCATTTTTTTTTCTAATGGCGGGGCACTGGGTGATTGACCCGTCGCCCACAACAAGGCCGGAAACTGTTACACATTTAGCGTTAGCCAGTGGGCACCTGTGAACCAAGTGACGGAGGCGAATAACATTGCCCACGTCACGCCACCACAACTCGTTTAAAGGGCACGCCACATTCATTCATGATCTCAAAAGAAGAAAGGACAAAGATGCAAAGAGAGAGAAAAGAAGGAAACGCCCATGCCCAAACAGGGATTCGAACCCGGGACCAACAGCCTAATGGTCAGGAACGCTAACCACACAGACATTGGCCACCATCTTTTCATTATAGCCACCTAAATACAGCTACGCTTCACATTTTTCCGCATCTACGTATTTTTTATACAACATTTTACGATTTATTTTTTTAGAAATGATTCAGAAAAGCACATAAAATTTAATTTTAACGAATTTTTAAACTTTAATTTTGAATAGTTTTTATTTATAATTCTAGAAGATTAATTTTGAAGAATAGTTTTTTTTGAATCGATGACATTTTTTTAAGATCAGAGATTTTTCTCTTTGGTTTTCAGAGAGTCTTGAAATATAACGTTTTGATAATTTTTAACTTTTACTTTCAGTTTGACTTTCTTCTTTTATTAAATGTTTTATATATTGAGAGTTTTATAAAAAACATACCCCATAAAATTTGTATTATATGTAATCCATGATGAAAAATCCATTGTTTAATATGAAGAAATATAGATTACATAATTTTAAGAACTTGAATAGTTTTCTCAAGAGATTTTTTACACTTCTAGAACTTCATTTTATCTTATAAAATATAACGTTAGATGAATATTTTTTGAGTTTAATAAAGGTAACGTTTGTAGTCATCGTGGATTATTCATTCAAGAAATCCATACACGCGTACGAGATATGTCTTAGAAAGTGAGAGTTTCAGTTAAGACCTTCAGGGCCATTGTTGGCATCAACGTGCTACAAGTAATGCTTACCATCTATCATGTCAATCATTACCAATCTTTTAAAAGATTATATGCTACTCAATTTATATTTTTAATCCCTATAGGTTTATAAAAAGTAATATTTGTGTACATGATTATTATCATGAAAATTTCTATTCAATTATTATTTTAACACAAAAATTCTTTAACGTATTAAAATGTAATCCCTAAAATTAGTTTAATTATTACAGAATATTTAAAAATGTATTTCAATAAAGCGCATTTTCAGAGTGCTTCCGTAAAAAAATAAATGAATAAAAGTAAAAGTTTGCTTCTGTTTGTTTGAAAAAATCCACGTGGATTTTCAGCTTCATTGATGTTTCTTCAGGAAAATCATATTCGTTTCACTGCACTGAAGATTATTTTTTGATATAGCTGATATTGTCTCTCCCAATAACGTTGATAAAAACTGAATAAAAATTTCTATTTTACATCACTGAGCAATGAATATTCCTTTTATGTGAAGGGGCAAAAATAAAGGTTTAGTGAAAGAGGATTGAAGTATAAGCTTTTCGGCAATATTTCGGTAGATAAACAGAATTTTTTTTATATACAAGCTTAAACTATGATCGGTAATGTTTTTTGCCAAAAGGAATCAATTTCTCATAGATTTATGCGTATATTTTTATTTTTAGATTCTGTCAATCGATAAACAAAAATACATACACTTACTTTAAAAGTTGTTTAACAATGATTATTACATGTTTGATGGCATTTTATTTCTCATAAAATATTCCTCAGAATTTGAAGCATTTATAGATCATCAATCAAATTAATTTCAATTAAAAAAAGGAATTCGGCTGTGTTTGAAACGTATTTAATTTTACTTTTAGCTTTGTGGTTAAGTAAAAAAGATTAGGTTAGATTATTCCAGTAGTTTTCGGTTTTATATTTCTGGTGATCGAAATTGTTATACATAGTCAATCACCTTAATTTTGAATTCTGCTCAAATGACGAGGACAACATCTGAGCTAGTACAATGCATTTCACGCCATGCCACATCAGCGTAGTTGCATCGACTAAATAAATTTTTATATGCTTAGGCCCTCTCAGCATAATAGTCTTTGGATTCATGATGTACCGAACTCGTATCACTCAACCATGAGAACGACGTTTAGAATTGTTTTCTTTTACTTTCAAATGACCATGAGGCTTCGTTTAAAAGTTTTTTTTCCCAATGGCGGACACTTGGGTGATTAACCCTTCGCCTCAACAAGGCCGGAAACTGTTACTCATTTATCGTTACCCGGTGGGCACCTGTGAACCAAGTCACGGAGGCGAGTAGCACTACTCACGTCACATCACCACAAACCCATTTATAGGGCTGGCCACATTCATTCATCATCTGAGGAAATTACGAGAAACACTTAGGAAGAGAAAGTACATCCATGCCCGAGCCGGGATTCGAACCCAGGTCCTCCCCATCCGTAGTCAGTTACGCTAACCACTAGATAGGTTGGGTGGCAGACTTCGTTTGAAAGTAAAGGAAAGCAATTATAAGCAAGCATATTACCGTGATTATCACTACATAGCCAGAAAAAATTTCGAATTTATTGATGGTAGCCGTTTATACAGCAAATGTGAGTTCATATTGGTGATATGAATTTCAACACGTCTTTTTTTTCAATGATATTTATAATTGTCTCAGGGTCTTTACTGATGGTTTCAATCCAGGCTCTTATAAACAGCTTATTGAGCAATTATAATTTAATGCTAATATAAAAATTATAATTATAAAATTTTCAGTACCTGGAAAAATTCTTTAGCTTTTTAAGCAGAAGAGATTTGCTGTATAGTTCAATATTTTTAATACATTCCAATATTAGTGTTTGTCTAATATATTCCACAATACTGGTTTTCCATTCAATACTATTTTTATTGAAACAGCATCAATTAAGTAACAAAACTCTCAATGTTAAAATTTTTTTCGAGTTAAATAATCAAGCAATAAAAATCTGGTAGTGAACGAATTTGAAATCTTTTAAGTAAATTCCCTTTCATTTTCAGTTTCATAAAATAAATGATAAGAGCTTTGTTGCTAACGTCCGCTTATCTTTTTAGCTAAATGAAATACATATCACTTCTATAACTTGAATTTCAGAATTTTCAGTCAGTTCTTTAGTACTGTCTACAGCAATATAAGGGGGAGAACACTTTTTGGATCAATTTATGGATTTTCAAATTCTTGCCATTTGTTCATTATATTGACATAAAAGTAGCACAATAATTTATTATCATTGACACTACACCATTTGATATCATATATTTTATATGATATCAAATGGTATAACTTCAATAATAATAAATTTTTAATTAGTTCAAGCAAGAAACGCATAAATTTAAAAATGTGATCAAATACTTAAGGAAACTATTTAACTATTTGATGTGATGAAATGTTAAAGCTTAAACTGAATATGAAGAAAGTTGAAAAATATTTCATAAATAATTAAAAAAAATCGATAAACATGTCTACAGTGCTGGCCACCGTAAATCAACACCCTGAAGGAAGTATTCAAATAGCATGAAATTTATAACATGATTTAGCGGAGGTGAGATATGCAAATGATTAGAATTTCAGCACAGATACACATCACGCATGCCTGTGATGCCACTTCAAAGCACTATTTAAGATTTGGAGATTTCGACATCATCCAGTACTATTCAATTACACGTACCATTCGACGCCGTTTACAGCAGAGTTTTCTGTCCGCAATACGTCCATTGCTTCGTCTACCCTTGACGCAGAGCCACAAACGTCTCCACCACCAATGGCGCGATGAAAGAAGGATATGAACGGCAGAATGGAATGAAATTGTCTTTATTGACGAGACATGCTTCTATCTGTAACACCACGATGGTCGCATTCGAGTCTGGAGACACCGTGGAGAGAGGATACTGAACAGCTGCGTTATACACCGCTACACTGGTCCTGAACCGGGTATTATGGTATGGGGTTATTGGATATCACTCTGGCACTCTTTTAGTACTTATTGCAGGTACTTTAAACAACCAGCGCTAGATCTCCGTGGTATTGGAGCCAGTTGTCCTTCCTTACCTTCAGGGCTTGTCTACAGCCATATTTCAACAGATAATGCGTGATCACACATGGCATGCATTCTCCAAGGGTTATTCGTCAATACCAGATTGAATTCCTTCCGTGGCAGGCTCGTTCTCCGGATCTTTCGTCGATAGAGAACATGTGGTCTATGGTTGCTCAACTATTGACCCAGATTATATCCCCAACTGCCACAACTGATCAACTTTGGTAACGTATGGAAGCTGCTTGATCTGCTGTACCCAAAGAACATATCCAAAATTTGTTTGAATCAATGCCAAGGAATGTGGCAGTGGTGATCTCCAGCAATAGTGGCTACTCTGGCTACTGATTTTGGTAGGAACACACTTCACAAAAGTCACAGAATTTAATCATTTGATACTTGGTCTACATGTTATCAACAGAATAAATATTGTTGTGATATCGTCTTTGGTGTTGAAATTTGGGTGGCCAGCAGTGTAACTAGTTCAGAGTAAGAACAATACTAAAATCTATATTGTTCCTAGAATATTTCAAATACAAGCAAAATATCGTCAAAGGAAAAACTATTTTCATGTTTCAAAATGTTCGTTTTCATAATTGATCTTCTCTCCCACACTTTCACATTTTAGTTTATGCTATTATACTATGTTTTTATGAACCCAATAGTGTCAAGTATTGGAGTATACCCAGATTCTTAATTAACAACTTTGTTAATTTAAACTAAGATATTGATATTTAATTGTAGAAAAACATTGATTCAATATTAAAATTTTCAGTTTTGATGAAGAAAAGTAAGAAATGAATATCGTTAATTCCATATTCCCGTAAATATTATCTAGACAAAATGCTAAAAATATAATTTTTTAAAAAAATACAGAACTCTATGCATTTGATTTTCTAAGGTTAATTTCGAAGCACAGGGTAGAAAAATCTGAACATAATAACCTGACATGTTATATATCAGGATTTCTGTTTCAGAACTTTATCCAAGTTTTGAATTTAATACAATTACATTGGAAAAAAATTTCCTTAAAACTACATTTTTTATAATCAGTATAAAAATGCAAAAATTGATAAGATTTTTTGGTTGACCTTTATCCATGAATTTTACAATAGCTGTACCTTATCATGGGACTCTTCGTCCTTTTCAAACTAATATTCCAGCTAACATTACATTATTTTTCATTAGTCGCTTAAAACTTACTATATAAGTTTGCCTGATGCCATTCCTAATCATTCTGAAAATAAACTAGGCTAAATATTTCACAGTATCTAGTGAAATATTTAGCCTAGTTTATTTAAGAGAGGTCAGAGGAAGAATCCAGTATAAGAAACCCTAAACAGCCCCTGAACGTTGACATAACAACTTCAATCAGTGAAAACCTAATGTAGCAAACATTCTCGTAAAACAACATTTCTCGTACTTTTACACAACTGTAATGGTTTTCAGTGTTCAATTATATTTAAAATTTTAGATAGATATTACTTTTTAGATGCTATTTGTGACAATGACTTATTATGCAGCAATTTCAAAAACTACCTTTCTACGGTTTTCTTTATGCATTGCTCTACTAGGCATTACTATCGCACTGTTTAAAACGACGGCTTGAATCACGTAATCACAAACTTCTTGTTTAAATTAGCTTACATATAAATGACAGTAATTTATTATATGAAAACTAGTAAATACAAGTGTTGTCTTGAAATCAATTTGGATGTAGTTATATTAAGGTAAATTGTGGCTACTCATAATCTGCTTCAATATCTGGTGGTTTGCTTCAGTTAACTTCGTTTCTATGCAAAGATTTTACGATCAAATAAAGTTTCTCTTCTATGCTGTATGAGGCTATACCAGAAGACTGCTGCAAGCGGCCCTGTGAGGACCCTGAAGATCCCATACCTTTGTCATCAAGAGAGATATTCTCCATGGCCAGGGAGCTTGCTTGCAAATCCTAGGCCGAACCTACTGCTCACCCATGGTACTTTCAAAAACACCCCAGAGCCACCATAACATCCAGGACTTCTAGGATACATCAGATTGCATTCTCAAGATTTTCTACTTGCCACTTGAGATACATTGCTATGAGGGTCGCTAAAAACTCTTCCTCCGTGCCCAAAATGCAACGTTAGCCCCTTCTCTCCTCAGCATATTCTGCAATGTCTGGGCTTCTCTTGTGAAGAGACTACGGCAGATCCTCAGCTGTTTTTGGACTTTCTGAACATTTTTGGGTTCATTGATCTGGTCTAGTTTTACTAGACCAGGTGAGGGATTAGTCCCACCTCCACCATGAGGCTATACATTTTAATTTAAAAATTCAAAATATGTACATGTTACGATTTCAGTCACAAATCCTTCAATTAAACTCACACACCAATACTTCGTTCTTCCTTCAAAGCTTGTAAATTCTATCATTTTCTATTAATGACATTTCCTACTAGACCCTTCCTATAGCTTCCTAATATTAATTCTTAGCTTATTTTTAGAAAAAATATTACTTGCACTAGACGCTCTAATGATTGACCTGGTGATTCTTTTACACAAAGCATTATTATCACGCTAACCCCTGGTAGGGAATTTATTTGCTGATATGTGATTGCGAAATAAACTAACTGTAGATACAAAAAAAAAAAAAGCAATGAAAATCACAACTGTAATAGGTAGAAAAAAAACAAAGAAATCACGCTGTTGATATTGCTATATTGTAATCGAGATTTGACGAATGGAAAATAAAAAGTTCAGCGCAAGTAATTTATTTTGGTATTTATCATTGTAATTAAACAAACACTTTTTATGTTAGAGAAAACATGGTATTTATTTCGTAAAGGAAGAAAAATCTATTCATGAAAAATAATAACCCCCTCTCACTCAACTCTCTCTATGATATATTATATACATATAATAATTTTCACCTATTTTACTTTAAAACTAAAAAAGTATTATTGTATAATATCATTTTATTTCAATTTTTTGTATAGCAAATTATTACAAATAGTTTGAGATGCTGAAAAAACATGTTTGTGATTTTGAATTTAAAAATTATGATAGATATTAATAATTTAATATTAATTAGTTTTTTCCTTCACTCTCTTAATGGATTTACAATACATGTACACATATTTTTAAAAAAATTCAGAATTATTTTATCTTTTGATTTCTATTTTTCTGTCATCTATTATTCACTATCCCTTTTATTACTTTTTCATAGATTATTTATTTATTATCTATTTAAAAGAAGTTGAATTAAATCATATAATAAATTCCTTTTTTCACTATTAAAATAACAGAGTAATAAATTTTCTAAGGAATACTTTTTATAATATCTGTTATTCAAATACATTAAAGATGTTTGGCTTTAACTAGTACAATGTTTTAAAAGAAAATTTACTAACTACTAAATACAGTGATTTCTATTTTAATAAGTATCAAATATTTAAAAAAAATTTAGGGTGTCAAGCTTAGAATTTTGAAGAATAAGAGTGGAGTCATGCAGCAATTTAAAATCATTTCAAAAGGAATACTTATTATTGAGGAATTGAAAAACATCAGGTCTAATTAAGAATTCCAAATATTGATTGAAGAGAAAAAAAAGAGATTTGGAACAGAAAGGACAATTAAGCAAATGAGCAACATCATATCTAAAATGACTTGAAGAACGATGTCAAAGAAGAATTTTCCAATGTATGCAATTATGGAAGTCATTAAATGTAAATCAGACAAATCAAAATTTATCCAATAAAACAAATGCAGAAAGTAACCAAAAGAAATGCAAAATGGTATGTGAGAGAAACATCCTACCTATTGAGCTTCTATAGTAATGGTTATGAAACTTTTTATTATTACAAACCACATTAGAAAATAAGAATTTTTTGAGACAAGTACTTCTCTGTTATGAGTTATTGCTTAAGTTTCAAATGTATTGACATATGTACATTATAGCAACAATTTTCTTTTAAATGAATGACACAAAAAGGTAAAACTTAAATAAAAAATAGATATATGTATATATAAAACAGACAAAAAATATATATATATATATGTTCAGAACATGCTTGATTTTGAGATTTACCAATAACCAACATTTAGACCCACAATCATACCAATTATATTTTAAATACTATTCTACATTACAAAGTACTATTTTTGATTTATACTCTTGACAGAAAATTATTATAACTGTATTATATGAATTTCTATTGAATTTATCTTTGAATTTATTTTCTATTGAATTTATTCTATCAAAAAGTCTTTTCCCACAAATGGGTAACGATTAAGTTTTCAGAAATACATCACAGTTCTAGAATACATCTTCAGGTATTTCTAAAGATGCCCCCAGATGCCAAGAGGCTTTTAATATCCTAATAATTATATACTTATCTCAAATGATAAGATATTACTTTTTATATTAAATACAAGAAAAATTTCATTAGCTAAATCAGACAAAACAAACAAGACTTATTTGTAATGATTTCAAATTCCTTATCTGAAGACATTATGATCTAAATGATATTTGACTGCGAATGGAATGACTAAATTTCTTTAGTTCAAACAACTAGTACAATTATTCTAATACACTTAAAATATGCATCATCATCAAAAATTTTTCGATAATCCCAAAATATAACAAAATAGAAATGATATTTTTAAGTTCTACAGTTTTGATTATCGCCAATATTTACTTAAAATTCCTTATGTATAATGAAATAAAATTTAACTTCTTATGTGTTAAATTCTGTGGGAGATAAAATCATGATATAACCTCAATAAAATACATTTTTGAGTTTTATTTAAAAAAATACAAAAGTACTTTCTGTAACAAATTTAAGGATATAGTAAGAGAAGAGTTTAAGATAATGGACAAAAAATATAATGTACTTCGTCTTTTCTAAGCAGATTAAAGAAATGTAGGTAAATTTACAATGGTAAAGACAGTCGGTCATATAATGAAACACAACTAAGTTTTGAAGAGGTAATGTTATTATAATTAAAGTTAAAACTAATGAATGCAAATAATAATAAGTCACAATTGGCATAAAATTGCGTGTGTGACTGATTTAAATAATCACTTGAATATTGAAAATTTAAAATAATCGAAATTGAGCCTAGAATGTTTTTATATTTACCTTATATATATAATGCATTCCTGATACAAAAATATCACATTGTAAAACAAGCAATATAAATAAAGGAAAATACTTTGGAAAAGTCTTGTTTCAATTATATAAGTATTCTCAAATGCCCTGGAAACATTAATGAGTTTATTAATACCTGATTGTGGTTGCTATCATCATTTTTTAAAAATGGTAGTTATAAGACTTTAGCTTATTTTGCTAGAGGGCTACAAATAAGTAATTGCTTCACTCCTATCGATTCACATTTGTTCGACAGAAATAAAACATGGATACCTCGCTGACAACAGCATAATGTGAACATTCTCTCTTCTTTGAAATAATTATATAAACCGTAACCGCTACAATTATAATTTAGAAGTACGGTTCCGTGTTATTAAATGTTATTATGCGTAAAAGTCGTTCTACATTAGGTGTAGGGATTTCATCCCTGTAAAGTTACATTAGAAGTCAATGCAGAAGTAGCCATAAAAATAGATAGTATAAGTTTGTAATAATATTATATCCAAATTATCTCTCTGTTAGTGATATTACTACAAAACTATTTATATTAGATACTGATTTTGATTATATTTTTATTACATAAATAAGAATTCATTACTATTAAACTAAATTCAGAGTCAATGTTATGGAATCGAATATGAAATTCAAAAACAAAAATAAGTAAATCATATTTGTCAAGTTCATCTGATGCGATTTATTGAAATTCTTACATCTGTATATTTCTATGGATGCTTGAATAGCAATATTTTGGGAAAAGAAATGAAATAAAAAGAAATGAATACAAATTTCCTTTCATTCGCAATCGCAATTCTTCGAGTGGATAATTAAATTAGTTTGTTTTTATTTCATTTCAACATTTTAAAACCTCAAGACTTTTACATACTTTTCTTGATTTTCACTCGAAAAAATTAAAAATGACAGACAATAAAAGAATGTTATTGAAAATTATGCAGAAAGTAATTTGAAAAATAATTTATTAACTCCAAGTACCATTGTTCGGAATCAACTTTAAATAAACTTCCCTACAAAATAGTTATATTTTAATGAATGTGTGTGACATATTTATTTCGAGATTATTTAATAATTAATTATTAAATATATCATTGATTATTTATACTGTAAGGATACTTTTTTTGAAGATTGACAAATTAAAACATATACCTATGATATTTCTTATAATTCATGGTGATACTTCTGTCATTTCATTTTGATTGATTTAAGAAAATATAAAATCTATTTTTGTAAATTACTAGCTATTTTTAAAACATAAAACTTTTTTCTCTCTGTTGATGCACTCTTTAACTTTATACATTATGTTTATACTAAACATTTACTTTTCTCCCTAAAGCTCTCAATAAAATTAGATAAATACAATATATTAAAAAAGGAAGGAAGGGTTAAGAACGTAGAAAAATAGCGTAACTTAATTCCTGAATTCAATATCTATAAATATTGATATGAATATTCATAAATATTTCAATACAATATTTAGCAGTGTGTTCAAAGGGTGAGGTTTTTAGACCATAAATATTGAAAAAAAATTAGAAATATTTAAACGATAAGATTTCAATTTTCAAAAGTGAATATTTGCTACTAGAGTGCCATTTTTCTCAAAATGACAGTTTGATCATTTTTGAAGGTATGTTGTTTAACAAGCACTTTTCAAATAAATAATCTCCAAAAATTTTTTTTATAAAGTGAATGTAGATTCTCATTGAAAATATATGGTCTTAGTTTTGCTTTATTTGAATGAAATGTTTGGGAAATTGTTTACGTAGTCTCATATCCTAAGTGGTCTTGCAGTTTTGAATTAGCTGTCTAAATGCGGTTGGTCCTATTTCGGGATTCTAGATGTAGAAGTGAGATTCTGGAATATATCTAGCCATCATCTCTCGATAGTGTTAAGTGACGATATTCCAAAAGTGTTGTAGATTTTCTTGTCCTGGGATCGTACTTGGTGTTTTCATGAACAGAGATTGCCATATACGACATTGTTATAAACCGGAACAGTCGGTATTTGAAACAACTAGCTTCGAGCCTCTGATAATGACTCTGTATCAAAGTTTTTTGGTTTAAGAATTCAGAACAGTAATCTGTGCTTCTGATAACGTTTCCCACAAAAAATGGTATTTATTTACATATTTTGTTGATCCTGAAAACTGCCCTTTTGATATTTCTTCCCTATTTTTACAATAAAAAAGATATTTTGAAATTATTGAAACCATCCGACTTGGGTCAAAAACTGATATTTCTATTCTGGGAAAATTAATGTTTTTAATTAGAGAGTTGAACCAGGAATCATTTAGGATCTATTTGTTGCTGAGATCGTAGAGAAAATGTGTATATTTTCTTAGGAGATATATTAAATATTAGAAAAATAATGTTTTTATTTATATAATATTATACGAGATTTAGAAATTTCTAAAAGTTGGAACCGCATTAACAAAACAATCGATTTTTTAACCATGCTCCCGATTTTAGAATTATTAAAAAGTAACATGAAGAATTTTACGGGGAAGATTTTAATCAAAACAAACATCATTTAATCAATATGATCGATTTCCATAAAGACGAGCAATAGAAAATAATTGAAAGATTAAAACTGAAAAATTACAAATCAGCTTGAAACTTGACATTAGAAAAGTAATGCATTTCCAAACCTGAAATAGGGCATTATATACTTTGAAGGACAAACAGGTACCTAGCTACGTTTTTTTTTAGCTTATTTAACAACTGTTTCAGGCTATGAAAGAAAACTATCCCTTCGGTAAAATCATAATAAATATGATGGTCGCAGTTATTAAATTGGGTTCTCTTGTGCTAAAAATGTTGTGAATTCGAACTTCACGCTGGTAAAGATCACGCGTTCTCGGCTTACATAATTAAATAGGCCTAGGGCTCTTATATGTTCGGAGGTAGAGCGTAATTATGCAACTACTGATTTCTTTTTGATGTGTTAGAGAAATTTACAGAAGCAAATACCAGTTCAGATACTGAGCCTGTCACTTAAATAAGATTCAAAAATGCGAAGAAGTTGTCTTAGAGTCATTAAAAATCAGCAGAGGAACAATTTAATGTATTAAAAGGAATGTAACAAATGCTGAGGAAATATCCTGTATACAATATGCTAAATATACTGAAAACCGAAAAGTTTGTGATTGTCTATTTGGGATATTAAAATGTTAGGTGCATTTGGAATAAAAGGTACCGATAAAGCTACTCTAGATATTCATTTTATCATAAGAAATTTGGATATATATTGAAAAATATCCGGTCTATATTAAAATATTTAGATGCATTTGGAATAAAATGCCTCTCAAAAGCAATTTCAGTTTTCTTCAAAGTTATTTCATATTTTACTAAAAAAATTAATTTTAGGAAAAAATTCAAAACATGACTGATTAAGAGTGCCTTTCAAAATTATAAAAATGTGGCAATAACTCAATAAATATCAAGTTTTTATTTAAAACATTGAGTTTATTTAGGATAAAATGCACTTTTTAATAAGTGTTCATTTTATTATAAAAAATAAATATTTGAAACACCATTACAAAACCATTACTTCTACTATATCTAATATCTAATTAAATATCTAATTTATTAAATTTACACATTAAACTATATTTTAAGAAATATCCATTATATACATTAAAAAGGTTGGGTGCATTTAGCATGTAACGCAGTACTATTTCAATTTATCTATTAATCAGTTTGATTAATGGTATTCATTTTATTCTAAGAAAAAAAATTTAAAGAAAAATATCCAATATATTCTGTAGCAGCATGCACTACAAGTAACTTTGAATTTGCGAGTTTTTGATAATTATAAATTCGGCTTTCATCTAAATGTATTCATTTTATTTTACAAAATGAAATTGGGTGGAAATATCATTATTTCTTTTACTCCTAATGTAACAGGAGATTTGGAGATTTGGGTGTTTATTAAATTTCAATATTTGGATATATCTTTAGATATAAAGACAATATTAAAATGGTTAGGTTGATGTAATATGAAATGCACCCCTTAAGTTATACGGGCTAGTCATTTTACAATGAAAAATAAATTCAATAAGAAAAATCGCATATATTTGGTATCGCCATATACTACATCTTTGAATTGGTGTGTCTTTGATAATCATAAATTCGGCCATATCTCAATAAATATACTATTTGTATTTAAATTATTGGGTTTATTATTTATAATATGCAATTCTAAGTATTCATTTGATTATCAAAAATAAATTTTTGGAGAAAAGCGCCAATGTTTCTAATATGTCTGAAATGAAAGGGGAGATATGGAGAATTACGCGATTAGTAAATTTACACATTTAAGCTATATCTCTAGAAATATCAAATATATATTAAAATGGTTGGGTGCATTCAAAATGTAATATAACCATTTAATTACTGTGGGTATTCTGTTTATTATTAAAAAATAAGTTTAAACAGAAAAATCCCATATATTCTGAATCACCATAGTCCTAAAAGTGAATTTCTATATGTGCACATTTGATATTTATAAATTTGGCCATTTCTCAATAAATATCCATGTTGAGTTTAAATGATTAGAATTATTTTTTGTAATGCTTTTCTAAGTGTATTTGATTATTAGTTTTATTATAAAAAATGAGTTTTGGGGGGAGAACGCCATTATTTCTATTTCGCTGCTTAATGAGACACTTGAATTGGAAACTTGCTAGTTTAATAAATTTCAACATTGTAATTTCCATTTAAGATTAAAAGTGTTTTATATAATTGGTATAAAATGCACACCTAAAGCTGTTGCAGGTGTTTATTTTATTATGAAATTAAAATTTATTTGAAAATTTTCACTGAGATTTTGCTACATGTGACTCTGATTTTGCATTTCTTTGAAAACTACAAAATTGTGGCCATAGCTCACAATAAATATGAAATTTGTATTTAAACCACTAGATTTAAATAATTTAAAATACACTTCTAAATATATTTCATGTATTCATTTTATTATAAAAAATAATTTTTTGGAGATAAATGCCGTTATCTGTATAACGCCTAACGTGAATGGAGACATGGAGATAAGCGAGATTACTATATCTTGAAAAATATCTGGTCAATGTTAAAATGGTTAGATCCATTTAATACGAAAATCAAACCTAAAGTTATTTTAAGTACTTGTTTTATAATATGAAAAATAAATTTAAAAATAAAAATCCCTTATATTTCTGTATCGCCATATGTACATGAATTTGCTTGCCTTTGTTAATTATAAATTAGGCCATATTTCACTAATATCTTATTGTTTTTAAATAATTTTATTCATTTGATATAAAGTGCACTTCTAAATGTATTCTAACTATTCATTTTCTTATAAAAATAATTTTTTTGAGAAAAATGCCATTATTTTTACTACGCTTAACACCAAAGTTTCATATTTACACGATAATTAAATTTAAACATTTGGCTATCTTGAAAAATATTCTTGCCCTATTTAAATAATTTGGTGCATTTGGTATAAAATGCACCCTTAAAGTAGTTACAAGTATTCATTTTATTATTAAAAATAAATTATAGGAGAAAAATTCCTTACATTTTGCACGCTTTTGAAAACTATTGAAATGTGGCCATAGCTAAGCAAATATCAAGTTTGTATTTAAATCATGGGGTTTGATGAAAAAAACACACTTCTAAATGTATTCTGAATATTCATTTTATTATAAAAAATACTTTTTGGCAAAAAACATCATTATTTCTGTTACGTCTAATGGGACAGGGGACATGGAGATGTGCACGTTTGTTAAATTTCAAAATTCGGTTATATTTTTGGAAATATACTTTTTCTATTAAGAATGCGTTTCTTATCCGTAACATATTACTTCGGATAAAACAATCCTAACGGGCAAAATATAGTAATTTTGAAAAATTAATCGAAAAATAACTAATAATCTCCCGTTTTAGCTATTTTAAAGGTTTGGCTTAGTTTATTTGAGGGTCTGCAAATATTTTTTGCTCACAAAGATTATTAACTCTATCGAAACATATAATTAAACGTGAATTTCAAATAATTAAAGTGAAATTTGAGCAAATAAATTGTTGTATTGAAAAATCAGAGATCAATAAAAAGGAAATAACTTAAAATAACTTAAGTTTATCTTTTTCATTGAGCTATAAATAAAATGAAATGGTTAAATTGTTAATTTTTGAAACCTTCAGTATACTTAGTAGACTGTTTCTTAATATTCTGGTTTCTTTTATTTTAGAGCTAAGCTGCATAATTTGTAACTGAAGTTATGATCGAATATAGAATCTTAAAAGTGAATGACTGGTTAATACATATATTCCTAAGATTCGAACTATTTACTTTAATTGAGCCATGAACTTTTTTACATAGTAAATTTATCCGGCTTCTTTACAATATATGTTATTTTAAAATCTGGGTAAGTTATTATTTATTTCTATTTTGTTTTATTAATTAATAAATTTGCCGGCACATAAGAAGCAATTGCTTTCATTGAAATTAGGCTTGAAAATACGAGTTGCTTTTATACGCCTGTATTTCGTCTTGTACGTCGATATTCAATTTTTGGTTACATTCATTTTTGAAAATTTTCTTTTTTTTGGAGTTATGTGAATTTTTATTTTTTCTTTGTAAAAAGAAAGAATATTATATTAACGTAGAGTTCAGTGAATGAGTATACGCTGTCATCGAAGTCGCGGCTGTTCGTTTAAACTTTCCAAATTTCGTTAAGTGTGTAAGCACACACACAGAGAGAAAGAATGTCAGCATTGCTATAACATAGATTATATGCTACATGTGATTGTCTATTCTAAAGAACAATGAAACGAGGAATAATTTCTCAACACCCCCAACTGAGAAAATAAGAATTTGTTGGAATCAGAAACAGGATCTAAAAAAAGCATTCGCAGTAAACATACTCTAAGGGACATATATGAAACAGACAGTGTCGTTAAATCATTTAAGAAATATGGTATTAACAATGCACAGGATAATATGGAGGACAATTTGTTGTAAGAGGATTCTGATGCTGATTTAGAAAAGATTTCAAGTGGCTCTTCATTTAGCTTTAGAGATGAGTATCTTGTTTTGACGACGATTAAAAGGTGTTATTTTTCTGATAGATTGGGTATTTACAGAAAATATTACCTCTTATTTGTATTACTTTATTTTTAAAATATTGTAAATTAATTATAATTAACAGTAATCCTTCAAAAATATGTATAAAAAAGGGATGGGTCGTATACGCTGATAAATTCAGTATTTTAATAATATTTAGAAGTTACATGTTTGATCTGTCATTACTAACCTTTACAGGAAGCGTAAGTTTTATTTAACATGTAATTTTTGCTGAATGTTTAAACTCAAATAAACTTTTTTCAATGTCTAGACTTTATTCACACCACATTGAATTCTTTTAGTTAAAACATCGGTGCAGGTAAAAAAAAATGCCAAAATTCCTTTGTCCTTTAAATATTTTTAGAAAAATAAGTTATTCCTGTTTAAATGACAAAATAAACACCTATCATCATTTTATGGGTTTTACTTATTCCAATAAGTTATTTTTTTTATATAATTTTTTTCCCTTATCTCATTCCAAACATTCGATTCTTGTACATTAATCCCAGAGAAATATATTTTATTTAGAAACTGTGAAATGAGAAGCTTTTCGATACAATTTGCTTATCAAAATTACGTTTTAGAACATTACTTTAAAAATAAATATTCCTCCAAAGTAAGATAAGCGTAAGTTAAAACACTGATTATGTTTTTACTAAAAATATAAACTACCTTATATAATAATAATAATTTGGTGTTCGGACCAATTGCCTAATTTTATCCCTATTGTTCAATCGCAGATAGATTGTGTGACAATTTTCATTTTGGAGATCACGATCATTCTCGCCCAACTCAGAAGTTTTATTTGTTTTAGGTTTATATTATTTACTTAAACTTCACAAAACTTTCATTTTCTTAGTTCAAACACTAAGCACTGGAATAGTTTTTAAATCCTAAGCTTAAATAGAATGACTAGTCTAAGAAAAATACTACACACCTTGAATTTCACAATACGAAACGATGTTTTAAATTCAAAAATAAACAATAATTTCACAACTAAGTTTGTATAAATTAGTGAAAATAATATATGTAGTATAAGGATTAATAAATCTCAATTTTTAAAAGTATAAAAATATTATTTAAATTGTAAAATAAAATACTTTATAAGTTCATTGAAGTGCATTAAAATTTACAATGGAGAGTACTTTTAATTTCATCTCCAAGGAATAAGAATAAATGCATAAAAGAATTCATGAGAGTTAAAATCCAACTTTAAGAAAACAATATAAAAGGTCATTATGGAAGATGTAACGCCTTTTTATATATAGGAAGAATAATAATGAGTAATAACCGTATGTTAACCATTCCTCTCTTTCCCATTGCCTTTAAGGTAGTTGCTTTAACTACCTTAAAGGCAATGGGAAAGCTTAAAGATTTAATCAAGTTAATAGTCAGAAGGATCAATAGAGAAGATGGCCGAAATCTTCTTCACGCATACTATTGTGACGAATGAATTCGGACTTTACTCACAAACATATAAACCGTTATATTAGTAGCTTAAGCCACGTTAATTAGTTGAGAAATGAATTTATTTCGGGAAATATATTTCAAATCATCCTTCGTATAAATAGACTTTAAAACACCTCCATTATAATAATTTTAATCTTTCAAAATAACATTAAGATTTCCTTCATTCTCGCTTAACTCGAGAAACCGTGTTTTGACCTTTAAGAAATATATTTCTTAAATGTCAAGGAACGGAAACTGTCTATATTTTCCACGAATCAAGAAACATAAGACCCAATCCTTTTGGTGAGATATTTTTAAGATTTTCTAGCGTAAGATATGCTTTCCGTTTTCCAGGAAAATTTGATGACGTTTCAAATGTTTTTGCGAATAATGACGATAACATGTGAATTATTATATTTCAAAGGTTTTGTTTCCCGCCCACAAAAGACAAAGCCTTTCTCACATCGATTGCGTAGGCGGCTTCTTAGACATTGAAAAGCATACAACTGTAAAAAGTGTAAATGGAAACTGGAGAAATCATTTTCCTAGTTTATTAATTATTTTATTTAATTAAATATGATTTTGCATCTTTATTACATTGTTTTATATGAAAAAATATTACAGTAAAATAGAAAAAATTCAGAAAGTATAATATTTTAGGGTATGTAATAATGGGTAGTTGATTTTGTAACGTAGTAAGTGGGCAGTATACTGGTATTCTTCTTCAGAGTTTGACAACGATAATTCTAGTAAGATTTCGTATTTACTATAGAAAACTTTCCGTTTGGGTTTAAAATTACTTATCGATAAACGATTTTTGTTAGATTTATTTAAAATATTTTGAAGGCAGCACTTATTTGATTTCTGACGCATTAAGAGATCGGATCACCTTTACACAAAACAATTAAAAAAGATCTATGAGATCTTCAATCCACACTTTACAAATGCAGGAAAATATTGTTAATTAAATAATCACATGATTTGAATAATATGTATTAAAACACATAATTAATTTTAAAATTCTTAGATGTTTTTAATAATCAAAGGGAAATATGATAAATGAAAGTGAGGGGAGGAGAGTACTGAGAGAAAGGACACTCAAATTTAAAAATTATTGTTTAGAGATTAAAAATTTAAATGTGTTTAAAATTTCCTTTAATAAATTTTTGATTAAATATTGTTAAGCATTTATTAAAATTTTAAAATGAGTATTTTACTGGCGCGCAACAAAATTGTACTCTAAAAATAATTCAACAATTTTATTAATCATAACAATCATTAAATTCTTACTTAATAAATTAATTTTTTACATAAGAATTTAATGATTATCAGTAACATATATTAATTTAGCAAAACCACATTAAATTATCTAGAAAACTTGTATATTTGAATATTCATCTGTCAAATATGTAAATGTTAAATATGTCATCGAATATAGATGGTTTTATCAAAATAATGAAAACGCATGTGAATAAAAGTGACATTTTACAATATATATATATATATATATATATATATATATATATATATATATATAGAATCTGTCTTTAAATTTTAGGATGTATTAACAATATATTGAAATATTCAAAATCCAATTTATCGATATTATTTTACTTCCTCTTTTTACAATTCTATGGAATGCTTTGAAAGGGCTAGAAATTACTTTACTTTTTAATTTTGTCTATGTCTATTTATTCCACTGACTTACTAAAATAATTGTTAAAAACCCATTCACTTTTTTCTTGTAAAAGGGTCAAAGGCATGAAGTCTGGCACTGACACAAACACACATACACTTCTACGATTATATTTATTCAATCGGTCCATTTTGAAGAGTTAAATTAATCCTTTAATATTGGTTGATTTTTAAAGAGCAAAAAAAAATGGAAATTCACTCAGCTTGAATGGATCTCTACTAGTTATTATTAAAAATGTATAATACAAATGAATTTCTCTGTTAAATACTAAGTAAAATCAAAATAATAAATGAAATATGTAAAATTATATAGTATCAAATTAAACTAAATATTAAAGTGAACTGTTAAAAAAATTAAACTGCTTACAAAATTTAAATTGTTTTTTGTATCTTCTATTGTGTGCTATTATGAGGACTTAATATTTGAAACTCAATTACTGAGTTTGACAGACCGTTCTAAATAGCCTCTCAAGCCTTTAGGTCGTCGTTATTGCTCTAGACAAAAAGATTGATTAAATCAAAGATCAAAAATTGATTCCGAGGATTGAACTTGTTAATTAACATGTTAATTTTCATAGGAGGGTAGATTCATGTCCACGTTCACTTTTTGATTAATTATAAATTAGTTTATTTAATTAGTTTCAAAGTTAAGTTTACTCGATGGTATTATAAGCAAATTTCTTCTGAAAATCTTTATCTCTTCTGAAAATTAATAGGGTCCCATTTATTTCAGACAAACTTTTTGTGTAAAACAATAGTTTGTACAGAAATCATGTTTGCAATAAAATTACATGAAATATTTCTTTCAATTATTTGACGAATGACTTCTGGCACGTTTCAAAAAAAGAATAGTGACGCAGTTTTTAATTATCAACATATTGAAATAATCGTATATTCAAAGTTTAATGGTACTCGCCAAGTATATTAAAGAATTATTTATTAAAAGAACAAAAAATTAATCTGATCTCTATAATGGCAAAAACAATCATTAGAAAATTATGTATGAATCCCAGTTTGCTTAATTGTCCCTAAAATTCGTCAATTTAATAAAAATTATTGTCTGAAACGGTGTTTTTATTAATAATATATTTGACAAAGACTGACTTATATATATAGTTTCTGGGAAACCTAAAGCTACATAAGATTTATTTATAAATCTAGAAATTTAGAGTAATTATAAAACAAATTTCTTTAAAAGTAGTATATATGAATAATTTTTATGTTATTTACACAAAACGAGAGATAAGCAAGAAAGTGAAACTCATATTATATTTTTTCAACAATAGCAAAACAAAATCATAAGATAATTCAGACTTTTTAACCACCCTCCTATTCTAATAGGTCCTAAGATTTTAAGCAAAAAATTTATCTCTAATCAAAAATAAATGAAAATCATATTTATTGTATTTTTGTCTAACTATTGCTTATAGAAAAGAAAAAAAATCGAGAAATAAACAGTGAGGCTAAATTAATTTGATACAACTAATTTCATATTAATAATATTCTTAATATGGAGAGAGCCTTTCGAGAGAGAGAGAGAGAATTGGCTCCAATCTTATGCTCAAAAATAGGCTTTTGGATTGCTTCCCCAAAAATAGAATTTTGTTGAGTAAAATGTCCCTTCCCCAATTTTCAAAGGCAAAGTTTTTTGAAAAATAAAATGTTATACTGAATATTTAATATATCATAGTATCAGTGTTTCATGAACCCAGATGATATTCTAAAAGAAAAGATTTAATTGCTTTTGAAAAAATTTACAAATCCCATTCACATGAGATACGAAAAATGTACATTTTTAATAAATATTAGATTAAAAAAATTAAAGCTTATATAAAAAATCAATTTCTAATTTATCGTATTCTTATTAGTACTACATATAACATGGCGCATTCAAGGAAATATCCTAAATTTCGAAATACATTTTTGTACTTTCATGGGCTTGTCAAATATTGTTCTATACTTATTCATAGTTTCCAAATATTTTAATTTAAATAAAAATAAAAAATAATTCCCCTTCCAAGTGTTTCAAAGGAGCTGGTCAATGAAAACAAAGAACAAGAATTTTATTATTATAGCATGAATATACAGATATCATGTTTGAAACTAAAAGCTATTGTGAATTAATAATTTATTACTTTATAAGATGGACGCTAATGTATGTGTTTATTAATTTTTCTATAACTCTAAAAGTCCTGTTTTAATTATTTAAATTTGAATTATGACGAGATAGAATATTTCCTCATGCAAATTTATATTTTTCCAAAAGTAAATTGATTGGTTTAGAAATGTATATTATAAAATTTAAATTGTGATAAATATTTTATTTTAGTTATGATTATTAATAAAAAACAATTATTTTGAGTAATGTTCTCAAATATTTGTGAATAAATTTTTTCTTAGGATAATTATCCCATGATGAATTTAGAACTTGGAAAGCTTTCTGAAAACATTTTATCACTGATTATCAATTCTAATTTATATTTAGTTGGAACATAGGTATATTGACTACAAATTCCATTTTTTATTTTTCTTCTACCAAAAATAATACATAGCTTCCATTTTTTGTTTAATTTTATCAATCCTTCGTGTTTACACAAAATAGTTTCTTAAAAAGTAATATTAGGAAATAGCTTGAACAATTTAAAGATGGGTTATAGCATGGTTTGTAAATATTTCTATTGAATTGTTTGTAATTTTAAATTTTCATTTATGCCTAAATTAAGGAATTGTGTAAACCGACGATCATTAATTGCTATATTATGATGGTTACATTATAAAAAATTGTAGAAATTTACATGTTACAAATTTTTTCATACAAAAGAATTTCCACATCTTTGTATTTTTATATGATATTTTTATCAACGTAAACAAGCAAAGTGCGTAAATGAAAATTTGTAACATGAACAGTGTATTCTGTTTTACAAATAATTTACTAAATCTTTTCCTTGAAGGGAATGAAGACCTATTTACAAATTTCTCAAGAAAATTTTGCTCTCTTTGAGAATATTATGTACTATCGATTGAGAATCAGATTGAATGCCCTTATTTTAAAATGGCATTGTATTTACGCAATTAATATCATAGAAAATTCCAGGAAATATAGTAGATTTTCCAAAATACACTTGAATTTTACAAGCAATTTGAGAAAACTTACGATTTTCTGTAAAAATAAATAAATTTTGTAAATATAATTATAAGAAATCCTCTATCATATTTGAATGCTCGTCATTTGAGCCCATTTATCGATCTTGTATTTACTTTTCATTTTTTATTTCTATTTCCAAGTATTTTTAGTATAATTGTTCCACGGTTTCATATAAAATAACCAGATATCGATATAAATGTGATATTTATATATCAAAGCATATTCTATATCAATTTTTATATATATTATACACATTCGTACTATATATTACTGTAGAATGTGTTGTACATATATTCACTATTGCTTAAAATGAATTAATATTTATTGAATTCCTATAACTGCGCAAATCGCAGCTGTTAATTAGACACAATTAATGTTTCTAATATAAACCACAGCCAATAAAAGGTTGAGAAAATATTAACATTCAAAGTATGAACTCCACAATTTGATAATTTCTGTTTGTGAATATAAGAATTTAGTAAGATAACGTGTTTTTACAGTTTTTTAAAAATTAGATTTATTTTTGATGAAATATAGGTGCCAACAAACTGTTTCGGATAGCCTTGATCTAAAGAAAACAAATAGTTTTGAAGCGCCACTTGCTTCGATGAAAGGATTTCAATTGCATTTCAAGGATATTTTTCTGCTTTTGAAGTGCAATTTTGTCATTTGAAAATGAAATAAACATATATTTAAAATATATGACAATTACGAAATTTAAGTTTAGTATATAATATGTGACATTTGCTTTTGAGCAATTGTCTGTACAGAAGATTTATTTTTCTTAAAGCAAATAATCATACGAACTAATTTAATTTTTTGTTACTAAATCCAGTAATTTTTTTTTATTTTTATCTTCAGTTGACAGATAAAGAAACTTATCTAAAAAATGGGTTATCGATTATTAAAATAATATTTTGTCAACTTTCGATTTCCCAGAAAATAACATGATAAATTTGGATCTTGATCTGTAAACAGTAAAATTATCGATTAAATCATAATATTTGGTAACATGAATAATATTTGGCATTTACTTCCTACTAAATTTAAAAATGGAGACTTGTAATTTTAAACAATTTATAGGATAGGGATGATAATTGCAAAATAAATTATCACATTTAACACATTTTAACTGATATTATTAAATGTTTACTAATTTTTTTTAATTTATTTATTTTTCGGAAGTCATGTAAAGATATTAGTGTATTGAGCTCTTTGACAAAAAGTGAATAACAGTTCTTAATGTTGAAAATAGAATGTGTAAATACTTCTTTTATGTCTTTATGTGTGATACAACTAAATTATTTTAACAAAATGATTTTAAAAATAACAGACATATCATTCCATAAAACTAAATTATATTAAAGCATAGAGAATCTTCACTTGTCTGTTATACATTTTTAACCGATTCATTATTAATGACAGATATAAAAATGTTATTAGTTAACACAAGAAGAATTTTATTCCAGAATTTTAGAAAAAGAAACTAGTTTAAAAATACATTATTTCTCGTCATAATAGAATTCATTAGTATCACTGATGTAGGTCTTAAATTGTATGGTTATAAAAAACTTACCCTCACCAAATATTAATCCTAAGTATTTACAATGAACGAAAGACAAAAATGACAGTCGACATTTTACTTGCCCACTGAACTTTGATAGGTGTGATTTAGTGTGTTCAGTTTTTATAATCAAACTTTTGTCTGATAAGAACAAAAGAAAATTAGAGATAAGATTAATAATTTGAATTATATCTCGAATTGTACCATGTTTATCAGATTAAATTAAATGTTTTGCTGAAAAAAATATCAGTTCATATTTGAGAGAGAGAGATAAATATTTATTAATAAATTGTTTTTAAAATATTTGTTAATTCTCAGCAAATTTAAAATTTATCAAAGAAAATGAAACGATACAACACTAAAATTAACTCTTATGCTGCCATCTATCTTAAATAAAACTAAATTTTGGAATTATTTAAGCGTGAAAATGTATTTCTAAAATTTGATAAGTTATAAGGTTCTTATAAGAAAATAATTTTGTTTAATTTTTTAATATATATTTACGATGCAAGTTTAAATATGGAGAGTATTACATTTTTATGTAGAATTCAACATGAAAAATAAGAACAATTAAAAATGTAATTTTGAGGTCCATAAGTTCTTAATGATTTGTTATTTCTTTTAAAGCAATAATTACAGACTTATACTGGTTGATATATAAATTTATTGTAATTTTAGATTCACATAGAAAAAAATAAAAAAATCAAGTTGACCAAAAAATTTGGAACTCTGATTTCATTTTCAACATCTATTAAAATAAGATTACATTAATGTATAGAAAATTAAAATTAGTCTTACAGAGATGTCAAGTAAAAAAAAAATTATTATAATGAAAGATAATTTGCAAAAAAGTATATAAGTACAAAATTGATGATAATTAAATGAGTAAAAATAATTACAATAGGAAAATTTTGTTCTATTTTATTTGAAAGTTTTATTTATATTCTTGAAGTCTTACATTGTTTTAGGTGCCGACTGGGGAAAAAGGTGACTCCCTGACTTGCAGTATAATATTTTTTCATTTAATAATATATATAATATTCTAAATTTAATAAATTTTCTCTAATTTTTCAAACTGTAGGTTTTATAAATAATGTTTAAATAGACTTCTCCTCATTCACTTCAAGAATTTCAAAAATTCTTGGCAGGTGCTACACTTTTCAGAAATCCTTGGTGGGCAAACATATGTCAGCATTAGTTATTAGTCATTTGTCAAGTTATTTGTCAGCAATGACTGTCATTCTCTGAATCTTGAATTTTTTATGCAGTTGTTAATCTTCTAAAACTCAGTGCCATTCTTAACATATATTTTATGTTTTTGAATGCTGTTAGTTTTAAAATTAAATCCTGATCCGATGATCCAGATATTTCATATAGTCATTATGATAAGCCTTTGCTTTCTAACGATGCAAGGAAATACATTGTCTAACAATAGATTTCAATAATTTTAATATTCCTAATTATTAAGTTACTTGAAGACATGACTGAAAATATTTGCGATTAAAAATAACAGCTAGTGTCAGATATTCAAATTAATTATTAGAAATGTACAATAACCAGAGATATATCGTACTCGAAGAAATTAAATTTGCATGAGAACTGCGAAAACCAATTTTTTAAGTTGATTGCTATTCATCTGACCAAATATTTGTTTTTTGACCCAATTAGAAATTATAGTGTTGAAAGGGTCAGTGTATGTTAATTAATTATAGACCTTATAAAAGTCATTATATTTTGAAGACACTTTATCCAGTTACAAACTAATTCAGTCAAAATGCTCCCTCCACATATCATTGCTCCAAAGGGATAATCCCTTTATTTGTATGCTTTTAAAATTCTTTTTCCCCTTAAAGCTGTAAATCTTTAAACTTATATTAACTTTATTTGGTGCTTATATAATAGTACTTCTCTATATGAAGTCTTACACGACATATATTCTGGTTTGTCAAATTATTGTCTTTATTGTTTTTGCTATCAATGATTCATACCAAAGGAGATTTCATAGTAATCTGAAAATTCACCAAGCTCAGTAGGCCACACTTCCAATTAATTCAGATTAAAATAATTATTCTATCTTATTGACGAAACAAACAGGTGTTGCTTCGATTTCCAAAGCTAAAACATCATTTAATATCCTAAAAATTTCTTTAAAATTTCCTAAGAACTCGGTTCTTTCAGCTGGCTTAAGGACGTTATTTTGATTCTTTTTATTTTTCTACTTTTTTAAAATTCGGCTTATTTAAATTTATAGAAAAATTTATCTGTTAAATTTATCAAAAATATACAAATTTTGATATGTTTAGAACATAATTAATTAATATTCTAGTAGTCATTATCAGGCATTTTATTTTAAAAAATTGATATACTTTCATCTTCATTTTCACATTTAATTATAAAAAATTTTGATTACATAATGCAGTCAAAATGAAGTATGAACTATAACGAAAATAAATTATGCATTTTCATCCCATTTTTTGATACTCTTATTAATCATTATACTCCTGATTTTTTTCAAATCTGAAATGTTAAAGAAATATTCCAGTCCTTTTATGGTGTCGCCATCTATCGTACAAAAATAGACATTGCTTATGAAACTATTTCCATTTGTTCACTATTCAAGAAATTTTTTTCATAATTAATATTTAATATAAATAGTATACAACCATATTCGCAGATTCCTCTCTTAGTTTTTTCTATAAAAACAATTTTAATCCCCCTATTCTAGTTAAATACCATCGATTTTGTTATGAAAAAAGGATAAGTTATTTAAATATTTTACTTTATTGTAATAGGAAAAGGAAAAATAAATTAAATGCTTGTTTTTATTCATTCAATAATCTTCAGTGAGTAACAGAAAAACAATAAATTTTCTATAATAAATGAAAATAAGATATCTATAGTCTTACATTCCTTGAATAATTGTATTTCTATTTATACTGCTGAAAATATTTTTCTGAATACAATAATATTAATTAACCAGTCATTCGAAGAGTTTATACAATCAATAAAGTCTGTGTGCATTTGAATATAATATTCAATAAATAAATAAAATAAATATTAATGCAGAAATATATTTCTCATTACAGCTGATTTTTTTTTTTCACATTTAAATTTACTAGAATTGATTATAATAATTAGGGTCGTTAATAAAACTAAATTATTCATTACCATAGCTGCACATTATTATTTGCATTTAATAACATAAATGTGGAAAAGTACCGGATTAAAATCTTTATCCTATTTTAAAATTTATAATTCAAACTATTAATAGTAATAATAAATCACAAGTTAATGGGAGCATAATCATACAAGCTGTCCTTACTTAGGTGGAAACGAAGCTTTTGCTTTCATATAGAACTTACTTCGTATTAAAAGACTTAATAGTTATTATATTTTCAAATTAGGTAGACATACTCTTTGTATCTCCCATCATGACATTTCCAAAATTGCCCCTAAAGCACTTTCTAATTTCCGTAAAGTTACAATGGTAATAATATAAATTATTTATCTTTAGGGAATAGAGTACCTTTTCTATTCATTACTTAGGTTAAGTTCATAAAACTTTCATCAAAATTACTCTGCTACTTTTTGTGCATATTAATAGGCACAGAAATTATTAATATGTAGAAAAAGTAACAGAGTAATTCTGATAAAAGTTTTAAGAACTTAGCCTACTATTAGCTTAGGATAATTTGCAACGTAAATGTAACAATGAAATAGAAATATTCTGCGTTATGATTTATTGATTATTTAGTCTATATATATATTAGGTATAGTCTATTATTTTAAACATGTTATTTATGGTAAAACATCATAAAGTTGCCATAATTGTGCTTCAAATTGATGAATTTTATCACTTTAATTCAAATAACACTGTTATTTTTTTAGAAAACTTATCAGAAACATTACTCTTGCAAACTAATTTATTACTTCTAATTACTAGCTTTGATTTAAGATGTTTTATTGAGCATTTCATAAACATGCCACTCTAAACTTAACACAATACATGAACATACATTTAGAATGAATCATATATTTTCCAAAATTGTTAGATTAATGATACGAATGTACGTGTCAGAAGTTTCTGTTCATCAGAATAAATGAGAATATTTTGAAGTTGACATATATACATACCAGCTTCCAGAAGCTCGAGTACGTTCCAATGAATTTAAACTTTTGAGTAATTTATTATATTCGATATAAATAACTTAAAATGTTTCAAATTATGCAAATAAGCAAACTAAATAAACAGATAACTCGCATCATCGATATATTAAATAGAGAACATCATTTAAATAAAAATGCATGAGACAATAGATTAAAATGGAATTAACATTACAACATGTAATATAAAAGCAATATTTCGTAAACCAAAAAACAGGTATAAACCTGAAATTAACTAAACTGATTGTTTTCTCTCTTGTTAGAAATAACTAGTCACATGGAATTACCTGAGTAAACAGTATTCGCTAGGAAACGAAAATTCCTCTTTGCATAAGCCAGACATTATTTTATTCATCAGGATTCCACATAACGGAAATCGAGCGATTTGGGCTATTGACCTGGAGTGGATCTACTTTATCTGTATATGATATGCTAAAGTTATTCATCTGATTTTATATATTTTAAATCATATATTATTTTTTTTATTTTGTATGTTTTACCCATAAGAAAAATTGGAACATTTATTTAGAATGAAATTAAATTCGAAATATAATTAACATTATGATTAAAAATTTAATGAAACTTATTATTACTAAAACAATGGCTATTTTGTAAAATTAATTTATTATAATATTTTAAATGTATACACACATGCGCCCAATAAGACTGATGTCATTAAATTGGAATTCTACGCTAAAAATAATGCTGTTAATAAATAATTTAATTTGGAATGTGCAGAAGATGTGAAACATATTTACTGCAACATTTAACTGGTAGTCTCATTAGTTTCCTGTTTGATATACATCAAGTACCAAAAAGTTTTTTACATAATTTTTGGTATTCCTAATGTTGACTATATGAGTTTTTTCCAAGTCTTTTTTGCTGAATTGAACGAACATAAATTACTGAATTCAAAATTACAATGAAAATTTTTATTTAAATTAATGTATTTAAAGCTTGAATAATTTTCATTGAAAGTACGCGGTCGATATATCTTAAATTATTAGAATAAGAAATGCTATATTTGGGTGTTTCTCAATTTTTTTCAAATTGTAGACTACTTTAATCTACTTTTAGTGAATAGCGATTCTTATGTAATCTCAGACGTAACTCTTCTGTGTTTCATATATTGTTCATACACTTTATAAATTTTATTGTATGAAAGTATTGCTTAAGTAAATTTCACGACTGAGACTTACACTGTTTAACTGAATATTAGAGTTTCGAAAGATGAATTTTTCATTTTTTTTATCCCCTGAAATCAATAAATGATAGAAAATAACACGATTATTTTCTTTTATATTTTAGCTAGTTTAAAAGAAAATCGTGAAAAGAAAATTTTGAAAGCTGATTTATTCTAATATGTTGAGATACATGAATATCTAATGAACAAGTGAAGTATTAACTTGTGCAGGACATGAAGAGAGAGAAAAGCTATTTGATTAAAAAATATAGTTTTTCGTATCAAGAAATTGTTGATCGTAATCATAAAGACGTTATTATATTTACTTGAATGTAACAATTGGTGAAGGAAGGTGTTATACCACAGTATGAATATATTTAACCAAATCCGAGAGTCATAACATGATAAAGGATACTTAGTATGCATAGTAGTAAACGAACGAACAGAAAAAAAAATTACAGTATTAGCCAAAGAAGAAATTTTGTAACATCCATAGATTATAGTATATGTTCTCTTTATTCAGTATCGATTGCCTCAGAAGGTACTTGTAACTCAGTGTTCATTGTTTTAATATTCATTCTTTTTATTTTAAATTCTGTAATGGTTTACTAATAAAAATAATGATTAAAAAAAGAACAAATTACAATTTTTCTTGTAAGCAAATACAATCTCTTTAAACATAAAATGATAAGATTTTTATATGAAGTAGAGTCACTTTATTCGGAATGATAGATTTTAAAGTTGTATTGTATAATGGCCCTACCATGGGAGTTCTGTCTGTCATATTGTCTGTATTTTGAAATATGACAGTTACAGTTCTGTCATATTTCAAAACGGATTCTAGAACAGTATACAGACATTTCTGTAATGAATGGTACTAACAGTTCCCTTTGGCTAACCAAAAGTCTACCACGTTACACACTGAACTCGTGTGTACTAAAAATCAGTCAGTTTATTTCAATTGTAAACATGAGATAAATTATGAACGCATAGCATCATAGAAACCAGGATTCGAGACTTTGCTATCTGTACCCAATAATATAAGATGAGATATATGATGAAAAACAGCAAAAAATAGTTTTGGTATGTTCATGCTAATTACTATTTTTAAAATGTAATTTATATATTCTGCATCATATATTTATTAAATGTACTAAATCTTGTTAAAACTAATGCTATTCTAAGTGTTGCAGTTTTCATAAACAACACTTTAAGTGAAAGTTGTATATACTGAATTAAAAATTGTGACTACCATTAAGAATGGGAACAAATGAAATATTGAGTTGGAAAATGTGTTGGCAGCATTTTCATACTTTCTTTTATTTTACAACGATTATTTTCATGCTTGACAAGGCGAATGGTTGATGGAGCTCTTTCTGCACTCTAAAACTGCTAATTGTCTTTTTGAGTAATTTAATTTTTTTATTACTTTTAGGGCTTAGAAACGGAATATCCAGGAGGTAAAAAGCAACATTTTCGACACCAGCACTTCTTTGTTTTTCGTCAAAGTCAAAAACATCAATGCCGGCCGGGACATTTGCAAAGTATATGGAAAAGGTTTCATAAACGAGTCTACTGAATGGAAATTGTTTGCGAAGATTAAAAATGGTGATTTTGACGTCAAAGACATGCCCTACAGCGGAAGCCTTTTTGAATTAGGCGAAGAGAATTTCAAGCACTTTTGAAGAAGGACGATCACCAAACAAGTCATGAATTGACCGAAAAAATGAAGTGCAATCATAAAACGATTCTCAATCATCTTCATTCAACTGGTTTTCCGAAATATTGGGAGCCTGGGTGCCTCACGAGCTTAAAGGAAACAATAAAGAAAATCGCCTTCAAATTGCTTCTAAACAACTCTCCTACCATCAAGCAACACGAGGTCATAAACAGCGCTTTTTATACAGAATCATCACGGATGAGAAATGGTGCCTATACATAAATATAAAGCAAAGAAATGAGTGCATGGCTTCAGGAATTACGCCGAAGCCGAGAGTCAAAGCTGACCTTCATCAAAAGAAGGCTATGATCTACGTTTGCTTGGACTGGGAAGGCATGTTGCAATGGGAAATGTCTGAAAGGAATGCCACGGTCAACAAGGAGCTCTACACTGCATGAAAAAGGCTATTCGACTGAAAAGTCCTCATTGACAAGGTCAAATCATACTCCTTCACAATAACGCCAGGCCCAATGTTACATAAGTCGCCAAAGTAACACTGCAAGAGCTCGAATTCCCATTACGATATATCTTCCAGATCTTGTACAGACGAATTGCCATTTTTTTTGCAGCTCCCTGTCGAACCACGTGAGAGACAATGAAGAAGACCTTAAAAACTGGACTAAAAACTTCTTCGATACCAGATCAGGTGAAATTTGGAGGAACAGCATTGACAAATTGGTCGAGAGATGACAGGAGGCCGTTAAACAGCAACAGTGAACGCATAATTGATTAATTTACTATTAAAACTATTGATTTTTGTTTAGATAAAAGTCTTTGATAAAAACGCTATGAACTAATTTCCCAATTTAATATAACTATAATAATATGTAAAGCTTGATAAATAAAAATAGGGACTATAAATGTATTATATATTATATAAATATGTATACTCTATGTACGTATATTACTAAATAAAATGCTTGAAAAAATCAACTTGTTTAGTTTATCGCACTTAAATTACCTTTCCTCACTCAGTCTAATTCGACTAGAACAAACGAATTAAAGTGAATTCTGAAACCCTACAGACATCCAATACTAAAGCGGCATATACCGAAGATCAAACATTTTTTTAACTAAAAGAAAGAATTCTGAATGTTCAGCTGCCAACACAAAAAAAATTAGAGAAAAGTGATAAAAATGCAAAAATCTTATTTTTCTTCAAATAAAAAAAAAATAAAAAAAAAAAAAAACATACTTCAATGTACAAGTTAATATAATATTATGGTACCTTAAATAATTAAGATACGGTCTTATATATATAAAGTGGTATGAAAGTTGGTTAACTTATTTGTTATTCAGCGGTAATTTTTGCACAGGAAGATTAATTATACCGGGATTTAAAATCTAAAATGGAATCTTAGCCACAAAACAAATATTCAAAATCAAAGGAATTTGAATCTACGAGTTATTGAACGGATAGTCAAGGTACTAACTATTGAGTTCCAAGTTAGCTAAGTTTCAGAAGCGGATAATTTTAAAATTAGTACTAAGCATTTTAATTTCATATGTATGAAAAAATGTTAAATTTCAGTGAAAACAAGAAAAAAGTATAATATAAGTTCCATGATTATATAAATAAACATGCTTTAAAGAAAAATGAAATTTTGATGTTTTATTATTCTTAACATGAAACATGTGATGGAAATTTATACACGGCTTACAAAATGTTAAAAAGAGGAAATAAACTTAGAATTGATATTAAAATTTGAAGTTAATCAAGTACAATACACTCTTTATGACCAATATCTTACACGAATAACACAAATAAATTATGATTAAACTCAAAGTCAATCTTTTTTTAAAAAAAGAAAAATTACCAAAAATTTAAATGATTCTCTAATTTAACGAAAAAGAAAACAACTTAGTAAGAGTTAGTTGAATCTTTTATCATCCCAAATCTTTTTCCATTGTAATAACTAATTTTTGTCTTATTTCTGTCTTAAGGATACTTTCTATGAAAACGTCTTGATATAGAGACACAACAGAAAACTGCACAAAACCAGCATGCACTTGTTAGCCAATATTTCCTTAACGTTTTCAGATTGGCTGAAGTCTGAATTTGCGAGTGGATAATATTAAATGCTAAAATAGAGTTGGTTATACTTTTTGTTTTATTGAATACGTCAATAGAAAGTACAGTGGGCATGTCAATAGAAAGTACAGAAGGTACAGAAAGTACAGTGGGGGTAGTGTTTCTATAAAATATATTGAAGGTAGCATCCATTTTATGCATATAAGTTAACAGATGAATGAATGTCAATCAGATTTTATTTATTGAAGGTCATTGCACCACATAAGATTTACAGCTTTTGTTGGCGCCGTTTTTTTTTATAAGTCATTCTATTAATATATATTTTCTTTATAAGTCATGTCAATAATCAGGAATTTCTAGTTTTAAATTTTTTTGCCAATGAAGATTTACCAAATACCATTTTTAAAAAGATACAAACAAAATAATAGTCTAATCCTTAAAACTCGATTCTTAAGGATTAGACTCAGTCATTTTTCATCATAAGTCATTTTCCTTTCAAAAGTTAGGATAACTCTTTTATATTTGTTTTCATTCATTCACATAATCACTATGTTGAATTTTGAGCTTGGACCGAAATTTTTATACACTACCAGCTTTTAAACTCTTTCTCGCAATTATAAAGCAATTGCAACCTTCGAACTATGGATTTTATTTCTTATTTTTCCCCATCTTTATAATATTAAATAAGCATTTTGTTTATATATTAAAAACTTATTATATATCTGAAATAGATTTGATTATTTTAATTTTTATAATTCAAATTTTCGCAAAAGAAGTAATGTAACTATTTTACATTAGTTATTAATTTACATTAAAGCAGAAATGTTGCTTTGATATAAATTTTTTTATGATATCATTTACTCAAAACTACCATATTACATCATAAAAAATGGAATCAGTTGCCTTTTTGTAACATTCTGACTCATATTTGTATGTGTGTTGTGCGTGAGTGTATTGAGTTTTATAAATTGACTTATAAGCTATTTTTTCACAAGAATTGTTTTTTGCGTTATGTTAAGGAACTTATAAATATTTTAAACCTACGTTTCTTTATATATTTTATAATGAATGCTTTATTTAAAATTTCATCAGACAAAAAGTATAAAAGCATCTGATACGTAGATTATTCAAATTTTCTTTGCATGAAAATTTAATAGAATGCTAGTTTGGTTTAAAGTGAATATACTATTTGATATAAAATTTTTTTAAGCTCTGATATGGAATGTTGTTAGTTGACACAATGGTTCTAATATTTGGAATACGAAAGCTTTATTCCAATAAATAAAGAAATTTCTACACTTAAAAATGGAAAAAGTTTTTGAAATAATTTTAAAAGGAATAGTTAATACAGTTAACTTTTAAAAACTTCAAATTTATCTCACATTTATAGAAATTAAACTTTCATAAAGTAACATTTCAAAATCCTTTTTAACTTAAAAGTTTTAACACCAATTTCGATTTTATATATAAAGTTAACTTAAAATTTACTTCGAATAGCAATACTAATTGCTTGAACGTACTAACAATAGTAATATACAAAGAAAATGTTTTTTGAAAAAGATTAAACTTACACGTGAACAATTTACTTAAATGAAGAGAACAAATAAATAAACTTACACACTTGACTGTCTCCCTGGATCAAGCGAACACAAAGATTAGCTTCCTTTTGCTAAATATGAGTCGAGTTAAATTAATCAAATTTGTTTCGAAATTAGGTGTTAAATTTCTCTCATATTAAATTATCAGAAATCAAAAGAATTTCTTTGGCCCAATGCCATCAACGAGAACATGAAGTCATAGTTAAATAAAATTAGAACAAGGACATAAAATGTAGGAAACGAACAGAATACATTTTATTTGCTAAATTTCATAGGCTACAGGTACTGCCAAAGTCCTAAAGGTGATTAAACATGTGCTACGATCACTGATCTAACCTTACTTTTATGTTGACAAAAATGTTTTCTTTTTTAGAGGTGTGAGATCTATATTTTACGACGTATATATTTAAAAAGAAACAAAAGTGTGTTACTCATCACTTAGAATTATAATTTGTTATTGGAGAATGATTTTCCTTTCATAAGTGAAAAGTTATTTTGTTTATTTTTCAAATGACTAGTACTTAATATATTCCCACTGCAATGTTGCAATTAACTTGTTAATTATAAATTTGATTATCATTGAAATAATATAAATAATAAATATTTAATTAATTTAATATTTTGAAAATTTTCATTTAAACATAGAAATGTTTATCGAAAACAAATGCGTAAAAACTAAAAGTTAAGAGTTTTTTATAATTTTATCATGTTACTTTCTTGGTTTAGTTTTTTGTCACAATCAACTGCTATTTTTGCACATGAATGCTAACTGTAGATCGGTTCGTACTGTTTGAAAAGCTGAGTCCAAACCACTATAGGCATTCACGCCCATGGTATGATTCAAACTCGTATACTATTGAACCAAAGACCAGAGCAGTAATCATTTGGCTCTCAACTCAGCGTTTCCTTATAATTTTCTTCCAATGTTTTGTAACATTAATAAATTCAATTATTTTCTGTAAATGTTTCATAATTGTATCTTATTATTAATTCTTACAAATAAATTTATCAAATTAAGAAATGTGGTGCTTCTACTGTAAAACTAACACAAACTTTTAAAATTGAAAGATGGAATCCTTTGTGATTTTTACGATTTTGAGGTTTTATTTTTCCAAACATATTTATGATATATGTTTGGCAAATGAATCACATTTTCCAAACATATGTGTATGTAACACAAATGTGTTTATTTAGATTTGGACAAGTCTAATAAACATAATCAGTTACCATTAGAGTTTATTCCTTTATTAATATTTTGAATATAAATGTAAATCTTCAAGGCGTTAAAATAAAATTTTGATTTTTACGTTTTTAGAAGTGCTTTTCTCATTTTTTTTCGGAAATCAGTATATATTTCACTTTATAAGCTAACACTCCACTTTAAGTATAAGCCTAATATATGTCAAATATTAACGTCTTTCAACAAAATTTGGAAATTTAAAATTTATACGTTGGAATTAGCAAATCCGATTATATTTAATCATTAAAATAATATAATGAAAAGCAGATTGAAATCATTTATTTAAAGAAGTTACATTTTCAAATTTGTTTTTGCAACTATTTTCGAATTGAATACAAAATCACCATAAGCAAATATGGACTTTTGACAAATCATTTTAAATTGTGCGTTTAGCTAAAGATTTGGAGTTAGGATAACATAAACAATCATTTAATAAAATAAGTTATAAATAATATAGGAGTTATAAACTTTGCAATTTTCGAATATGTTAAGTACTATGGATATTCAATTAATAATTATTTTATAATTGTGTTAGATAAATATGTATATACTTTTCTATAATAAAAAGCATGACTCCAGCGGATCTTCATAGCAACCTTGTGCATGCATTAAGAATATTAAGCAAATCCAGTATTCACGTGTTGCTTGCTGAGATAAAATGCGATATGCAAAGTAGAAAGGTCATTAAATCTGTATAAAATTATGACAATGCGTTGAAACAAACTTATCCTGAATAGGATATTATAATTGGTTCATGTCTGTTCAGCAAACTGTGGTAGAATTATCACAGCCATGAGTAATTATTGGTGTTATCGTAAACAAGTAGAATTAAGTAAGTTAAGTTTAATTAAGATCATTAAAGACCTATATAAAAGAAATATATAAAATGATACTACTTAAAAATAAATTTTAATTTAAAAAATGCTTTACAAATTGATTAAAAATGATGGGACCAATTTCAAATTATTTAAATTTTTTTATTGAATTAAGTTATTTTGTATGAAAGTTTTCAACGTTGTTTCTTTTAGCATAGAAGAATTTACGGAAACATTTAGGCGAAACCAAAAGAGTTTTTTTTTATATATATATATATATATATATATATATATATATATATATATATAT
>JAPDSC010129143.1:428982-455358 GCA_026290005.1 Latrodectus geometricus
TATATATATATATATATATATATATATATATATATATATATATATATATATATATAATTATTTATGGAGATATTTTTCCAACTTTGTCTGATTGCTTTTTGATGCGTTTGAAGTATTCTTAATTCACATCTATTGAATTTTTTTTTGTATTTCCATAAAAAGTAATCGGAACGAGCCCAATAAGGGGATAATGCTTGGCATTTCACATGTATAATTTTTTTACCTTTCAGCCATTTTACAGTTGATTTTTTAGTATGACTTGGTGCGGAATCTTGGAGAAAATTAAAGAATCCTTGAAGGTAAAGACGATTGTTTTGTTTGATCACGTGCATCAAAACTTTATTCTGGTGATATTTACCCTCATTTTTGGTATTTATCTATGGTTAAACAAAAAATGGTTTTGTGTTAAGCCTTGATAGGACATTATCATCCATAGTAACATCAGAAGACTAACTTGCCTTTTGCACTTCGCGAAACTTTTAGTGTGAAATATATTGTATTTTTGTTTTGTCAGTTGTGGATGACAGATGAAACATTGTTTCATTCGAAGTTTCCCATTTTGTATTTATCTTAAAGAAAATACGGAGACCAAGAACGTTTTCTTTTCTTTTTTTTCTACCGCCTTTGTAGACATATGATGATAGACTGGTTTATTTACATATTTATAGTGAATTTTCTTTACCTGATGACAAACTGTCGATTGCGATACCCGTAGTTTCTTTGATAAATTTCTTTTAGCAAGATATTTTCTACAACGATAAGTCTTTGCAAGTTCTTTTTTCTTTTTTACCATAGACTTCCTTTCGCCCATTCTTTTTTCCTAGATTTTTTGACTGTCGAGAAATTTTATTTCTTCTCGATGTTTAGATAATAATCCATTAAAAAAGTGTCTTCTATTTTTTCAGGAATTTATTTATAACAGAATTTGGGCAGAGCCATTCTTCAAAAGATACAATTTTTCGTTCCGAGTTTCAGGATCTAATTTTGGAGTCATAATTTACTGTCACTAGTAAAAATAGTTTGATTGGAAATTTAAGGGTATCATATTTAAAATAAAAGTAGTAATAAAGCATTTAAAATTGACTTTAAATAGTTATATGCTTTTATCATGCTAATTTTGAATCAACCTGCAATTTATAAAGAATATTTAGACGAACAATTTTCTTTGTAAATTTCATGTAATTGAAATACATTAAGAAAAAATTAATTACTGGTCGAAAAATCTTTCTAATTATGAATTTATTATTCTTAATTAGTACATATGTTTTTTAAAAAAAATGAACAAATAGCCATCATTCAAATTATTAGAAATTATATATTAAATTAGCTTTACAATCTATTGAGAATTCAAAGTAATCAAATAAAATGTTTGGATAATTTTAATCGTTCTGGAGGGTGAGAGTTTATCATTTTAAAAACCCCACCATTAAATTTTCTATAATCATTAATTATATCGATATTTTTATACTATAAAACCTCATAGTTCTAAACTTGTTTGAAACAATGTGATTTTTAAGCTTTTGGTGCCCTAATTTTTTTTAAACTATTAAGAGATTGAAAAGAGGAAAATTGAAAAGAATAGTTTTCTCAAATAGTAATAAAGTTGGATAGTTTCTATAATGAAAACAGTTACTAATCCGTAAATTATCAACAGCTGGCACAGACATGATATATAAAATAGATTTCTGCAAATGTAAGCCTGGAGGTACACATATTCTTCATTCGATGACAGTAGCATACAATCGTTATCATATCAACCATTCTTAGTTCAATTCTTTTAAACAAATTATGAATTAAGATGCGTTTCAAAAATTCCCCAAGGTGAAAAATACAAAAGTAACACAATGGCTTATGTCATGTCTTGGGGATTTGAAACTTCCCGTGAACTGGTTGACCGATCTTAAAAGTCTAATCAGAGTCCGGCCATCCCTGACAAATCGCGTGTTAAATGAAAAGTGCTACGGAATTATGAGTACAAGTTATGCATCACCAATCATAATTTCAGTTATTATATTTAAGTAAAAAAATACCAAATTGCATGTTTAGTTTTCTTGCATTGACAGTTTAAACCAACTTTATAAATGTGTCAGGATAATACACTGAAAGATTAATTCGCTTTCATAATTAAAAATTTCTTAATAATGTAGATAGCATTTTAAAGTAGTAAAACAATTATATTTGTAGATTAAGAGTTGAACAAAGGAAAATAAGAGGAGGAAATAATAAACAGAGATAAAAACATGAGTTAAAAGAGTCACTCATATGTTTTGAAGGCCCTCCGAAATCTTGATGCGCAGGTCAGATCCTTACAGAATAGAAATTCAGTCAAACATTCAATACACAATTTAATGATGTAATCCAATACAGATAAAATGTTTACCCATAAAAAATCGGAAAAATCCATAAAAAATCAAAAGAATGCAGCGCTCTACCGAGGGATTCGATTTTTTCCTCGACTCCAGTATGTTTTCTTGTTTTTCTTTTTCTTCTGTTGTCGTACTTTCCCTTCTTTTGTCAAACTCCCTTCGTCTATCCCTCCCTTTATTTTTTGGGACCACTTTATTTTTTTTCTCCAGGAGCCGTAGAGAAATACTTGTTGGTCAGAGGTTCATGTGTGGAGGAGCGAATTTAGCTATCTCTTTCCGGAGTTTAATTTTCTCTTTTTACATTGAGGGATGAGTATTAGCATTTTGTCGTTGCAAAAAAGAAATATGTTGGAAAGAAAAGTCTTTAACTCTGGATATAGATCTATATACAACGGGGTTTTCACTAGCAAATAGTAGTCGTTGAAATACATAATACTTGGAGATATCAGTGGAAGGATGCCACGGAGGCTTTCACAAAATCAGAATGGGAATTGCAATAGTTTTTTTAATTGTTTTTTGAGACTAATGAAGTTATTTTTATATCGAATGCACGAATATTCACTCTATATGCATAGAACATTTGTACATGGACTATAATGAATCACCATTAATATGCAATCAAATTACTACATTCTTTTCATGTGATAGTTTGGTAGGATTTTAAAATCATCTCTTATCTCTTTGCTATCAACTGAAAACAACATTCAATGACATTAAAACAAAATCTGAACCCTTTGATTCATCACACTTTCTCTTTATTGAGAAAAGGTGCTTGAAAGCCAACAATTTTTATGGAGGGTGGAGCTCCAACCAAAGATAAAAGTTTTTTGAAGATTAAGTAATAAACTAAGGTAGTAAGATAAAGTACTTTTTTAGTTTCAATGTTTTGAGATATTGTATGGGATGTGGGATTAATATTAAAGTGACTTGTCGATCGGTTCTTTAATATCTCTTTAGGCTAAACTCCAGTATGACATTCGCAAGTAAAATTCATCTAGACATATTGCCATAAATCATAATAGATGTTACCAACTTAAAGTAACATTGTAAATCATACAGGTCACATATTGCACACTTGTTTGAATAAATAGCTTAGTATGGAGACTTCCTGTTTATTATATTTTATTAACATCATTTTTGAGAATTGCATATACATATATATGCTTCATAAATGTGTCCACTTAATCTGTTGTTAACTTCTGAAATATATTTTCAGTATGAAGAAAATCCTATTTCAGTTATTATTCAGGAAAATGTAACTTTTTCTCTTCAACACTTCTGAATTTTTTTTTTTTGTTTTTTGTTTTAAGAAATTTTACGCAACTTCTAAATGCACAGCATTGATAAACTGGTATAAATGAAATGAATAGTTCTTATCCTCTTTAATAGTAGTCCAAACAATGATACACATCTAAAGTGAGTAATAAATAGGGTAATAATAATTTTTGAAAGAACCGTAAAATAATTCTACTTGAACATATAACAGTAATCAATACAACAAATGTCTGAATATTCTATGACTATATATTATTGTGCAGCAATTTTTTTTATAATTATTTAACTTCATATTACTTTTTACTCGTTAGCATAGTAAATTAAAATATTTTACACGAATTAGTTACTTTTAGTAACTTTAAAGTAAAAACCACACAAATAATAATTAATTATTCAGATCAATTACGTTCCGAAAAATAATTGGTGCTCAAAAGAGAACAGTAAAAGAAAAAAAAATTATATCAGAAGAAAATAAGTGTTTCTTCTTTGTTTAAATAGTATTATAAATATATTAATAAATGTTTTATTATACAGGATAATGATTTATAAGATAACGATTCAATAAAATAATATAATGATACACTAATTGTATATAATACTATGTATCAACAAAGACATTATTAACTCTATTTTAATATAATAAAATATTTTATAATAATAAAAGTCTTTCTACGTGGTGCATTTTTAAACTTTCTTTTTTCTAACGGCTGGCACTTGGGTGTGAAACCCTTCGCCACAACGAGGCCAGAGACTGCTACTCATTTATTATTACTAGTGGGCACCTGTGAACCAAGTCACGGAGGCGAGTAACAGTACCCACGTCACACCACCACAAACCCTTTTATAGGGTGGGCCACATTCATCCATCATCTCAGAAAATGACAAGAAACATGGAGATAGAGAAAGTACATCCATGCCCGAGTTGGGATTTGAACCCAGGTACACTAACCACTAGACAAGATGGGTGGCGCTTTTTTTTTGTTTAACTAGAGAGTCTACTTATGCGGAATCAAGTTTTTTGACAAAAATATTTTCAGTCCCTTAAGTTAATTTTTAATTGCCACTTGAATCAACATGTATAATTTGTATGCATGAAGTCATTTTTAAACCGTGAGTGTGTGTTGTGAACCTCACGTTTTTTTTTTTTTTAATTTTATAGCACATATTAGTTACAAATTATGCACTAAATAGAAATTTAGAAATCACACTCACATTCATTGATATTCTCTCTAAATTTAACAGAAAAATTATTGAAAATAATATTGCTTCTCTCACTATATTTATTTAGGAATAAATATAGCGAGAAAAGCAAATGAATTAAAAATAAAAGATGTTTGGATTCCTTAAAAAGTGTTACTGAAATTAAAAATTGTTATATGTTATGTCACTAAAAAAATAATACACAAAGTAGTGTTTATACATATTACCAATGCAGAAATAAATAAGCATGAATAATAAGTGAATAATTAAAAGTTAAGAAATTCTACTTTAAGTTTTTATGGAACTTTCAGGACACTTATTATTATGTATAATGAAGAATATTACTTAACACATATAATAATGTATAAAAAAAAAGACTTTGGATACACACGCATACATTTCAGTATTTTATTAAAAATTCTCAGTACATTTATTATTATTATTTTTGAAAATTGGTGACTTTGAATCATATAGTCAAAGCTAGAAATCAGTAACATAAAGAGTTGGCAATCGTTGGGATAATTGGGAGGCTGAGCAGTCTTAAGAGAAGATTTTTAGAGATTTGAATGAGATTTCTATATTATTACTTATTTACATAATATGACAGTTCAGTAAGATACAATTCTTGAAGAAAAGGCATAAAAAATGTCCAAAATACTATCATTTAATCATTTATAGTTGGAAACGAGAACATGTGGCAGATTCCTTGGTCTCTCATGAAATTTAGGCGCCCACTATGGCCTAAATTTCAAAATTATTGCTTTTAGAAGACTACAATGAAAATGTCTGAGTATAAGATATAATATTTGTGTTCTGTACCTTTCTACACAGTATAAATGTTATAATAAATTGTTTTATTACAATATAAATGCTTAATAATAATACACCGAAGGGCCTATTATTATTAAGCATTTATATTGGAACAATGGTACTAAAAACATTCTATTTATTGATGAATGCAGATCCTTCTTAACCAAATGTTACCGACACACACTCCTTCTAGAGTGAATTAATGATCCTCTCTCTATTCTATAAAATTAGAGAAAGAGATTGGTATGGTAGAATAGTTTGTTCGATCAAGAAATGCGACATGTTGGTTTTGCATACAAACTTCTCTGAACTTGATTAGTGCTTTCATTTTGCATTGAATTATAAAATTTGAACATATATGCCTATTTTTGATCTATGTAAGTTCAGTTGAGGCTGATGTTTTAAGGAAATGGCAATGCTCCTACACTAATAGGGCTCATATGCAAAACGAATATTTAGAAATTGAGGTTATTCCTTGAAAGAATTAATAAACCAGATTCATTACAATTTCAACTTGTAGAGAATGTGTAAAATTTTGTCGGAGTTGCAATTGCAACTCACATTCACCTTCCAATATAACAGATTTTCTACGGAAATTAAACTGACTAGCATTAAAACTTATAACCTGCTTCATTTCAAACATGATTTTACGTTGTATAGGCTGTCATAGGCTCTATAAATTCTATGAATTGTCGAAGGAAATAATATACTCTATAAAAAATTGCTTTTAATGATTCATCTAATGAATTTTATGATTTATGATCAGCCTCCTTTTTAGAATCACTAAGTGCTTATACTATAGTATTGATGCATCATAACTGGTTAAGATTTCTTTTATATAAATGAATATTATTCCTAATTACATTAATATCTGCCAAATATCCCTTGAAAACAATAAAAACAGTAAGAATTAAGGAGAATTCTTTTAAATTTGAGTTTCAATCATTAATATACATTTTTTTCACAAAACTATAGGTACAAGGAAAATTTATGAATTGATTCAATCTGTATATGGAAAATAGATACAATGAACTACGATCTATTACAAAAATTAAAACTTCAGAAATTACATAGAAATAGTCAAAAAAGAATTTATTTGCTTACATTTTGGCAGCTGAACAATGGGAAGTCATTATAGATGACAAAAACAATTCTAAATTTATTAAAATTAAATTAATCAATGTACGCGGATAAAATATATTATAGAAATCTTGAAGTAGGGATGTAAAGTATATCAATAAATAATTGTGTTGGTAGGGCACACGGTATAATAAGAATAAATACATGTCGGTGCTATACTACTTATAATTTTTTTCACAATACGCCATGCTTCACAAAGCATTTGATAGAGACTTAACGTGGTCTTATTGGAAGAACATGCTTTTCGAAGCGGTGGATCTCCAGTTAGATACCAAACAAAGTTAGGCAATGGGAGATTGCTCTTCTGCATGCACGTATGTCGGGGTGGATTATTAAGAATTTTTCTCTCTCGATGCAGGTGAAAGCAGCTTATTAGCTACAAAAAGTCTTAAATACGCAGTGGATACTTAAGGAAACTTAATAACAGCTTCCAGCTATTCAACTGTTTCTGCTGAAGAGTCAAATATTTAGTAAATTGAGATGTCATAAGCGTATTTGTGATTAAATGTGATTATTATCATAGGTTATTAGGAGGATAATTTAGTTATTGCAATTGACTGGGAAGTAGAAAACACATCAAAAAGCCACATGGGAGTATGTGTATAAAAATCATTGGTACAAAATGCTACATGACTGTTATATATTCATAGATCATTACAGTTTATACTAAAATGTCCAGATATTATTTCACTAAGACTTAAATGTTTATCATTAAAGCTTGAATCAATATAAAACTTTGATCTAAAAAATAAAAGATATTTTCAGTTTCCTCTTATCGTATATTAATTTTATTAATATAGTTTTTGTTTTCTATATTAAGTATACAAATGATACATTTATTTTGTTCCTATGTATATAATCTGATTTTATCAACAATTATTATGCATAAAACTTTAATCCAATGATGACTAATAGATATTTCAGTAGAATGAAATCACACTACGCACTCACAAATAGATATTTCAGTAGAATGAAATCATACTACGCACTCACACTGAAATAATTTGGAAAACAGAAAAAAAAACCTAATTCGCCAATTTTATAGTATTTGCTCAAAGTCAACACAGCGTACACATGCTTTGCTTATATTAGAGTTAAACATTTTTCTGTTGTGAAAACAGTATCATATAACAGTCACTTAACTGCTAGGTCTGAGTTTCGAACTTCTTTTACTATTATAAAAATTTGTTTGTGATTTAATCTGTGGGCTAAAATTTTAAATACTTATCACTATTTATTTATGTATCTGATATGAGGTTGCATCAAACACGGTTGTAGTGAAGATCATTTTTCTCCAATTTTGGTACTCTGAAGTGGACAACATATCATAACACCTGCAGACCTTAGTAATACATTTGAATATCCACTGTGAAATGTGCAGTCCAGAAAAACTTATTATCGATAGAGGGCCATATTCAAGTGTTGCAAATGAGTTGGTTTGGTGCATAACTACTGAAAACAAACCCGGAAAATGTACCTGTAAAAAACACAAATGCAAGATCCATCACTCACTGTTCAATAGCATCAGGGATCAAACCTGGGAATTTCTGCTCAGAAGAGTTCAGTCCTACATATAGAGCCATGATAAGTCACTTTTCCAGCTTCAGTGAAAGAGTACAAATAAATTATAGACCATTATGGGACAAAAATAACAGAATATTTAATTATTGTTGAAAATTTTAAGAGGCACAAATGAAATATGTGTAGAGAGTTTTTATTTGCATTAAGTTGTGAGTTGTATATTTTATTATCACTGCATAAAAATGTAAAAATTATATGTTATCAGAAATCATAGATTTTTAAATTTATTTTATTACTTGTATATTTCTATGCTAAATTTTTTTCTAAGGCCTTTAATTTATATGGCGTGGCATTAAAATGTGGATAATATATTTATAACTATACATAACTGTTTTAAAATTATGGTTCATAGGAATTAATAATTTTTAAAAGACTAACTTTAAACACGAAACAAAATCAAAAGTTTAAATAAAATAAAATCAAAGATTAAATGTAAATATTTTATTTTAAAATGTAAATTTTACTTTTGAACAAGTCAGTTGTTTTACTCGCTAAGGTCGTTTTTTGTTTGCGAGGGACAAATTCAACAGTGAAAAACATCTTAAAGTGTATTCTGAAGCACGACAAATATCATGACAGAGATGAGATTTGAACATCAATCATCTTTGACACTCTATCCTTGCATTTTATGATAGGTTGTTATTCACAAATACTGAATTTTTTTTTACTATGCAATAATGCAGGAATAAATTTCAAATTAAAATATACTAAATATAATTAAGGTGTTTGATTTTGAAACCAAATTTATCACGGAGTTTGAAAAATTATTCACTTTTAATCAGTAGACATAAAACCAAGCCAACTATAACAGTGGTCCAAAAGATAAGCTATTCTCTTCATAAGCCGCCATTCTAGGTTTGCGATTAAGTTTTAATTTACAGAGAAAATCTGCAAATAATTTTAGTGACATTAAGTGAAGATATTACATGTGATAAAATATTAATATACTCGGCGCAACAGGCGAAACCAACTTCATTATTAGTCAAATATTAATCCCTCTAGAGACTCAAAGGAATTAAAAATTCTTTAATTTCTAAACTACTGTTTGGACTACATTCCTTTAAAAGTAAGATTAAAGACAAGTTACGACCAAACAAAGCTAAAGAAAATAATTGCCAAACTTCTGGAAAACTTGTTCAGTTAGAGTTAACGAAGATAAAATATACATTAATAATAAAAGTAATGTCATTTCAAGGAGACTCAAACCCATGTTGAGAAATAATTATATATTTTGATTACTTAACAAAGTTGTTCGTTAATTAGAATTATCTTTCTAGATAATTCAATTTTCCATTTCGCAATAATAATGAAATTTATTAATACAATGTTTGGTTGTTTTTTCTTCTAATAGAATAATGGAATTTCTTTTTTATCTAATTCAATTTCCCAATATGAATTTAACGAACTTCGGAAATAGTCCTAAGCTTTATCTTAAGTAAAGTTTTTATTATATAGAAACAGTTTTAAAAATAATTTAGTACTCAACACTATAGTTGATCAAATGAAAGTTAACCCGAAAGTAAATCAATTTGTTATTTAAAATGTAAATTTTTCTTAAACTTTTATAAAAATTTGCATTATAAAAAATAAAATTTTAAAAGAGTACTAAAAAAAGTACTAAATTATTTTTAAAAAAATTTTACTTTTTATAAAAAATTTTACTTTTTATAAAAAATATTTTTCTTAATTGAATATTTATATGCACAATTACTTAAATAAACTAGTATTCAGATAGGGTTTACAAGAATCTCCTTTTTTAAATTATGCATTAGTAAGAAACTCATAATAGGGAAAAAAAAAAAAAAAAGCTCAAGTGTGGTCAAAATTGGATTTTTTTTAATACAATGAAATTTTTGTAAGATAAATAATAATTATACAACTGAATTGTCTACTTCAATATTCTTAAGAATATGTAATAATTTCAGTTTAATTATTTTACTTATTTTTAAATTTTAAGTAACTGTTTACATTTTAATGATATTTTTGGCTATAGAATTAGAATATGTAAGTCTTGATTTCTTTTACAATGTACTTATGTATGTGTGTGTGTGTAAGCGCATATATCGTTTTCTTGTGCAGTCATAAAATTGAGCGACATTTTAGTACCTCGTTAGGGTGAAATAAATTATTAAATAAGAAATTTTCATTTTCTTACCTGTTAATAGATTCTAATGGTAGCATAGAGACTATATAATTAACTCAACTTTTTCCATTAATATTATTTATAATCTGAATTCAATTTAAAACAAAAAGTTTTAAAATTAATCGTATTATTAAACTTTATCATTTAAAATAATAAAAGGAATATGTGTAAAGTTGCCGAGATAAAATACCAATTGTCATGCAGAGATAACAATTGTCACTGAGATAATAATGAAATGCAGAACTTCAAAATTATGTGTCAAAGTGTGTCATAAAATACATTACTTAATTACAAATACATATTGTCATTTAATACTTTAGCCCATATACCTCTAATTTTTCTTATTGATAGAAAAATTGATGACAATTGTAGAGATATTTGAGTCTACAATAAAGAGCCAAAGAGAAATGTGATTAAAGAAATTTTTGTCAGCTGGGAATACATTCAGAAATAAAAAACAAGACATTTGAATTGACAAGCGATTTACGAAAGTCCGTGTTTTCTAATTAGGAAAGCTTTTGGCCAGAAAAATTATCCCTCTTATAAATATGCTAATATACGTCCTTGCATATTAATTGCTGTCAATTTTTACTGTTTGATAACCAAATGTTCTCAGGTGACCACCAAATGCGCAGGTATTTGTTATCCTGAAATGATAGATTGATGGACATGTATGAATTTGCACAAAACATTGACACAGGTTTAAAGGCAATGAAAAACTTTGTTGCGGCCTGTCTCCCTTAATGAATGTACTTTTTATTATTTACAATTAATTTTACTCAAAGTGAATTAAACACTAAATCATTCTTTGAACTGGAAATTATTATTGAAATTAATTCCCTCTCTCTATCCCTTCATTAGAATTAAAAAAGTATTTTAATTTTCTGTAAGACTAGAGCTATAATGCAGTAACACATTACAAAAGTTTTTTTTAAATATAGTAATTAATGCTTGTATATTATACTGACATATGCCTCAATAAAATTAAGTTTACCAGAATCAGCAGCTTTAAACTCCAGTGATAATTATTTTTTACCATGGCAAAAATATAGAACAAAATAAAAAATTAGGCATCAAGCTATCATGTGGGTTAATATGATAAGAGCTTATAATAATAGATAAAATAATTATTCATGACTATAATTCAAATAATTATTCATCCAAGTAATTATTATTCATCCAAGGAAAATTAATAAAGAGTGGATAACCCAAGTAAACTTTAATATATTTTCAAAAAAGTAACACACCCGTCTTTCAAAAAGTTTGATCGAGTTGGCAAGTGAATTATATATTAACTCTTTGATCATTATCCTGATCTGAGTTCAACACTTACCAACAGTATGGAAGTCTATAGAAATTCAGAATCAATTTAAAATGTAGATCTTGATGAAAGTAGCATTCATGTTTAAAAATAACTACAGAGAAATAAATTAAAATAACTTCAAGAAATTTTATTTCGTGTGCAAAACATTTTTGTTGAGCGACAAATATACGTGACCAGTTAAGAAATTTTATCATGAAAAGCATAACATTTAAATTTAGCTACTCGAATAATTTATTATTTCCAGCCAACAATAACTGTATATTCGAATCTTTGTCCCCAAAACAGTGTTCACCTCAAAATTAATGTTTAATCTAGGATCAATCTCTGTGAGTAATCTAATATCAGTTCAAAAATATAAGTCGAAAATTTCCAATTCACATTGTCTAAAAAAAGTGATCAGGTTATTTGAAAGTTTAATAATGTTGTTTGTCAAAATCATATTTTAATGTTTCATAATGAAACTTTTTAAGTAATATTTATATTATATTACTTTCCTTTAACTAAATTATATATACTTTATTTAAAGTACATAATAAAAATTATTTTTAAAGAAAAATCAAATATATTAACAATGCATATTCATCATAAATACAATACAATGCATAAAAAAGATAAAATTGTTTAAGTAATTTATTGCTTGAGTTTTCAAGGAAATTAAAATTTCTCAGCAGTTGCAGCAACAACTAAAATAAATGTTTTAATTTGCATAGCAGCTTTAAATTGTCTAGGAAAAGAATTTATTTGTTTTGTAAAAATATAACTTCTTATTTACTATTGTCATTGTTTTTGTGATTCATTTTTTCATTTAACTTCATGTTATCGCATATTTTTATAAGAAATACGCTAAATCAAGTCTAAATATAAGGATTTAAAAAGTTGAGAAATTTGAAACTTTTAAATGTTATGATGACGCTACACAGGTTTTATTCTACGTAATGGAAGCATTTATGAGCAAAAGTGACTCGTAAAAATGTGTTTCGTAAGCAAAACAATGTAACTCAGCTATGTGAATTTCTTATGAAAATAAACTATAACTATAGTATATAGTGTGAAGTAGCTTTAGTGAAGTCGTATATATTTATAGAATTAATTAATTTCAAAGGAAGGAAATTGTAAGGGTTCCCGAATAGCTGCAGTAATTGGGACAAAAACAGTACAGCTTTCACCGGCTTCAATAAGCATGACAACCACAGAGAGATAAATTCAACAAAAAATTCAACTATAAACAATTCGGCAAGCAAAATACATAATAACCGGAAGAAACTGATTGAAAAAGGCAGACGGATTTGAAGTGAATTGAAATGTTTAAAAAGAAAAAACAACTGTAGACGAAATGACAGCAGTGTTCAATATACACCTGAATTCTCCAGTGTCAATAATCACAGTTAAAAAATATCTTCATAAACAGAACACTTAAAACAGAACAATTCATAATCCAGTTGCTACTAATCATATGACCAAATGATACAGTGTGGCCACAAACACAATGCCGAATTGGCAGATATGAGTGGAAGACGTTATATGTTCTGACGAATCGACTTTCACATTTTTCTCTACGACAACAATTGTTACGATTATCTCCTTCCAACTGTCAAGCATAGAGATAGATTTGCCCTGATACTGACAGCCGTGTCGTGGTTTTCTGTCGACTAATCGGTAACCCTGAAAGGAAGGATAACAAGAAGTTTAAAAAAATTTTAGATAAGCAAATATATCTTATTAGGAAACTTTGTTTTCCACAAAAGAGAAAATTTTCAGAAGATGATAGATCTTTTATTCACACAAAGTAATTTGTCGAAACATGATTTGATGAGCATGAGCATAAAGGGAAATATCTTCCTTGGCCCAAACAGTTCACCAACCTCAATATACTTGTAGCTAAGCCATTGGGTTTTATTTCAGATTGTTCAATTCGGAATCTGTATCTTCCGTCTGTATATCTTCCCGAATTTTAATAATATCTACATAAAAATGGTACAATATTCTGTGTCACTAGGACACAGAATCATTGTAAGATAAACTTACTTATGATCCAGTTTCCTAGTGAATCATAAGTTAAGTATTTACTTTGGACCACAATGTTTACAGACCTCAATATAATGAAAACGGAATGGTCTATTTTAGAGCATTCAATCTAATCAATATACTGCATGGCACATCTCAATGAATTTTAATAATATTTCAATGACGATTGATATTTTTCTAAACACAATTCTGCATTTGGATGTTTTGATTCCCAAATGAGTCCAAGATATATTACATGTCAAAGGTGCTCTTACACTTAATAAAGAATTCCATATAAATTTAGAATTTTTCCATTATTTTGATAGCTACCTGTAAATTAATGCCTCTGGTTTGGATACTGATCTCAATTAAGGAAAAAATTCAGAAGGATTGAAGCATATTGCTACTAAATGTTTGTTAGAACTCAGTGTGTGTGTGTGAATAATTTATCATGAAGGATAGCCGCTGTAATTAAAGCGAAAGAAGGTCTGATTCCATATTATCTACTTGATGCCTTTAAAATCAACAGTTCTGGGTGTCCAGTGATTTTTGTCGCATACTGCTTATACATATATTTCTTGGATTTATCAAGTATATGATTTCTTAATTCTGTGTGATTGGAGTATTATTATTGATTATCATTCAGTAAAGAATTATTTACGGAACTTTAAATTAATCTGTATTGAAGAATCAGCTAAGTGAAAATATTTTATTGAAAAGATAAAAATAAAAATAAATAACTTAATATTGCACTGAATTTAAAAGCACCAAATTATTTACATTTACATTTTATATTTATCAAAAATTATACTTTCATAAATGTCTTGCTTTAGAAGTTTCACATTTATCAAGAATTAAAATTTTATCTAAAACTATTCTATGGTAATAATTTAACACATTATAATGTTTAACATAAGAGAAAGTTTTGCAACATTTTTTAAAAAATCTGATTTTATATCTAATTTTATTCTAAACACAAGAGCTGTTCTTACCGTAACTTATTTTACAAAATTTTATATGCTGAAGGGTTTCATAAATTCTTAAATTGAAAACAGAATACTAACCATTCATCTACCATTTCAGGACTATAAGTATGAAGTACGCCTAAATCAAAGATTTGCACATGACCTCACAACAAAAAAAATTTAGCACACTGTATCAGGACTTTTTATAAGGCATTCATATTTACAGTATTGACTTCAATTGTATGCATATTGAAAGTATGAAATTCCAATATGGCTATTCTTAATATGATAAATGATATTTCTATTTGAAGCTCTTTCCATTCTCTAAGAACTCCCCGATATTCTTGAACTTTTTTAATGATCTACTTGAAAAAAATCTTTGTTTTGTAAAAAGAAATTATACTTACATTTTAACATGTTATGTTTTATTAATATTTATTAAAATCCGTTGTATATGTTTTCCTTTGAATTTACAATTTAGATTACAAAAACAGATCATGAAAACTTATGACGTTATTTATAAATGTTTCAAATATCCCAATGCTTCATTGAAAAAGTAATGAAATTATAAATGAATCATCCTTTAAGAAGTAAATAACAATTGAAGAGCAATTATTTTTGGAAAAAAAGTAAATAGTTCCGAAGGAAAAACCTCCCGCACTGTTAGCAATCTTCATTACTGTCACCATCTTTTGAAATAAGGGCGAGTTTTTTCTCACATTATGTTCGTGCAGATCAAATAGAAACAAAAGTAAACAGTCAAAAGAAATGCAGTACGTATAATTTAAGATTTATATATATAGCTTTAAAAGAAGTGCACACACAAAATGAAAATTAATAGTAGCATTTGGTTTTTTTTACTGTCTTTGATTTCCATCTGATGGAAGCTACATTTATCCATTTAGACAAATAGAAAGGAATGAGTTTGCGCAATTTTAAGTCAATTCTATCTACATTAAGTATTTTTATTGTTCTTTATAGCAGTGATAGATAACAAGTAAATAAATTGACTTAATTTCACAACTGTTTTTATACAGAATAAAAACAATGAGTAAGCAAATTTTGAATGAATATTATGTCTGTGTTTGTTATGTGCCAAAAAGATTTAAGATTTGTCAAAAATTCATTTATTACTCTACAACTACTCTACAAGTATTTTTCTAAGTTTTTTCATTTCTGTTAAATTTAATGTTTTTTGTAACTCATCACTATCATACCTAGTTTGATTGTTTTCCTTTCATATTTCAATTTGTTCACTTCTGAGAATTTATAATAACCGACTAATATTCATTTTCTGAAAAATGCGAGAAAGTTATAATATTAATAGTATACAAAAGGAAATAATACTTAGTGTGGGATGTGAAAATTATTATACTTGAAAAAAATGCAAATATTATTTTAAAGAGACATATTCACACATTAAAGTAAGAACATGCTGTTAAATTCTAAAAATATATTTGTAGGTATTAATCTGGAGAGATCTGGGCCAGAACAACAAACCCTGACAGTAATAACAGCATCTATACACCTGGACATAGAGTCGAATAAAGATAGGATGACAAGTACATTAACAGCAATCTTTTTTGTTTCTATACTATGCCACTATTCATAAACAGCAAAGACTGAAGAGCAGTTACATGTCATTTGCTTGATAACCATGGACTGGACATTTTAGATTGGTAAGTGATCAGGAGAAAATTCAAACTAGGTAACAGTTAAACATGCTGGATATCAAATATTAGGACAATACATGCAACAAGTTGTCATTTAATGTCTTTCTGAAACTAAGAGTTATAGATTCTTCAAGGATATGGTAGTGCTAAGGCGCTGAATCCGCTACAATTATGACAGCTGTTTTCAAAATGTCTGTGGTACAAACAATCTGTGATTTTAATTGCCAATGACGTAGATGGCTGGACATTTCATCCTTAATAGGGCGGGTGAAATAAGATATTCGAATGTAGACAAGGGGTTTTTTTTTTTTTTTTTAAAAAAAATCCAGATGTTGTGGTTAATTCCCTATAGAAAAGGCACTTTTCAACCCTTTTCTGAAAGATCAATGTGAATCTTATGATGACATTCTATAAATTAAATAACTTTTTTATGGTTTTTTACTTTTAATAGAATATTTAATTTTCCTTATTCCATTTTCAATATCCACTCTCATAACCACTTAACTGGGAAAGGTAAGATGTCTGATACTGTTAAATAACAAAAGGAAAATGTATTGCATCACTGCTTTGTGTATATGCGTTTGTAGATATGTAAGTGCTTAAAAATTTCCTAGAGTTATCCTTTTATGATTTATCCACAATATGGCATATTATTTTTAAAACTCTATTCACGAAAACATTATACTTTTATAAAAGCTACATTAAAACATTATATTAAGATATCTAAACAATCTAAATAAATATAGAGGGCATTGGACATTTCTTAAATTATAATAAGGAATATCTGTAAATTACTTTAAACTTATGCATATTTGATGTGTTTATGAGTTCTTTTTATTTTATTATAATATCTTGACTTCGATTACTTGACAGTTTAAACACCGAAGATGATTGCAAGGCATTTAGACGTCTATCAAGTGTATGTCTTCGGGGAGAATTTTTCATAAATAATTATCCATATCCACGTATCTCGAGGGTAGAAACTCGAAACATTCCCAAGCATCCAGTGTGACAGTTGAACAAGATAAAAGAAGAAATGCAATAGTATTTCGTTTTTCAATAATTGGTGGGATCGAATTCGATCTTCATTCCAAAGAGCATAATTTTACCTCCAGTCACTGTGAGAGGTATTGCATTATTTATTGACAAAAACAATATCGTTCGAAATCGATAAATATTCATCAAATTCAAACAATATCAGATGATTTCAAATCTAACAAAAATCATTCTTTTGTTAGAATACGTGTAATTTATATGCGAAAAAGGAAAAATAAACGAAAATAAGACTATTTATTTTAAAAAGTTATGAATGAAATTCAATAGATTAAATATGTATGTGGCACCAGTGCTACAAATTATTGTAGAGAATGAAATAAACAAATTTCTGTTTAATCTGTCTTAATATGGAGCGTCATTTTCATTGCTATTAAAAGTATACAATTAGATATTTTCTGCATTCTTCATTAATAAAAATTTCTATTGTATTAAAAGCTATTATTTTTTGCTAAAGGTAAAAAGCTAGTAAAATATGTACATTACTATAAAACAGTGTATAAATAATATTAATGAGGAAAATGTTTACAAATACAAATATTTAACAAGAAATATGTTTCCTTACTTTCTAATCATTAATATAACAGATGAAAATTCAGTCTATGCACTGATTTTCATTGGTTTTCGTAACATGAGCTACAACATAAATATTATGTTATAGCTCATGTAAATCAAAGCTATAACATAATATTTCTGCTATAGCTCATGTAACGTTTTACGCTCAGTTTTTGCAATGTGATTAAGTCAATGAAATTTGAGTTTTAAAATTAATATAACTTTTCTAAATACTTTATGCTGTATTAAAGTTTCTTTGTATTGAAGTATTATATTTTCTTGTTTAAGAAGAAAATATTATGAACGAGAAATAAAATAATTAATAAGAAAATAAGTATTTATAAATAAGTATCTTGAAATATTTGTAAAGCTCAGGGTAAAAGATAAAGAATTAAATTTATAGCTAATAGAAAACAGTTTTTCAGAGAGGGAAAACTAATTAATTGAAAATATGCTTTGAAATAGATCAACTGTAGATTCACTGGAATAATTTTCTTGAAATCTATTTATATAGTTTTACTTTTTTCTCTATCCAAAATGAAGTATCTATATATTTTTTCACTTTACAATGGAGAAAGAGGGAAGAACCATGACCTTGAGATATTGGTCTAAAAGAAACAGCATATAAGGATTTTTTGTACATCACATTATAGAGAGAATTCAACATCTTGAATGCATGCGTAGAAAGTAATGAAACCCAGGAAAAAGAACGACTCAATAACAAGTGATGTTCATTACGAAATGATACACTTATGAATAGAACAGCTATACAGTATGCTCAAATTGTTAAATCACCTTAAGTAGTAATAAAATCAGTAACATGTCAAAGTACAGACTCAAAGAGTGTTTAAATTGTCTCTTGAAGAACAGCTATCCCCTTAACCAATTGCTACTATTTACCTTCAGTGCTAGATGGTGTGAACATATGCAAACAACATTCAATCACGTCTAAAATATTTCAGATTGATGTCAGAATCGGGGATACAGGTGGCCTGGGTAGCTCCAGGCTACCTTGCAAAACATGTTTGATTCGTGCTGTGTGTGACCTGGTGTTATCCTGCTGATGAATGGCATTCGGCATCTGCTGAAGTAAAGGTAGAGTTACAAGATAGAGCGTGACATTCATGTAATATTGAACCGTTATAATGCAACAAATTGCAAATTTTAATTTATCAACAATTGTAAGCAACGGCTTCTCAAACTACAATATCCTGTTGTGTGTTCCATCACAATTTTGGTCGGATTTGACATAGTACGAGGTTGTTGTCACACTCATACTTATTTAAATAAAAGCATAATTTATCTAGAAACATTATATCAAGCTATTTTGAACTCCACATGGTTCTATCAACAATTCAATACTATTCAAACAGAATCACCTACATTCTTAACTCAATGGCAATCTTTTAAACGGACAATATGAAAGTAGACCCTGAAATACCCTCTGGTGAATAATAGTCTTATTCAATATAGATGTATCAAGAGACGTACATGATATTTTTTGCCACAAAATGTCGAGGAAAGTGACCTACGGTTCATGGGTGCTGACATCTTTGAGGCAGCGCTACCACCCTTATAAACCGTCACATTTCCTATTTCCAAACATCTTCACCACAACCAATCATTTACACAACTTAGCCCCATAGTTGGTTGGTTGGGTTTTCTGGCGCAAGGTCCAAAAAGGACAAGCTGTGCCTTAGCCGCATAGAGACTACCTTGCAATGGTTCATGATATTGAATCTTTATTTTCACGCAACATATAATCATTAGATATCGATACATACTGAAATATTAATGACTTCCTTGCGGAATTTATAAGGAGAAATTTTGAAACAAATTTCCAAAAAAAATTTTCGAAATTGAAGCTAACAATATTTTTTTCAATCTCCTACATTACTATAACAACGAAACTTTGATTAGTGATCATAAACCTTTATTATAATTATTAAAACTATTATAGGGATTCAACTTAATTCCAATTAAGGACAGAAACATGTTTTATCTGTTGCGCCACTTTATAAAAAGCAGGATATTAATTTTTTTCCATGATCATTCCAATAATAAAGCTTAAATAATTTGTGATTAAAATCTGTAAACTTTTAATCACATGTTCATTGATAGGCTTACCTTTTATTATGAAGTTTGCTAAGCATAATTTTTATTTCCTGGTCAATTTTGGAACAATATAATTTATTGTTTAATATGAAATTAAGCACGCATTCTCTAGAGGTCATAATCAATTTCCCTTCATAATAAAATGTTTCCTTAATAAACATATAAGAAAGTTCAGCATAATACTGAAAAACAATGCATTATTTGAAAACTTTATAATTTACAATTAAAATACGAAAACTCCCAAAGGTTCATCAAAAAGTTCTGAATTAAATTTTTTTTAAAAAAATTTATTTCTTGAAAAAACAATAGAATAATACATTTAGGAAAATAAACATTTTTATCTTTAGAATAATTCACGTTAGAGCTGATTTTAAAAATAATAGAACTATAAAAACTGCTTAGAAAGTGGATAACATTATCTCTGGCTGTAAACTCCAAACATTTAATACCTGTGTTGCCTCGATAAAAGTCGTCGTAAAAAAACTAAAATTTGATTGTCTTTTATGATGAGCTCACATAAAAACGATAATACAGCTATGGGAGACGGCACATTTTTAATTTCTTGTGATATGAGAATATTCTCATTATAACATCAAATAAATATAGGTTATAAAGGTATGCAAGGAGATATTAAGAACATGACTATTTTTCTTGTGTTCTTATCTAAAAGTAAACCATGTTAGAGAAGCGCAAATCAAAGCAATTTATAAATTTTGTAAGTTGAACATTATTTTCCCATAAGTTGAGAATTCGTTCTTGATTTTCTAGTAGTTTCTACCTTTAGATTTTATTCTCAGAGAAATTAGATGATAAAAGCAATATCTATACAAATTATTTCTCTAGATTCTTTTGAATCGTGGCTCAAAGATTGTATAAAGGGAAAAATAACCTTTGACTTTTTTTTTTATAACATTAACAAATTTTTTTCCTGAGCGAAATTCAACACTATTTCTATTTAGAATTAATTGGTGAGAATTTATAGATAATACATTTTTTCTTAGTTATTAAAAAGTGACTCTCAACAAAGAAAAAAACACTAAATTTCATTTACATAGCAGTTTTCTTGTAATTCATAGATGTGAACGTAATTAGTTTTGATTGCGTAGTAAGTTTAGAATCATAAATTGTATGCTGGATTTAAAATATTGGGACAAATATAATTTAGAAAGAATTTAGTTTATTTTTAATTGGGATAAAAAGTTTGCAAAACAGTTGTCTTTTAATATCATCAAAAATTTTTAACTCTCAGTATTCCACCGGGAATAGCGTATTATTTTGTGAGAAATTTGACTATCTAATATAATATCTTCTGAGAAGAATTTTTATAAGTACACAGCTGTATTCACGCATCGGTATTAAAGAAATACGGAAAAATTCCAGTAAACTCTCCAACACATGTGCACACAGAATCATAAAATCCATCTTCCATTCTTCAGCAGAAGCTAAGATTGACTCTAAGACATACGACTATAGGGAGCGTATTATTTTACCTGGTCACGGAAAGGAATAGTGACTTATAGAAAGTAGTGACTTATTAATGTATATATGAATGAATTCTTTTGAACAACTTAAAAAAAATAACAATGCATGTGTTTCATAAGCCTTTCATAGTTGCTATTTACCTTTTTCAGTTTTAGAGAGATCCAATCAAATAAAAATTACAAACAAATACAAATGTCATTAACTATTGTAATCAATCATACTAAAAATAAATTTTGAATCATTTTTCTCACTTTTAACTTGGAAACTGTGAAATTTGAAAAGTTTTTAATTTATAACTGATTTCAAACACTTATTCCAACTATTAACATTTATTATAGAATCCCAGTTTGTAGTAAAAAATTTGATAAATCAATTGAAGATCTCATAACAAACGTTTCATTTCTTTTAAACATCATTGCTAAAATTGTTCATAAGAAAATAACTTATGGTGTAACAAGAATCATACAAGTTCATTTTAAAATTAGAGATTATGAATCTCTTTAAGAGTGAATGAATCTCTGTAATGAGATTATGAATCTCTTTATAGAAGAGAGACACTATTTTCAATGCAAAGATATCTACCTTGGTGGAGACAAACATTTAAATGTCTTTATTTTTCTTATTGTAAGTTTATATCTTTGATTCTAATGTCTGTATTCATGCTGCGAAAGAAATTAATAAGAATATAATCGTTAACGAGAAAACAATGCTTAACAATGGGGTTAATTACATGGAAGATTATCTTTTCAAATGACGTGCACTTTATCATGTCTGGTGGACCGAAACCTGAATTCAATCGTATATATTCGATATAAAGTTAACTTATTTATTACATATCTCTTACCAAATTTCATTCATAAAATACCATCTGAAGTGATTCAGTGTCCTAAAAAGAAAATTGAATCAATATTTGTCTTGTTTTAAATATGATGTCTAAGAACATTGAATGAGAATATTTATATTTTGTCTGATTTTGTTTTTATTTGAGTAATAAATTGCGTCGCATTTATGTTACAATATTACATTACGTTAATATTAAGCATTAATTGAAACGTCCAAACAAATCACATTTCTGTTTTATTCTATTACTCCAAATTCTTATTTCTAAAAGTATTTATCAGATAATTTTGTCTGCTTGATTTTACATGATATGATACAATTATGATTAAAAAAAATGTGTTTAAAGTTTTATAGTAATAAAATTTGAATCCTATTTTTCTTTTAAAAGGGCAACAAAATTTATACGACAGACTCAAATTAAATGTTATGAACCATTACATTCTGCAAACATTTTTTATTATTAATTTCAAATAATAGTAGCATTAAGTGCTATCCAAATAAATATATTGAAAATTAAGTAAACACTGCTCAATTAACAAAAAAGGAAATGTAGTTAAAGTATTTTTAATTCAAATAAGTAATTAAATTTTATTTCAGTTGCATTATTGGGCACTTTTGGAACTTGATAGCAAATAGCATTACAGCTGAAAACCATTGTAGTTTGTCGTTGTTTTATCATTTGTTGAATTATATACTGATCAATTATGTGTAGATTTTTAAAATAAAATAAGTTTTGTGCAGATCATAAAAACTTCAAATGACAATTTGACAACCTTCTTCTGATATAAATTTATACTTTATAAAATACAAATATTATGAGGTATTGTTAAATAATTTTCACTTACATATACGTTAATATTTGGGAAATTCCCTTATATAGGATTAATTTAATGTACCCGATTCGCTGAGTTCTTTTTAAATAATTTTACATCTGGTACAATGAATTTACAATGTATCACTGTTTATTATGCTTTCTTAACTTAGATTTTTCCAAAGGAAAACATGTATTTAGATTTTAGAATTTGGCTTTGTTATTAATAGAATATTAAATAAATGTAATGAAAACATTAAAATAATGTAATGAAAACAGAAGCAGATCATACATTAGATATTTTTTTATAAATGGTATCTGAAGTAAACAACAACCCAAAGAATTAAAAAAATTCGCTTCTGAATGATGTTTCAATTAAAGCGTGAAAACATGAAGTTTTATTATTTATCACATAAAAATGTATACATATCTAAAAAAAATATACATTATGAATAATGTCACGAAATGAGGTTTCATGTAAGCAGATATTGTAATGTAATAAATGGAAAGCACATACAAAATAAAGAGTTTTGCACTTATTATGGTATGGGAGTACCTTTGGCATTTAAGACCACTTGAATCTTCTTTGAAATAGACATACACAATTTTTGTATGAAGGTAAGTAGGATGTGGTACAATTATTCTCATGCATAACCTGCTGTAACTCCTGAAGAGACACAGAAGAGGAAGTTAGAGAGATTCAAGCCCTGAGATGAAGCCACAGGCCATTTTGTAACCATTACCATGGGTTTACTTTAAGAATACAGATTGGGATGTAGGCTTCTGTGAGAATTTGTCACACGTAAATCTATCCCATGGTGGGAAATAGAGAGAAACTGGATTCATCGGAAAATAAGGCATGTTTCCTTTGAATCGGAGTCCAAGTACTTTTAGTTCTTGCATCATTGTACTTGTCTTTTCCTATTTACATCTGTTACAAGGGGTTTTCAACCAAATCTTTGTCCCGATGATTTAGTTTATGCGAACTGCATAGGTCTATACCAAGTTCTGTAAATGTTCAATCAGTTTTACTGTTACTTTTGCAGCCGTGGTGTTCCTTCTGATGATTTCAATTAACTTTAATAATCGCTTATTTCTCGAAGTGAGTTTAGTTTTCATTCAGCAATTCTTTCTTCTAGATTTTACTTAGCCACGATGATGTATGCTGTCATGATCCTTGAAAAGGTGCTTATGAATAACCGCAAAAGTAGTGCCACTGTGTTTAATGATGCACCGAACAGATGAGCATCGGCTCTCTTTGGAACTCTGATAGGTTTCTAGCTTTAGTATGTATCGAAAAGAAATTAATCAAATAATGATACATTCACATACACCCTGAGACTAAGAGTAGTAATGCAGTGCAAGATCCTGGAGTAATGTATTTAATTTAGCCTAATACAATCATATATGAAAGTCTGCTTTCGATAAAACCTGTAGATCAATTAAAAACAAATCAGAGAAGGTGTATAATGCTTAAAAACTCTCTTTATTTACAAAGTTATTAAATATTAAAATCGGAAATTTTTTCATCTGCATTCTAACACATTTCCAACAAGTGACGTACTGGAAATTGGGAAATAAATTCATTGGAGATAGCAAAAACAATAATTTTTTAAAAATTGGAAAGAAACAACGAATATGGCTGTTCTTTAAAAAAATTACACTGTGAAAACTTAGAATGAGAGAGAGAGGCATATAATGTGCCATAAATATACTTGTTTTACTTTAAGCGGTGAAGTATAAATAATAATTTTAGAAAGAAGAAAAAAAACACTTATTTTTAGAAGCGAGAAAAGTTCCGTAGTGGAATATTATATTTCATAAATTAGTGGCATAAACAACTTTATAAGGCATTCAAATAAGCGTTAATTATATTTCAAATTAATTAGAAAAGCTATAATATTTTGAAATGAAATAAAGTTGTATGTTAAGTTAGAAAGAGAGAATTTTATGTTAAGTTTATTGTGTTGCTTATTACTTTTGTCAACAAAGCCAAATTAACTTCCAAGATGACACATTTCAGTGATTATGTATTTCTATTTTTTTACTTATGGTTAGAATAGACATTTAAGACAAAAAAATATATATAAATTATCATGGATGAATGTTCATGTTTCAAAATAAGTGTTCTAATCTAGTCAATGCACGTGTTAAAAGAACACTCTAAATTTAAAAATATTTTAATAAGAAACTCTAAAAATATATATTTATTTTCAATTTTTCTTTATTAAACACCCATATTGTTTGGTTATTTAAATGTTTTACAAATAACTGCCTTACGATCGTTAATTTCTAAAGTAAACACTCACAACCATAAAATCATCATTGTTAGACAATTTCATTCAGACATTCACAACAATCATTCAAATCGTTTCTAAATAATCACTTAAAATTAATGATTAATTAACTAATAATTAACCCTTAAAATATTTATTATTTCATGAAATGTACTTACTTGATCCATGAAATTATATTAAATTTATAGAATTCCCAGATGCCAAATGCAGCTATGACGGAATCGAAATGTGAATAAATTCAATCAACTAACGCTAAAAAAGTAAGTTCGATTAATCGGATTTCATTTAGGTGATTCTCTAAACATTTATGGCGCTGACAATAGTGCTACCTATCGGATTCCATTCAAATTACGTTGTAAGCAGATTTGACTTTAAAAGAGCTAGTTGCGAATATTTCCGCGAATTAAATGCAGTCGTTTTTGTTAACGTTACACGTATGAAGAACACTTTATTTATGTAGATTGAAACTTTTAAATTTCACTTAGCATATTATAAAAAAAAAGTTCAGTATAATAAATACATATTACTGCACACTCATACAATATATTACTAATGCACACGCACAAATATATTTATATGATCTATAGAATTTAAGGGTTACATTATTAATAAATATATCATGTAATTCGAGTCTCAAATTTTAATATATCACATTACGTAAAAGTATGCATCATGTGCTATACAAAAATACAAATAATTGAGGAGATCTTCCAACAATATATATATATATATATATATATAT
>JAPDSC010129143.1:462698-474135 GCA_026290005.1 Latrodectus geometricus
CTACAAGTATATTACACGTCTACTACAAGTATATTACACGTCTACTACAAGTGCAGTGGGCGTAAATTACAATATTTGTAAATTATGCATCAATAATTCTGTTCGATTATTAGAATATTATTGAGTAGAAAACGAATATTGTTGGCTTACAAGAAAAAGAGCAATAATAGTTTAGAATCTAAATTTTTGTACTTAACTGATTTGATACTTTAAAAAACCTTTATATTTGTTGTATCATTTATAATATTTTTCAAAAGGGAAATAATTAGCTCTGGATATTTTATTATGGTCTAGTTAAAAATTTTGGTTTAGCTCAATTTTATCTGTTTTCTTATCATCAATAGCTATAACCCATAGAAAAACATTTACTAGATATGTTCAGTTTGCTTGTTATAGCTTTTAATAAAAGTTGAGCTCTTGCTGAAATGGACGAATGAAAAATATAGAGATTAAGTTTCTTTATTTCTGAGAAGAAACAGATATATCGAAATATGAGGATGGTTAATATCAATTGTTTTTGATTAAGGAATATAGTTTTGATCATACACACAAACAATCGCATTATAAATCTGAAACAAATTTTCAACAATAAACCTTCCTTTTTTTATAATATGAAAAAGATATAGCTTATAAATTCTCCTTCTGCATAATTTTACAATGAATATAAACTCATAAAAATTCAGAAATGAATCAGTGGGAATATCAGTAACTAATCAGTTCTAAATATCAATTGACATTGACAGTTGCTGATTATCTGTTTTAGTATTTTCCTACGTGGCTACAACGTAAAAAAGATTCTTAACAAGCACCTTTTTTAAAACTTTTGAGTACAGACTATTTAAATTTTATTGCTCCTAATGTATCCTAAACTCTTATTATAGATAGATTTTACTGCAAATAATATTAACAACTTGTGTTTGCCTTACATTTAAGACAACTTGGAATAACTTATAATTTAAGGGGTGCCCCAATAATTACAATTTAATATGAGAATCTCTTTAACTATTGTTTAACTAATTAACTTTTGTTTCTATTTGTGACTTTTGCTGTTGAAACTTAGAACTCTCCTTTCCAAAAAACATCTCAAACTAATATTTATCATATCACAGTTTGTCCTTCCCTAACAGTACTTAATTTCATGTCATTAAAATATTCATAAAATTGATCACAATTAGTCTAATTTTAAGGGAATTTCATATGCAAAAAGATTTCAACTAAACATGAAATGAGTGAAATTTGGTATTCAATAATATGGGACACTATCAAGTGACAGTAGACTTCAACACGTGCGAATTGAGAATTCAGTAGATGATACGAAGTGACTATCGGTCTGATATCCTAAATATCAGTACAATTTTTAATGTAATTATCCTCTGTAACAATTCTTTGAAGATGGGTCTTCTTTTTGTCAATAAATTTCATTATTTTAATTAAACTGAATAATTGAAAAATTCTGATTGGGTTAAACACACAATCTCATTCTGTTCGAAGCAATGATTTGTTTGATCTTAAATAGCGCTGTAAAAAAAAGAAGTCAACAACAGGTTATTTAGGAACAAAATTAGATCAATCCTACTAAAATCATAAAAATAACGTAAAGATAGAACGATTGCCGACCAGCCTTCGTATATCACTGGATTTGTCGATGATTTATCCTAACAAAATATCCAGGCACGTATTCCTAACAAAATATCCAACTTGAGAGTTTCTTGATAGAGACGTACTGTTTAGAGTGGATTCCGAAACATTATAATCATCCACCCTCAAGGCAGGAAGAGGTTCTATAAACTATTGAAGTGAAGGAAAGAGCATGACATTCAGTTACCAAATCATCAGATTTCTCCAGAATCTGAGAGAAAAATGTTTTTCTATTTTTCGCAACTTTTTAAAGTTGTTAAATTCTTTATAAGTTCTTCAATAAAAGTACGCTTTATTCTACGTTAAAAATAATTATTACTAATCAAAATTAATATTTTTATATAAATTTAAATTCAAAAATTTAAAGTTTTTTTCTAATTTTTGTCATTTTATTTATATTTTTTTGATAAAGAAATTCGTCAATAAAATAAATATGTAATACTGTTTTTAATGAAAAACTTATATTCTATCGTAATGCTCTTTCTTATTAAATTAAAGTTTTAAAGTAACGCATCAAAATATTAATGGAACGATTAAAATTATTTTATAAATAAAATATTTAAAGCATGTTTTATAATTTTGAATTCTTCTACAGCTATATTTTAAATGTAAAAATACGATAAAAAATATGTTTACAATAGATACAAATACAATTGATTCTTATTGATAAGGTGATAAGAATTTTTTAATTCTGTACTCATTAAATGGAAAAGCAATTTAAAAGTAGAATTTCTTAAGTTAAAATTTAATAAGAATGAAAATAACATGAAAAATGTCATTTAATGCTGTAGAAAAATTAAACTACATTTATTATTCATGTTTCTGTAAGTTGTAAAATCCTTAGGAAGCAACTAGGTAATCAAGATATTCTGAAAAAATTATGCTTAAAAATATATTTCTTTTTAGATAGCATACTTTTCCTGAATCTCATACATTTTTTCTTTCGTAATGTATAACACTTATTAGGATATGTATCTAATAGTTGGATTTGAAATATTTTTGATGTTGCAAAATAATATGCCCTCATTTAAAATAAATTCGCATTAAATGGACGTCATATTAACCAGAATAATTGTTAATATCATCATAACTAAAAGATTATTTGCTAATGAAAGTTTGGTGCATATTTTATTCTTGCCTATAAATTTAAAAGTACTCTTATAGATCTCATTTTATGAAACGCGAAATTATTTGAAATGCATTTTTTCTTAAAATTTATGTTTAACATTTTATGAATACAGATAGCATTGCAAATAAAAAATAGGGTAATTTTCCGCTTCAAATTTACCTTCCATGTGACCATATTTCTTTTTATTACCATAATGAAAAAATTATGTCACACTAAATTGTAATTCAATTGTCTTAAATGTAAAGCTTGCCAAAAATGAAGGTTAAAACTGTCTCCTGAGTTTCATACAATTACGACTGCAGAAATCTAATCAACATTTTATATTTTGCAAAAATTATATATTTTTTTAACATAGTATCAATATTGATAATAGTAATTGTAAAATAAATTAGATTAAAACTTGTAGAATAAAGAATAATAAAAGAGTAAAACTTGTGTGTTACATGACTTACTAAGATTTTACTATAATTTTTACTTTTACTTTTACTATAAGAATTTTTACTTTTACTATAAGAATAATACTAAGCTTTTACTATAAGAGTAGTAATTCTAAAATTTCTTTGCTTGACAAAAAGTTTGAAAACGAATCTATACAAAATTAGAATTTAAAATATGTTGACTAGTACAACTATAAAATGATGAAAAGTATTTGAAGAAAATGTTTATGTCCAATGTTTAAATGAAATTCTTTTATAATTAAGTCGTTAAGAATGAATCGAGTAATATTATAAATGAAAAACTCTCTCTCCTTATTTTAATTTTATTTATTCAATAAAATTTCTTATTTCATTTATTAACTCAATAAATTTAAACTTTCAGTATTATTCAGCATATTTTTCCACTTCGAGTATTCAGCATGAAATTATCTAAAATGTAGATTGGAAAAACTAACGAAACGTACGAGATTTTGTATCCAAATTTTTCAGAAACATAAGCAAACGGTTTTTTAATCAATGATGATACTAATAGCAAATATTTGAGCATAGTGGCACACACACGGTCATGTTTTATTTACTTAATTAAGTAAACTAACTTATGTATACATTTCTTCAATTTGTTAAAATACTGAGCATGAAATTTCAAGATGAATAAATTATAATGTATTTGAATTATTTTCAAAATTAGAGCATCTGAATTCAAGTTGGGGCAAAATAGCGTTGTACTAAGTAATTTTGAAGGTTTTGAATTTAAATTTAAATTATTTGTTTCTAAGGAAGAATACCTTAAAACTATTAAATACATGATATATTACCATTTTTGATGAAGACAATAATACATCAACAATATACTAGATATCCTGTGTATATGTTGATAAGAAACATCAACAGAAAAAAAAAAGAAAACAAGTTACTCTCATTTGATTTCTTCTCAGATACATATTTTTTAAGGACAACTTATATATAGGCATAAAATACTTTTTTTTTAACCTAATAAACCTTTTTTTTCTAATTTTATGTTCCTATTTAAAGTCAAATTTTAAAAACCTTTAGTCGTTCAAAGTGTATAATTGTTAGTAATAGATAATGTTATGTGTCACATACGATACAAACAGTTGTGAGTTGGTCTATGAAGAAAATAATTCTTTTAAAAATTGTCTATGTAAAGAAAATAATACTTAAAAACTTCTGCTATAAAAAATATCAACGTCACTAAGTATTGGAAAATGTATATAAGGTAAAAAAAGATGTTTTTTCCACTGACGTGGATAGTTATGCAGACGAGATTTAGGAAAAATAAATAAAATAAGCTACAATTCTTTTTTATTGACAAATAGCATTATTTACGTTGGTTTCTGGCTGCATATTTCAGCCAATCGAAGGGAATTTAACTCAGTCAATAAGTTTCATAATTTAGAATAATGATTATGTGGCAAGGTCGATCATGAGTTGGTAATATCTTTTGCAGATTTCTTATTACATTACTAAAGGGATCTCAGAACCTATACGATTTTAGCTTAAATATCTTTATATATATTTAATCTTAGAATGGCAATCTTCGACAGATTAAGTTTCGAACCCGATATCTCGAATTTCAAGAAAGATGATCGCTTACACTAGGTTACTACAATCCACAATTACCTTTCATTTCTATTTTTTAATTAATATATTCAAGTGTACTACCATTCAAGTAATTTAAATTTATAAATTAAAAAACATAAAAGTGTATTTTGTGCATCTGTGTGAATTGTAATAACTCTTAGCATATCACTTGGGCACAAACTGAAGCAACTCGGTAAACTTCTGTCTTTAATGATAGAGATTTCAACTTGAAGGCCAAATTTTCAGTTTGGTTGACATTTTACGATCTCCTTTTTAAGCTTACGGTCACTTCACGAGGGATAATTGGATTGGGACCTACAGTTTGATGCGGTCTTTGAACCACGAGAAACATTCACGCCTAAATTCGGAGTGGAACAAATGAGTTGTTGAATCAAAGTCCAGTGAGCTAACCATTCAGCTGCAACTTGACTCCTGAACTTTGATAGTATGTGAGTAAAGTTATTACCAAAAGAATTGGATTAATAAGGGTGTTCAGTTATTACTAATCTAGCTTAATTAAAAGTTGTTCATTCACAGTTAAAATCAGTTAGTATTCATTTTCGGATGAAATGGTGAACAATGGTTTTAAAAATTAATTTCAATAATGAGGTAATTAAGTTTTCAGGACATATGTATATAATCATAAAAAATTTTATACTATTTAATTGATACGTGAAAAGAGTAATTCAGGTTGCACATAAACTTTGCTCTAAAATGTCATGTCGGACTGTTGCTTACAATGCCTAGACAATAGATTCAGGACAATATTTAGACATGATCAGAAAAATATGTAATACATCAAAAGTCGTATAGTTTATTATGATGGTCCACTACACTTTTTTCAGTTAAACTCCAAGAAATGTTCTTAGGAGGTGCTAATTGTAGTATACAAGTACGACTTTTCTCTCTGGTGTGAGAATTCTATGTTCATTCCCAGCCATTGAAAAACTGGATGCTTCTATTTTTTAAATATTAATCTTTCCAATACAAGAATAAGTTCACCATGAAAAGTATTTTGAGTAGGAAATAAGGTGGGAATATTCAAAGAATCCTTTTATAATCTTATACAAGATATCAGTATTATTTGGGGCAAATATACAAAATAAATACCTTTCATAATATAAGAAACTCACACTTGAAAACAGAATTTAAATGTGAATGAATAAAAGTATTAAATGATTTTCAATGGAACAATATGCTCATGTTCCTTAGTTTAAAATAAATTTTCTTGTAATATATTTATATGAATAATTATTATCTCCTATTAATAATTATAAATTTTCAGAGACGTGTAGAATAAATATATTAAATTAGAATCACAAATAATAGTTTGTTAGAGTCTAATATATATTTGTATTAAAATAAAATTAATTTAAAACTTACGAAATGAAATTATGTATTTTGTACGTTTATAAAACTAATTTACGAAATTAATTAATTTATTTTCGTTTCCAGTGAGAGCGAACACTTTCATTTGAGCCAAAGTTTCATCAATCACCTTCTTCTGAAACGACTAATAAAGTGACCTCTTGGAATAAACTGAAATACCTAAATAACATTGATGTTTCTTTTTTTATTCGAAAATTCTTTCCGAGTTTTATTTTCCTTACAACAGATGGCACTGATGAGATGGGATGAACCTCCTGCTAGTTCTCGGAAATCCCATCGGCGTCGCTGCTCGCTCTGAGGGTACTCCGAAGTCGGAGAGACCGGAATGTCATAGTAGTGAAGCGTGCCAGTTATGATGCTTTGCTCCGTGCGGAAAATCATGACTTGAAGCGCATCAGCCTCCTAACGGTTCATAGTGAACATCTTCTTCAGAATTTTTCTCGAAGCAATTAGAATTCCTAGGATTGACATTTTTCTCACTCTAAACTTAGCTTTCTAAGATTCCATAGATTATCAGTTAATATATTGACTAGTGTTCCATGCCTAATGGCGGGTGTTCGAATTTCCGCTGTGAACTCTTTACGGTGTGCACTCTACATTTATTTCATCGTCTCTCAAATAGGTAAGTACCCCCTATGGGACTTCTTTTGTTCATTACCCGACGTCAGATAACATGCCACGAACATCTCGTCGGCCCGGTTTACGAGACCCTGCGGCAGGGCCTTTGAACTTCCTTTCAACCTATCCGATTACATATGAAACCTAAGTATAGCCCCTACCCTCATCTGCCATGCGCCCCCGGCTCAGGGGGTATTCTTTTCATTTATGCTTTCCCCACCACTATTATACCCACTCGAAAGGGGTCTTTCTTACTACGTAGCGCAAGAACTTCTTAAAATCCCGCTCTTTTTGAACCAGTCAATTAAGCAACTATGCTGTCACATTCGCGACACCGGAGGTGAAAGGACACAAATCATTCACCCTAGTTACGTTCTTTCATCATTTTCAATTCATTGAACTTTAGCGAGTCTGTAAATACGGATATTGGGATAGTATTAAATAGAAATAAAAGTACTAGAGCAATAAAATAATAATTTTGATCGGTATAATTAATATAAACTGAATTAAAAGCATTCAATGATATTACCGCATTATTTTTGTAATCATTTCCCATCTTTTGTCGTTTAGCTTAATTACAATGCAATTAAACAAAATTATTCATGTTATTTCAATGTGTGCGTTTTAAGTAGTGAAGAACTATTGCAAATAAAACATTTGTTTACTACTAAACCGGAACTGTTTTATAACTTTGTCTAAGGATATATTTTTCAAAATATTATAATCGGCGTGAGATAATTTTAACAACATATTCATTTCCTATATTATGAATTTATTTAACATTCGTATTTATTATTTAGAACTAAATGGTGAAAAAATTTCTTGCGCTTCTTAAGTTGCAAATAAATAAACATATATAATTTCAACGAAACATTTTAAAGTAAATAATTTTTTACTCTATTATTATTTATTCATATATTTGAAGCAAAAATGTGTCTTTTATCTTATTATCCATTGAAAACTTTTATGTCTGAAAAATATACATCAAAATTTAGTTTTTCTGCTGATAATTTTCCGTGAGTTTTAAAATTGAAAAAATTCCCAACACGCCCGCTGTTTTGTGTTGAATTGTACTATTTGTTAAATTAACAAGAATGTCATAAAGAAACTATTAATTTTGTTGACAATAAATTTTATAAATATTTTAAGTTTTTCTGTTGCTTAAAGAAACCACACCAACTCGTTAAAAAAACTAAATAATGATAAGAGATTTTTGTTATTTGGGTGCATATATATATATATAAGACATTTATTTAAAAGCATTGCTTGATTATATGTTTCGGATTAAAGCTATAAATAACAATAGATATATTTTTAATTAGGATGCATATAAATTTATTTGAAAACTTTGCTTAATTAAAGATTTTTACTAGAAAGTTTTGAAAATTTGTTTGATTGTCATTTATCAACGAAGAAATGCTTTTGTTTATATTATCAGTATAAATTTAAAGTTTTGATCATCTTATATTAATAATTCATTAAGTACATTTTCCGAATTAGCTATTTTTAATGTAAAATTTATGAACATACCACTTAATATTTTTGATGTTTTCATGCAATATTAATATTATTAAAGATAATTTTTAGATTAGAATACTTTTTATTGTTAGTGCATAATTAAAACAATTTTTATGTATAAATTAATCCCAAAGAGAAAACATTTTTCAAGGAGGAAAATTCTCAAATTTCATACATTTTTAAGAGCAGATAATTTAAAAGTATATATATATATATATATATATATATATATATATATATATATATGCTTGGCTTGCACATTTCTTTACTGAAGTTAATATGAAATGGAAGAAAATTAGATAAAGTTTAAACTTCAAAAATTTACTGCTTTCATACTAATATTTGAATATGTCGAAGAAAATACAATAAAAAATCAAGAATACCTTCAAATTAAAAAAGACATTATATTTTCCAGAAGTATACATATGTATATATCTAGAAAATAAGTTATACTTTCCAGTAAGTAAAACTAAACATTTGTTTCAATCTTTCTATGACAAAAAGTGTTAATATTGATTTTTTTTTATGCATTTTAAAGTTCTGATGACAGCTAATTTTGCCTACTATATATTTAAAATTTATAATTTAATTTACAAATAGTTAATGATAAGTACTGGAACATAAATGAAAATATTACATTAAATCAACATTTCCTTCCTACAGAAAATAAGTTTCATAGATTCCATTGAAAAACTGTGGTTTGCAAAACGAAAATTATTTTTAATATAAAACTATGTTATGTGCTGCTTAATTCAGGGCAAGATAAGACATTAATTCGTAAAATTCAAAATGAAAATTCTTAGATACGGCACATATATTAGAAGATATTAAAATATTGCATTAATTCATATAGTAAAGATCTTTGGAAATGCTAATGTTTACACTTGTCTGAAATCAAAATAATTTTTGTTTTTTGCAAGAAAAGAAAAAGTTGTTCATTGAGAATAGCAATTTTATTTGCTGCAAATCATAAAATGATGGATATGAATAAAATACTTGATTCCAAGTTCATGAATAAATCTCTTACATTATATTAGCAATAAATTAACGAATTGACATTTAAAATTATTGCTAACACTCACACATATGTATTTAGACCTTCATAACAGCTGCCAGGAGGGAGTAAACCAAGCGATGCAATCGACGTTCGTCAGTTTTTCACCTGTCACACATACAAGGGTCTCAGATTGGCGCGAAGCGGATACGTGAGTCACATTCGTCGCTCTAATTATTTCGAACGATCTAACTACATTATTTTTCATTTTTGCCGTAAAAACTACAGAACATTCGATTCTATTGGAAGCTAAGACATTTTATGGGAGTAATGAAATTTTAAAATTAAAGAATTTGTTTGAAATGCTATTATTTAATGCTTGATTGAGAAATTCTGCGAGACGATTTCCCTCAATTATAGTAAATTCCATTAGCATTTTATAGTTTTCTTTAGGAAAAAGTTTTATCGAATAACTATAGATCATAGCTTAATTTTTAATACCTTGAGAATATTTAAAATAACTAGCATTGCAAAAATTTATTTTAGAACACACAATCGCTCTTTATAAAAATATACGTATAGATTATAAAATTATTCAGTTATTTTTTAAAGAATTAAAAATAGCAAACAATTTTTAGATGCAAACATTTTAGAAACGTTTCCATTATGTTTTGTAGTTTACGTAAAAAAATTTTACATTAAGTAATACAAATTTCCTGTTTTCTCATTTTTATGAAATTAAAAAAATCACAATTGTTGACACACTCATAATAAATGAGGATTAAAGAAAAATATGCAGTATCTTTAGTTAAAGATCATAATCTTTCTTAAAAATAATACAACCTTCGATTACTTTACCATTATGTTATGCAGTTAGCAAATCAAATGAATTTATAATGTCACAAAACAAGAAACATTGGAGGAACACTGAAGAGGCGATTATGTAAAATTTTACGATTGGGCTCGTATCTTTACGTTTGAGGAAATTTCTTATTCAGACATTTTTTCCTTCTGTGTTGATAAAGCTGAATAAACAGATGAACTTAACAATGGCTAGCGAGTTGTTGAAGCAGGAAATTATTTTGAATCTCAGGCTTTTTAATATTTTCAATAAGTTGTTAAAAAATATTAAAATTTTATTTCATAAGTCATTATTTTTTAAGTAGAATTCTGGGAATAATAAATGGATATGAAAATGGAATGAAAAAATTTCAGGAAAAAACACTTGACATCAAAATATAACTAAGCGATTGGTATAAAATTTATTTTAGGTCAGACATATAAAAGTAAGATAGTATATTATTTACGGAAATTTTATATAGAAATTCTTTCATAGAAATGATTTCTTAAACTATTTTTATTTGTCTCCTTTAGACGATCACCTTGTAAGAGATCGCTTCGGCGACCTAAAATACGAGAAAATATCTCTTATTTTAAGACTGAAAGAATAGCAAACTTAGATTAAATATAAAATGGATATTTTAATAGCTTTTATACCACGTTGACTGTGTATGTGTGTACGACTTAAATCTTTTCATTCAATTTTCATTTCACATCAAAGACATAACAAACACAGTGTTTCATTATAGTTGTTTTCATATTTCGTATTTGCTGAAAATGAATCTTAATATACTATAATTGAACTACGACGTATTTTCTTACCCAAAAACTCATGGTCAGTTTTCTTCACGATTTCCAATGTTCAAGGATTTTCATTTCTGTACCTTAAAATCACTTTGATAACTTTCCATTTTTGAAATGACCTTGAAATATTCTCGAATTATTAAAGTAATGGAATACTCAATTATTCAATTCATCATTCATAGGGTTTCTTTCGTTTATTCTAATTCTTGTTCATAGAATAACATTTTTTGCGTCTTGTGTATGAAAATGCATTTCCATCGGTAAATAGTGAGTAAATTGATTGCATAATCGGTGAAGAAAAATTCGAAAATAAAACTGTCTGCTAATGTTTTAAAGATAATGTTTGCGAAGAAAGTTGTTAGCACTAGGTTTAAAATTGTATAATTGTATAAAACAATAAAACATATTTAATTGATAAATAATAGAAGTCATGATGATGATAATATATATATATATATATATATATAT
>JAPDSC010129143.1:474235-491080 GCA_026290005.1 Latrodectus geometricus
TATATATATATATATATATATATATATATATATATATATATATAACCATAACAATATTAAAAATGGTGCATGAATAAATTAATGGCCTTATTTTGAAACATTTAGATGAAAAGAACCATGTAATAATAAAAATTAAAAATCTGTAGTAATTAAAAACATAAAATTAAGTAACTAATGTAAAGAGATAAATGCTAATTTGTGGAACTAAAATTTGGAATATTTAATTTATATATAAATAAATAAAAATCGCATAAGAGGAAACAAAATTATTGAAAAAAGTTCTATGAAAATAGATACGATAGTACGATTTAATAACAAAGTATGTATATTCTCACTACAATTATCATATGAAAATAAAAGAAGCATTATCATTCATTTTTTTAATTGTAGGATATTTATTTTTATTGAAATATTAATTTAAATATTTTTTGAAAAATCATAATTTGAATTTTTTTATTTGAATATTTGATACATTTTTATTCTTCATTGTGTTGCTAACATTTTTTTTTCGATTAGTTATTATTAGCTTGGGACTTTTTATTTCTTGTGGATATGAATTACTTTTTTAATTAAAAAAACCATAAAATTAATTTACATGGATTTAAAAACTGAGCAAGGAATCTGTTTATTGACTTGCAAAATGTCTTGTTAAGAGCTTCAACACATTCCTTCAGCGCAGACCACGCCTCTTAATTCTAGGTTAGTAATCGCTAAATGTGTGTGGCTTTTCCTCAGCGTTCATTCAAGTTTCCCGCATGTAACGTCTGAAGCCTTCGGAAAAAAGAATCAAAAATTAACTAAAAAGTCAAGGTCGTCTAGGTGCCTTTGAAAGCAGTTAATGGAGAAGAAACCGGATTTTAAAATTTATGTTGCCGTCACTGAACGCTCATGAGCTAACGAGAAAAAAAATTGACTTTTCTTTTCTTAAATCACTTTAAGTATTGTAAAATTCTATTTGCACGAAAATTCAAGAATTCTGTAATGCGTTTGTGAGCACCCTTCCTTATTTTCAGCAGTCAAATTTTTCAGTTATTGGCTCTTTTACATTTATTTTATTTACGAGTCAATTTTATTCAAGTATTTTGTTTCATTTTTTATAGTAAGCAATGTCCAAATAGCTAAAATTGTGAGTCATTGTAAATTTGAATGTTTGGTTTTTAACTGTGGTATATACAAGGAAAATACCAGAGAATTACTTGATTCTTTTGATGATATTCTTTATAATAATTTATATTTATTTATATCTTAGTTTTGACAGAAAAAACAGTTTTAGGATAATTATTGATCTATTTCTCCAATGAATAAACGCTGTGTTAGTAAATTCCTTATTATTATGCACCGAAAATATAAAGAAAATATGTATAGTAAATTTAATGTCCATGGAAAAAGTTTTTTTTATATATATTTGAGTTATAATAAAACTACTTAATATATAGTTTATTTATACAATATTAATTATAACTCATAAATAAAATCACATGTAGTGACTTTTTTTTTTCGTTTACAAATGTCGGTATGGAAATTATAGTCTTTTATATTACTTATATAATATTTTTATTCCCACATAAAAATACAGAAGAGTAAGTTAGAGTTTTAAATTACTAAAATTCCTTCTTGGCTGCTACAAGCAAAATATTTGTTAGAAAAATGTGAGCCATTAAAAAAAGTTGGTCTTAGAAAATGTTTTTTTTTACTTTGAAGCTGCAATACTTTGAATAAATAAATAGCTTATATATTTGTCTTGTAGGGAAAAAATAACTTTTAACATAATGTTGTTTAGTATATATCTTTTGTAAAGTTAGAGACAATAACACGTCTTTAAATGTTAACACAAATTCGATTCAATAACAGATTATTACTTTAATAGTATCAATTAAAAATAAGATTTTGTAAACTATCATTTAATAAAAATATGAAAAAATATTTTAATTATTAAAGAGAACGTTTTTTAGAATGATATATATGTATGTTATACGAATGATGTTATGATATAATGGTATACGAATAAAATTGCTTTTAAAAATAAGCGAATAAACAATGTTTTCAAATCTGTGATTGATTTTATAGTAATTCCTTTTAAAAGGTTTAAAATCAACTTCCTCTCACCCTATTCCAAAAAGGAAAATTTCCGTGAAATATCTCATGATATATCTAAAAAAATAAAATAAATTGGAATCTGCAGCATTAAAACTTGGTTTACTCAGAAAAGTAACCGAAGCGGATGTTTATCTGTTTGATGGAATTTTTGTCTTTTATATTTACTTGATCCGAAAATTTTTTAAGGATTCTGGTTTTAGGATGATGGAGTGTACATTTTATATTTAATGTTTTTAAGAATATTTTACTTTAACATATCTAATTAACATGTAAAAATATTTTTTAAATATTACAGACTCTAGAAGTTACCAATATAAGTTTTATTAAGTTTCTCAAAAAAAGATTAATAATATTTGTGAGGAATTCCGAGAAAAATTTATTTTAAAATAAAATGTTGCAATTTTAGTTAAGGTTTTCGCACTGAAAATAAATCAATATTAGGAAGTTTTTTGCTTAAAATTCAGGTATGTTTATATTCAAATATTATAAATGCGTTAATATAAACTAAAATTAATATTCACTATATTGGAAGAATTTTATCTAGAAATGTTTTAATAACACTTATTAATTTGTAAAAGCATATTAAATAAAAACTCTTTTATGTTTCATATTCATGAATGTTAAAAATGTAATCCTAATAAGCATTTCAATATGAGATTTCTGACATTAAATGTATCATTAGCGATATTACAGAGCATTTATGTGATTAAAAATTTCTTTCTATCAATTCCCATTGTTCCCCACGACGGATGACAATAGAAATCTCTCACGACAAAATCAATATTTCTGTTCCCTTTCCTGACACATTTATTTCCCACTCCTACCCAGAGGCTGTTATATTTACTTTGATTTCGCTTAATAATTTTTGACTTGTTGAACGAATTTTATTTCGCTTAACGAAGTATTAAGGTTTGGAAAGAAATCTTAATTGCAACCGAAAATCAACAGCAAATAAAATAATTTAAAAGAAATTTCATTTCATTATTATATATATATATATATATATATATATATATATATATATATATATATATATATAGATAATACACATTGCAGTTGAAACTAATAGATAATCAAAATAAAACAATTATTATAATTAAAAATGAATATTCATATCATCATATAACTTTATAAACTCGTTTATAAGTGAATTTCAATAAAGGTAGGTATTTTCAGAATTATGACTTTGATGGATAACTGAATACCCCAACATTTAGAACGTATCTTTAAACGCCAACTACAAATGGTGAATAAAACACTATGTCGATAGGAGTCTCCATGAATTTCATTTTCATTGAGTTACTTTGAAGGCATTTTATTTAGGATAATAATACAGAATATTTTAAGTAGCCATAATTTCTAGTTGAGGAAAAGAATTTAAAATGAAATCTCAAGATTATTGAAATTGCCAAAAAAAAATTAAAACCCCTTAAGGATGCTCTAGATGAATATATTTATAACATAACACACAAAATCTGGAAAATACGTGTTACATGGAGTAATTGTCATTCTTAAAATAAATTCATGTATAAGCAATCTTAGATATAGAAGATCATTTATATGTATTTAAAGTGAATTATTATATTAGTTACCTAAATAAGCATTATTGTTGCTTAAGCTAGAACTTTTTGATAGTGTAAAATATAGCTTACGTCTTATCCATAGCTTTAATTTCTTCTAATTGCGAAGATTTGAGGTGAATGTATAAAAAGTTTGTTTATTTTTCAGAATGATTCCGAGAATTTTTTGGTTTTCTATTAAGATTGATAAAGATTGGTATTTTCCTATAACACATTTCTTCAAAATCACAGTTCATGTGTCAGAACTCACATTCCTCATGCGCAAATACAGGTGTTGCGTGAAATGAGAATAGCAGTCATTTAAGAGTTCGGGTTTACAGCTGTTCCACGAACTCTCCTCTGTTATGGTGATTTCACTTAGTCACTTGTTTCAATTCAACGCAGAAATTTCTCGGAATTAACTGCGTACACTAAATTTCTTTTTCCGGAGTGTAAAAGAGAGATCTCTTTTTGAATGGGAGTTAATTTTTCACGTGGGAATGACGGGTAACTCGTTTGAAGTTCACGTGTGAATTGAATTACTGTGATACTGTCACGCTAATGATATCATCCGAGAGGTCGTTTTGTCTACTATTGGTATTTATAGGCATCACCTGATTAAAACATATCTGGAGCAGTAGGATTTGTTGGATTTTATTGGCATTCAGATACGTGCTTTATTTGGATGATAGAAATTACAATGTTTTGTATACATTTAAGCGTCACAACCCAACAAACACTACTCATTCTAAATAAAAGTTTACGATTATAGCAATATAGTAATTTATTTAAAATTATAAATATGAATACAGGAACTAACAAACTCATACACACACAAACACATATACTCATATATGTATAGCATACTCATGTATGCAAATATACTCATATACGCATACATATACATATATATGTATGCACTATTCATACATATGTATAGCATACTCATGTATGCACATATACTCATGTATATATGCTATATACAAAGAATTTTAGCTCCATTTACTTCTTGCTAAAATCAAATGTAATTCTCCCAATTCGCTTACTTGAATGATGACCTTGAATTACAGGTTCCAAAAATATGAAATAATTAACAAACAAATATTACCTAAATTTATTATTCTTTTGATCAGGCATTATGATTATTACAGAATGTGAGCATCCTTTATGTATATTACCAACCAGTTGTAGAATTATGACTGTAATGCACCACAACAGACTTTATATTTTATGTATTTAATTATTATTTTCTGTTTGAAAAGGATATCATAAAACCTTTTCCTGTTGCTCGTAAAAGATCTGAGGATCACATATTTTGTCTTCTAATTTCAATTTTAGATCGGAATTAGAATGAGGAGTCGTGTGTATGCTAATTTGACGGATGAGAGAGAAGTTCCGGTGTAGTGAACGTATTTAAATTTTTCCTGCTTTCAGTTAAGCTAGTGTTTCACAGTGATCATAACATTTGTTATTCGTTCACCTTGGCAGATGACATTGGAATTACGCATAAAATATACATTATTCTTATTTCAATTTATATTCAATTAATAGTCTTTGTATGTTAATATTATAACACTTGTGTATATTTTTATATGAACTACTTTATGTAGTTTAAAGATTTTAAAACATAAAAAATAAAAAGACAAATTGTTTAAGTATTAAAAATCTTTCAATTAAATTATTTTAAATTAAAAATTTGAGTATGATTTACTCATTAAATATTGCATTTTTTTCTGATGACTTTAGTAGTTTGCGATTGATAATTAAGGAATTATTTTCTCAAAAAATGTATACAGGAGTTAGTAAATTGTGAGTGATTTTATTTTTGGAGTTAAGTCCAGCGAGCGATAATTTTGTTGAAATAATGTTTGAAAACATTAATCCCGTAAAATACTTTAGTCATTGATTATATATTTGTTAGTTTTGTCTGTAGCATTAATTAAACATTTTCATTCTTTGATTTTTGACTTTCATAAGTTTTGTTATTATAAAACATTTAATAATAATTTATTGCAAGGCTGATTTTGCTTTAAGTTAATTCTTCATTTTTCTATCCAAAAATTCTGCAAATTACATTATATTTAAGGAAAATGCTTGTTTGCATGTGGGTGATAGTCTGTTTTTGCACACTGACATTTCTATTAATTTTTCACCATGAAACGCTTAAAATGATAAATATTTTTTCCGTGTGAAAATTCTGATATTAAAACAAAATGTTAATTGTTCTAATATTAAAAAAAAATTTTGATTGATAACATTCTATTCGCATGTATTTGGAAAAATAGCGCTTATGAGATTGACAATTCCTAAAATAAAATTCAATTATTATGTTTTTTAAAACTCTCATAACTTATTAGTAATTTTCTGTGAACTGATTTTTTATAAATAAAAAATACTAGAGCTGCATTTTGTATATTGAAAGTAATTCACATTTTTAAGTGAGTATAAAGAAATAATTGAATTTACTACTACGAAGATAATTTTTTTTATATAAGACGTGTTACTATCGTAAAATTGATTTTCTTTCTTTCTTTTTTTTCTTTTTTTCTTTTTTTTTTCTTTTTTTTGCTCATAAGTAATGTGAATATTTTCGTCTGAAAATTTCTCTCCTTAATTTTTAATTTAAAGTCAAATAAATAAAATTCAATTCTTTTTATTTTCTGCAATTTTTGCTTCCGTATATATTTTTACAACAGTTTAATTCCTTAATCTTTAATTTAAAGACAAAATAATAAAATTATAAAAAAAATACTAATCTATTATCTTTGAAGTAATTTTTTACGTTGCTTAGAAATTTAGAGCTCCATTAAAGTATTTACGAGAAAAGGAAAGATACAGAAAAACCTTTAATTTGTTATAAAAAGTTTGCACCACAGAGTTCTTTAAATATTTATCAAAATAGTTTTTATTTTAGTTATAAATATTCACGAGAAAGCGAAAAAGTAAAATATTTGGATCTTTCTATTTTACTAATGAAATGTTTAAAAAACAAGCTGCTATAATTTTGCAATCGAGCCATATGCAGCTGTACTTGCGTATTATTTTTACACAAAATTATAAATAATGTCAATTTATCATTGATTATTTTTGAAAAAATAACACTCAATAGTAATTTTAATTAATTAAAGTTAAACGAACATTTAAATATTATTTTGTTACCATTCTAAATCTGCTATTCATTATGAATCCATGATAGACAAAAATCTTTATTCATAAGAGGGAAATAACTGCTTTTATAAATGATGTGATATATGTATAACATGTGCATTCATTTATGTAAATTAATTACTGAATATGTTTTAAACTAATAAAAAATTTTTCTTGTATATTTTTTAAGTTGTTTGAAGATTTTCCTTCTTTTTAGAAGCCTTACAACTTTCAATTTTTAATGTAAATTTAGAATTTTATTATTTTGATAAAGACTGTAAAAACATTGAATTTTTTCCCAGACATTTAATCAAGTAAAGAAATGTGTGCATGTTGATATATTCTTTTTACTGATGTATATTTTTACACAGAATAACTTATCTTATTATTTAATTGGTAATTACATAACAACTTTAAGATACTATATATTTTAGAATGTGTCAAGAAAATGTATAAATTTTCTCTTTCACATATTTTGATTCCATAATTTATAAAAAGTTTAAATTTTCTATTATAAATACGAAAACCTTAGAAAGTATATTTTATTTCAAATATTCTGAAACCTAAAGAAAAATCTTTTGTTTTTATTGAATTCTTCCTTTTTACTTTCTAATTTTGCATCATTCTTAAAATTCATCTCTGTTTTATATTGTTTTGAAGATAGCTCATAATTAATTACTTTATTAATATCTTTAGACACTTGTATTTATTTTATTTGATTTACATTATTTTGTTTATTTAGAATCAGTGTCATTATACATGATATCGATGTAGATTCTAAACTGATTTATTTTTTAATTATTTGCAATTCTATACAGAAGATTCAGTTTTAATACATATTAACTACGCATTTCAGTATCTTTTCTTTATTCATTGCATTTAATAATGAAAATGAGTTGTACTAAGTGTTTATTATGTATATGTTTAAAATAATTACATTCCTATTAAATAATAAAAAAAACTTCGTTTTTAACATTTCAAAATCTCTTAAAATTGAAATTGGGGATTAATTTTTAACCATATTGAATTTCTTTTATTGCATGCTTTGTATTCCTGTTGATGACATGAGTTCACCATAAAAGATTATTCCTATGTCATAGATTTTCTAAGCCCTGATCCTATTGCATTCCTCTAATGCTTAGCCGTGACATACATTCCACTTTCTTGAATTGTGTGATTCTATTGTTGAAGAACAGGGGCATAAAAGTACCGCTAGCTTTACGGATGGACAGTGAAGCGATTATTATCCATTGAAGTCATGTGGGATACCATGTAGTTGTGATGTGTAGGAGGAATGTCAAGAACTGTCACAAATGCCATGAATCAAATATGGTATTCAATGGAAAGTTCTATTTTAAGAATTTCAAGAAGAGAAATATATCACTGAATTGACTAGGTGTTTTAATATCAGAGTCATAACACCTATCTCAGTTTAAAGTTTCTATTCGATTTAAGCTCATGAACATATTTTTCTAACTTTTTCAAATTCCATACTAATTTTAATATCAGCTAATTATTATTAAAATACACGTGTTTGATCACATGAAGAAAAGTACTATTTCATATTTATACCAGTATCCAGATAAAAAATTTTTTGAGAAAAGGTATTTCATATTAAGTCTACATATTTCATCTTAAATGTATTTCATCTTAGTCTACATTTTGTTAGTGAATGTAACATCTTCCTGTGATTGAAGTAAACTAAGGAGTACTTTAAGGCAGTTTCTGCATAAAGCATTTCATATTAAGTCTACATATTTCATCTTAAGTGAAGGTATTTCCCTTTAAGTCTACGTTTTGTTAATGAATGTATCATAATCGTGTGATTGAAGTAAACTGATGGGCAGTTTCTGCATAAGGTATTTTATATTAAGTCTACATATTTCATCTTAAATGAAGGTATTTCATCTTAAGTCTACATTGTGATAGTGTATGTATCATATTCGTGTGATTGAAGTAAACTAATGAAGTACTTAATGGCAGATTTTCAATATAAGATTCTACTTATGTTAGTGAAGCAATTGAAACACGTGTTTGTGAAGCAACATACTGATTCAAAAAGTAATTCAAACATACTTTATACAGTATGTTTACTTATTTTGTACTTATTGTTTACTTATTTTTATTGTATTGAATTATTATGGTAAATCCTTGACAAAATAATTCCATTTATCTAGACTACACTTCTGTCACATATCATCGAACCATAAAATAATTTTTATAATCTTAATTATTGAAACTTGAAATTTTGTCGATCATTCCTTATATTCGCAATGATTATTTTTATAATTACTCTGCAATGGAACTTTTAAAATAAAGTCGGGAAACAGACAACTATAAAGCGTGTAAACACTTTGTCTCGGAGTAAAGGGATTAAAATCACGGTCATTAGTTCAAATCATATGATCAAAATAATAATGTGTGAGTCGTCTGTATAAACTGCCTTTTATCGCCCCTTCTTACGATTATTTTCAGTATAATGAGCTTAATTCGTGCCTTCCGTTACTTCTGTGACATCAAAGTAGCGTGTTTTGTAACTGTTTAGAATTATATTTCCCAGAAAACAGCCGCAAACTATATTTCATTGGGTGAAAGGTAGACGCATTCCTTCGCCACCACTTACCGTAGACTTGCACACTTCACGGGAAACAGGAGGAAAAACCTGCGGGTTTTACCGTCTTCTATGCGTCCATTCAAGTGTGAACTGGAGAAAAAATAGGAACCAAAATAAACAATGCTCTATTACTATCTTGTTTTATATTTTTTTCCTCTTGAATCACGCAAAGGTTAAAAAGAATACTGATGACCTATTTGATTTAAATGTTTTCATTAAGATATTTACTTATAGATGTTTTCACCAAAATATTTTGGGCTTATCATAATATTTTTCTGTTTTCGTGAAGTGATAGCAATTAAACATACTAGCAAATATCTTTGAATCAATATTTTTTCTTGATATTTTCTTGATTTCTATTTATTCTGAGATCTATTATTGTAATATGGAAACAAAGGCACAAGTGTTTCCTTCAAAAGCGAGAAATACTAGGGCTCTTGTTTAGTAGTTTTTATAAATATTTGAATACATGTGCAATTGAAAATCTTCAATTTTTAATAATAGTTTCATTATATATCTCAAAATAAAAAAAAAATTAATGTGTTTTAGATTTCTAACTTGAAATATATTTGAAACCGTTGCAAATACGATTTACAATTTTAAAATTTATTCAATAATCTCGATTTTATATCTGTCCCATTATCCGCTAAGCTCCATAAACTTAAAGAAAAGAAATAAAATTGTGCGTACGAGCTTTCAAAATTGCTATTACATATTTATTAGTTTCTGTATTAAACTATATATCAGCTCAAAATCAATGGTTTTGATGATAAATTTATCTACAATGTGTTTTCTGACCTTTTTAGGTATGAAGAAAAGAAAAATAAATTACTATGAAGTAATTTAAAAAGTAATTAGCTGCTGTAATGCACGATTAATGCTATTAAAATGTTGATTGCTTCAATTCCACTCAATTTTTTCTATTCATGAAAATTGTATAACAGATTTGTAACATTAAATCATAATAGTTAGAGATAAGACGTTTTCAAACCATTAAATTATTTCACTTTTACCTTGAAATATTATTGATATATTTTGTCGTTTCACAACAGCTTAAACAAATAATTTCCTTGTTTTTTAAAAAAATTCTGTAAAATGTTGCTGAATTATTAAAATTTTGAAAATTAAAATTAGAGTTACTTTGAAACACATATTTCTACCAAGTCAATGAGAATTACTCATAAAATCAATTTTATTTTGCAATTTAGTTAATTGGATAAATTATTCATTTAAAAACAAAAATTTCAAACAATATGAAAATTACTGAAGCATATTGAATTATGCTAAGAAAGACATAAAATCAAGTAAAAAGTAAAAGAGTAAATGATTAAAGAGAACAATTGCCACATAATAAGATATAAACCTATTATTCAAAGTTGACGGAAATTGAAAAACTAGCAACTTAAAAAACCGTGCAGGTTTAGTAAGATTGATAGTATTACATTAAAAACCAAAAATCATTATTTCTTTCAAAAGTGGGAGGAAACACAACTGTCTTTCGAACAATGACAGCCATTGAAATATGATTATTTAAAATTATATACTTTGTTAATACCATGAAGTAATAATTTCAATTCTTTCTCGTACTTTAATTTATGCTTAAAATTTATAAGTGTGAAAAATATAAATTTGCACTTTTATTTAAAAAATTTTAACGAAACATTTAATAAAATGAAGCATTTTTATATTTTTCTTAATCATGTTACGTAATAAATATAACATTCCACAAATACAAGAAGCAGTTTAAATACATATATTGATATCAGAATTGATTGTTTTAGTATTCTTGTATTTAAACTATTACTTTTGGAATAAATTCAATTAATGAAAAGTAAATAAATTTTAGTTTAAAGTGCTAAGTATAATAAATGATAATGTCACTTAAAATTAGAAAAAAAAATAGTTAAAACGTTACAAAATTTTTAGTTTGTAACCTTTTAACTAATTTTTATTTTCCCTCTAATTCTGATTCTGGAAACATTCTTAAGCTAATTTGATGGAATATTCGGATTCATTATAACCTAATTGACTTCCTAGTTAATTGCACAGGACTAAAGCCATTATGTGGTTTAAAAAAATGCAACTATTTACTGATTGTAGTTTTAATATTTTATACAGCATTTAGTTGTCATAGGCCTTGCTAATATAAGGCGTTGTCAAGGGAGATGAACGAAACAAATGGTAAAATTCTTTTTCATCCTTTAAATAAAGGGTTACTTTGGCACAGCTGAAATTTCCCATTGTATACTTGGAAGAAAACCTTCCTCGTGATTGTCTTAAACAAGTTTTCTACTGAGATATGAAAGATTTCTCTTACATACATATACACGCGCTTCCAAAAGTGTCATTAAAATAGCTGTTCCCTGCAGTCTGTAGCGATGTCTCTCACTTTTTGCTTATTCAGCTGTACTGTCGTTCGCGGTAAACGCTGAAGAGTGAGCAAATGGATATGGGCTTGAGAAGAAAAAGAGCGAGATAGGAATATTTTTTACGATAGAAAAAATCTTTTAAAGCTTTTTCGTGTATTTTTTTTTACTCTGCTGACTATTCTAAGAACTTTTTACACTTGAATAAATGTGATGGAACATTTTTTTTAAAACTTTTGGATTTTCAACTTTTCTGTTATGTTGTTTTTGCCTCACTTGCTCTTCAGTATGTATTAATTTAGTCTCAAACCATTGCCTTTGTTTATATTGAACAAATAAACTTTTACTTTAACCAATGGTTAAAGTAAGATTTTATGGTAACTGAAGCATATTATCTAAGTTTTTCTGGCTCTCTTGTTGAAACAAATAACATGATATGTTGTATGAGTTTTATAGTAATTATCAATCATAAACTGTATTGTCATTTGAACTAAAAATATTTATTTTAGTTTTTTCCTTTTTCAGAATTTCACTACGATTTTTTTTAAACAAATGTTTAATAAATTGTTATTACATGTTATAATTCAAATAAAAATGTTGTTATTGATAATCTTTTACAGATATAAGTAGAATCATTATAATTAATATATTTCATAAATTTGCATTAATTTACAACATTGAAAGTTTGATTCCAAAAATTTTAAATTGTCATTCAAGCAAGTTTCATTAACTATTTAAAAAAAATAAAATCATGTTTAAAAATTTATAATTTATTTAATTATTCCGATCAAAATTTTGCCATTTTATATTTACTATATTACTTAGTTCTATAATCTTAAAACATCTTTTAATATTATAACTAAGCTTTATACACTGAATGAAGTAAAATTTTGAACATTAAACAAAAAATAAAAATTCATCTTTTATAATATCTATTAATTACTACCTCATTGATTAAAAAACATTTGACTTTGTTGTTAAAAAATATAGATACAATGGAATTTCAAAAATTGATGAACAAAAAAATGAACAAAAGATATGAATTTAAAATTATATCTTCTCATACATTAAGTTTCGAATTAACCTACATAATGTCTGCCCTTTTATTCGCAAACTCATATGAAAGTCTTTATCTAAAAGATATGAAAGATGTTGGTAGTATTGTTGTCAGCTAAATTTTTCAACGGGATATTTGGAAGAAAGTTTTGAAGAGATTTTTGAGTCAGACTCTCAAGTAAATGACCAAAGTTTTAGTGAAATAATACGAGGAGCAATGATGGAAAAGTCTGTAAATTCGATAAGTTTGAAAAAGTTAGGGCGGAAATATTTTCTTTTTTAAAAATAGATTTTGATTTGATTGAACTACAAAACATAAGCACTAAGAGAATTTTTAAGGGTACAACGGGTATTAGTTTATGTTGGTGTTCTGTTTAATGCTAGCGTCTCATATTCGTCGCGACAAAAAAGTATTGATTTTTTACCATCACAAATTCTTCATACCATGGCTTTCTACAAAAAAATCTTCATAGATGTTAAATCAGCCAATATAAATAATAGTAAATCTCGCATTTCTAGTAAAACGGCGCGGATTTTTTTTCTTCGTATTGATTTTCAGAATTTTTTGCGGTCTTATTTTAAATTTATGCATGGCAAATATAATTAATGTTCTATTATTTTTCTATATACTCTATTAATTTACATCTTTAAATAGCACTTTAAAATTAAGCTTAAAATTATTTCTATTTTTCTTCGCTTCTTCTTTTGAGTATACATTAAATTTCTGTAATCTAATTTGAGAATTCATTCAAGATTATGATTAAATACCGGTATTAATCTATTTTCTCTTAATGGAACATGGGATAAAGAAACACTTATTAACAACATATATTAATATGAAAATTTTAATGTATCTATTAATAAAACAAAAATAGTTTTAAAAGTATATGATTATTTTATAAAATGAAACACATACTATTATAGGTGTGGTTGATACTTACTTACTTAAAATAACAAAATCTTTTATTCACATAAAATATTCATGGTTGTGTGTTCTATTTCTTTCAAAAACAGGAATGTCTGCTCATTGGTCAAATTACTATTTAATTGAGAGAAATCTTCTGTGTGGATGTGTGTGTGCAACTATTGTCTTCCTCATAACAGTATTGCTCAAATAATTTGATTTTCAGTAAAATTTATTTTTGTGTCTAATTAGTTGATAACTAATTTTAAAATACAAATGACTTCACTGAATATTTTTCTGAAAAAATTTCACATAGCTCTTATTAACTTTGCTTGAAACTTTAATTATAATAAGGTTATTAAAAAAGGAAATATCTTATGTTATATTCTTTGAAGTTGTGGAATATATATAATCTGTTCAATTCTGTTGGCTCAGTGATATTTTAATCTGTTGGCTCAGTGATATTTTAATCTGTTGGCTCAGTGATTTAAGCATTCTCAATGAAGAATTTGAGATAAAACGATAATATTACCACCGAGATCACCAGACCTTACTCCGGCAGATTTTTGATTGTGAAGTTAGTTAATGCTATTTATTTACTGATTTTCCCATACCCTATTGTTAGAGTTAAAAAATACTTGTCAATAGGCTGAAAGGGGAATCCATCCATCCAAACATTCTCCAGTCAATTGTCATAGGTTTTGTGAAACACTTCACGTATTTCATACCACATGATGGAGATCATGTTGAAAATTTGTTAAATAAGACTATTGAATGTTTCCTGTTATTGTTTGTTCAATCATTTTTATTTACTCTGTTTTGTAAATTTTTTTTTACATAAAAGCGCCTTATACATTGTACCTATTTCATTTTGATCATTGACTCTTGGAAGAGCAATATTTTTGTTATGAAAAAGAGTAAATTGATTTTGTTTTAATGTCATTTTTATATAATTTTGTTTTATCATTTGCTCACTTTTCAATGTTTCAATGAAATTTCAATGTTTTAACGAACTTTTGATGTATCTACATATGCGTTGCTTTGCTATTTATCCACTATTCTTTTAATGACCAAGGACAAATTTTTCACGCTTGTAATTATCCATTTTATTTTAATTGATAGTTTCCCATATTATACAGCCTTTAGTATTCATCTTATTATATCTTCGACACTTAAGTCAATAATTCTTAAATAGTAAATAGATTATAGGGTATAATTAATTAACATTACCAATTTTTTAAAAGTGTTTACTTGCAGCACATTAACACAAACTAAACCATCATATTGTCATTAGATAAATTTATATGTTTATTGCATTATATAGAACTAAAAATTAAATTTAAATTTATTTTCTTTCTTCAATCCTTACTTATAATAAATTTTATTTTCACGCAATTCCATAATTACTCAAATTTATTTCATTCCCTTAATATTTAAAATTCCAAGTATATTTAACCGTTTTACTTTAAATTTTATTGATATATTAATAACTTCAATTAATTTTTTTAAAGAGCAAATAATTTTGCGTATATTTTAATTTTAATGATCTTAGTTTTATATATAAAGTAAATTTCATATACAAAAATTGTAAATAGAAAATTTTATGTAAATATATATATTTATAAAGAGATATTCATATAAACACGTACATCAAATAATATTTTCTATTGTAAGTTTTTATCTTAAAAAACTCTTTACTTATATTTTCTCATTTATCCTTATTTATCAGTAAATGCTGAAATCAATATCTTTCTTCGATTTTAAGAAAAAAATAAGTTTTTCCAAAGTATTTCGTTACACGTAATGAGCAAAAAGCGCAGCTTGTACGTCAACTTAAGATTCTCCTCTAAAAGAAATGTTCCCTAATTACAAATATGGTATGGGAATTAAAAAAAAAATGGTCAGTATGGTTCAATTTGAAAAACGTTTTATCTGACACCGATATTGATTTGAAAACTCTGTTTTCCCTGTATGCTAGAAAGCACTTGCTTTGAAATGTGTGTAATTAGGGATATATTTAAAATTAAAATAAATTATTATTAATTAGTATTTAAATTAGAAGTATTTATTTCTATTATATAAAAATAAATTTTAATTTTTCGGAGGCATCTTCTATATATACATTACAAAACATCCATTAACATTTTCTATGTACATCATTAAGGAATTAAACTATAATGCAATATCTTTAAGTGTTTTGGGGACATTAGTAGGAATTGAGACTCTGAGAACTAAACTAAGCTCAAATATAAGAATCATCAAATAAATGGAAGAAAAGTAATAATCATAATGTGAATTATATTTGTATAGTTTTTTTTAACGGTTTTAAAGAGAACAATTCTTTTTGCATTAGGATCAATCGAACAGGCATGGATATTAACTTGAGAGTTTTCACCATTTTCCATATACACTTTATTTCATACACCATTTTTCGTTTCCAAATATGCACTATGCATGTACACTTTATTTGCTATATTTGCAATGTCTTCATAATAGGAATATATACGCTGATATTATATATATAACATTATCTTTAGAATAAAGTAAATGCCTTAGCAGAAGAGTGTTTTGACGTTTGTTAAATTTTATCTCGTTTCGTGTGTTATGTTTTATTTTCGAAACCACCCGTTTCGAAACCATTATATATAATTAGATTTATTAAGCCTTATTTTCTTTAGTGCCCTGATTAATAAAAATGAAGCATGAAAAACTACTTACTTTTTGTTTAGTCCTTTATTTTCATTACTTTTTTTTGTTGTATATTATTCGTATCTATTTTAGAAATATGTGGCCGCGTGCAGCGCTGAATAGATTCTTGAAAGAACCGTGCCAGTTTGTTAATGACAGTAATTTAGTTTGAATTTGGTAATTGCAAAAAAATAAGAATTAAAATTTGGTTAAAAGCTACAGTTTTTTGTCTGCAATTGAAGATACTAGGAAATTTTTCAAGGATGTATTGAAATCCTGAAAATAATCTTGAAATTCAACTTGAAAAAAGGTCATTATATTCGATAATTTTTTCAGAGTATGTGCCATAATTTTCAAAAAGCAGTGACTGACATGACTTAAATAAGTGACATTTTTTAGTTTATATAGTAAAAG
>JAPDSC010129143.1:491480-504698 GCA_026290005.1 Latrodectus geometricus
TATATATATTAAGAACATAAAATAGAAAAATATTTCATATTCTGCAAAAAAATAATTGAATTAATAAATAAAATGTGATTTAAATAAGTCTGAACACATGGACAAAAATATTTTTTTAATTTCGTTTCTTATTTCCCCATTCTGACAGTCAGCATTCGAGTAATTTTACGTAGAAAAGAATAATGAACCTTAATTATATTGCTTATAATCTTGAGATATTTATATAGGATAAAAGTTAAGATGGAAGGACAGTTATTTTCCCTTTTTAAATTTTCCTTAAGAATGTGATAAAAGAAATTTTAATTATGATGAAGAATAATTTCTCTCTATGATTTGGGAAGTGGAAGATGTTCTATGAAAATAAACTGATTTATTTTACTCAAATGTATTTTGCATCCTTTATTAATTTTTATTAATTATATGTATATTCTATGTAATTATTATTAATAATATATCCTAGTTTACTTTATAATTGTTGATAGGTAATAATAAGCTTCAAAATGTTTTAGCCTTTAATTAATAACTTTGTTATTAATTGAATTTTCTTCGAAATTACTGCTTTAAATTATATATTTAAAAATTTTTGTTTCTCAAATAATCTTCATAAAAAATTAATTCTTTTGTTCTAAATTAATATTAATTTTATAAATTTTGTCATTTTAAGGCAAAATAATCCTTTTAAATTGAATATTTTAATAAACTCAGAATATCACTTTTATATTATTTTAATGAACCATTGATCGATAACCGTGTTTTAGATAATATATGAAGAGATAAAATTGTGATTATATATATTTCTAATGAAAGGGAACCAAATTTAATAACTCTTCACTAAATATAAAAATATTTATTCCGAGAGCTTGACTTGTGTATCTTGGAACAGCATATTATAACTTTAATTAAAGTTTCGGAAATGAATCCCTGAACTTGAATGCTTGAAATTAATCTAAATATAATTGGTCAGGTTTATTTATTCGAACATAATAATTTTTCTCGTTTGAAAGTTAACTTAAATTTAATAATTCTGCATTGAACATTGAATTCCGAGAGCTTGACTTGGGTGCCAATTCATGGTGTTTTGGAGAAGATTCTTGTATTAAGTTCAATTAAAATTTCATAAATTAATCGAAGCTCTGTAAAAATAATTGATCAGTTATATTTATTGGAAAAGAATATTAATTTTGTCTTTCTTTCGAAATTTTTTTTTTTTTAGATTGTTATTAGTTTCTTCCAATTCTTATGAAGAAAAACCTCAAGACAAATATTCCAATTACTGAATAATTTAAAAATTTTCTTCATCTGCCTTTTTGTCCGGCAGAAAATTCCTTTCAAAATAGTAATGAAATTGAGTGAATTTCAAGTAAATAAATTATATACGGAAAAAAATTTCTTGGCATACATAGATATTGTGTATCTTGAAAAGATATGGGGGAAAGGCGTAGTTGTTTATGTGTGTGTGCTCTTGTGCGATAGGGAGTGGTTATAATCTGTCAGATTTAAAGTTATATATTGTTGTCTAGCAGTTGTGTGGGGATTCAATGATTTTTACTATCTCTGAACTAAACAATTGCAGTTCGTAATAAAGAAGGATGAATCACTTAAGGTTCAATTAAAAAAATAAACAAATTGCAATAAATAAGAGCATGAGTTGGTATAAAACATGCTTTAATCAAGATTAGAAATATTTTATTTCGTATGACATGATTTCGTCATTAAAAGTATAATTCAATCCCTAAAATCTTAAATTGCCCTTTTCTGTAAAATATTCAACTGAGTCACTTTTGAAAGAGGGCTGAATATTTTACTTAGCTTTGTTTTGTTGGCATTTAAATTTTATGGTCCTGCATTTTAAGAATATTCTTAGTAAGTCATTTTAAAATCATAAATCTGAAATAAATTTACAAAAATAGTTAAAAATTGAATTATTGTGAAGCTGAAAGTATATATTGATCTTAATTTAAATTCCATCTTTTTTAACATTTTATACTATGATTATAAAATTTATGTAAATAATGTTATTTTATCTGCTTTCATTAAAAATGAATGCTATAAAAATGTCTATGTTATTGCTTTCATTGTAATAAAACTTGAAAGAATATAAAATGCTTTTATGAGTTTAATTCCTTTTAATTAAAAAGTGGAATTAAAATATCCTCGGTACATTTTCTATTATGAGCAATATAAAAAAGATTGCTCCCTTTAATAATGATTACTAAAATAAATACATTAATGTCCATTATAATATTTCTCAAAAAAGCGATACATAATTCATTAATATGGCATTATCATAATATATATAACTGATACATTATACAAACTTTTTTTTATCTTTTTAAAGCTTACTGATTTGATAAAAGTATTTGAAGTAAATCAAATGTTTGATTGAATTTCCAATCAAAGTATAAATGCAAACTCTTTAGAAATTTAGAACAGTCTATTAAGCTATGAATTCTCTCTGGTGTTGGTATTGGGAGTATCATCTTGAATAAAGTGTTAAAACCGGAGTGTTTACAAATGATCAATTATGCCTTAAGTTAAATGTTGATTTGGATTTTTCATTGACATTTTGGATCTCAAGAGAGCACACTATCACCGTTTACACACGGAATCAAATAGACAAATATGCAGTATTAGAACTGGTTACTAAAGAGAAAAGTTTTGCATATTTATTCTTGAAACAAAGTGTCATTCATGCCCGAAAATTGACATTATTATTTATAATTACATTAAAACCTCAAATCGAAAAATTTACTTTATCTTAAAAAAGAATAAGAATTTCTACAGTTCTAATATTTATTATAGCACTTGAATTAACACATAATTAACTGATTAGATTTTGATTAAGTATGTTTAATTAACAAAACTCAGAAACTTTCGATAAAAATGACCATTTAGCCGAAATTTATGAGATGGCATAATGCTGTATTTATATTTCAAGATCTTATGTACAAAGTGATCTTGAATAATGAACTATTCTTTCTGTTGTAATTATCTTATATTCTATTATGAAAAATTATCAAGTTTTTTTTTGTTTGTTTGATGTTGTCAAAGAAATAAACTACTTTTATTGTTAAAAAATATGCTACAATTGTCTTTTTCTTATTAACATCCTCCTAAACTTTTTTTATGACGCTCCCAGATTTCTCAATTGCAAAATTATCATTTTTTTAAATTAATCTTACAAATTAACAGAACTAGAGTGAATGCATTTTTTTCAACTTTTATATTTTAAAGTTAAAATGGAAAAGGAGAAAAAATGCTAAATTATTTAAATGTGAAATTAAGGTAGATAAGATAAATGTATAAAAATTTTAATTTCCACAGAGTTTTATAGAACGTTTTCTCTTAAGTAACAAAAAAAATTTCTGTAAATCCTTATGGTTTATTATCATGCAATTTTAAACTTACGAATTATTTTAAACCTTGAATATTTTAAACTTACGAAATTTATGACAAATATCTTTAAATAGTTAAAGTTGTACAAAAAAATAAACTTATTTATTAATAACGATTAAATGGAGATACTTTAAATGTTTTGGTTAAAAAATTATTAACATATACCCTCTTTTGCTGTAGATTATATTTTTAAGAATCTATTTCTCTTAAAACTTGAGAAAACGAAATGGTTTAAAACTCATCTTTAAAAGAAAGAACAGTATTTTCCTTAGCGTTTCGGATGTTTTTCTTGTGAAAATTTACCATTGTCGGTACAAAATTTTTTTTATTTCGGCATAAAAATAACAGTGCATTTGAGAAATTTGTCATAGTAGAAAGAATTTGCTCAAAGTTTTTCAGAAGTATATATAAATCGGCATATATTAATTTTTTCTAAGAATTCTTTCAAGAATTTCAAGAAATGGCTATTGTTTGTATTCAATTGTATGTATAAGTTAATTTGAAAGAGCAAATGCAATGAAAAATAAATTTAAAAAGAAAATTTTAAATTTAAAACATGAATAAAGTATTATTTAAAATATAAATTAAATAAATAAATTGAAATATATAATTGCCTTTTAAAATTATAATAAAGATGATTATGGATTTAATTGTAAAATTTTAGCTTAAAATTATAATGGAAACTAATGAAATGCTACAAAATTTGTGTATAATAAACTAGGTATTTAATTTTAATCAATAAAGATTTTGATTCGGAATTTACAATTTGAAAATAAAAATATTTACTCAATTTATCTACTTATGCATACAGGATTTCCTGGAAAAAATCTTAACTAAGCAGCAAACAAATTCATATTCTCTCTCTTGCTTTTTTTTTTATACATTTAGGCAGTTTTAAGGTTTTGTGCTTTCCTATTTCTGCTAACGGAAGTCTTTAAACTCTGTTAACTTTTTTGTAATTTTGAACTTTGGTTATGTGACAAGATTGAGACTTGAATTACCCCCTTTCGCCCTCCATTTCATTAGTGGAGAGGGTCTTTAAGAACATTTAATGTGCATAGTTCCTCTCGGCAACACGACTGTTTTCAGATACTTCGAGAAACGAGCATATTAGCTTGCGAAAAGAGCGGTTCTTCACCAAGAACAACTTTCCTCTGCAGGATTGAGATCACATTTTTATATAGAGCTTCAAATACATACAAAATTGTGATATGGTATTAAAAATTCTATGAAAACATTAAATTTCTATTTTATGAATTATTGACAATGAATAATAACACTAACGGCATTAGAGAAAAATAGATTTAGGTATTTCAAAAAGTTAAAACTATTTAATGCCATTTCAGAATGAAAAAAATCACTCTAAATCTATCAATCAATCAGAAAATTCAAATTTTGAATATCAACTCTTTTTTAGGACTCCAAGATTTCAGTATCCTATTTTTAGAAAAAATATAAGAATCAGTTTTCTGAATTTCTATTGTAATTTTCAAAGTTTCAAAAACTAAAATACCTCTCACATAAAATGTTAGCGTACGTGAAAGATATTTTGTATCCGAGAGAGGAGTTCAATAAAAAATTAAGCTTTTGTATGTGACTTGCCTGGAAAAATCCTTACTAAGCAGCAAACTAAAAAGTATCTAGCTCGTCAAGTTCGTTATCTGTCTCTTGCTTTTTTTGTATTCTTGAAGAGTTTTTCTTGAGTCTTATTCCAATTTTTTTTTTATCTCAAAGACTAACTTTTTTCTATCATTCAACAAAGAATATATCAATTCAAAATAACATCGTAAATATTAGAATACTTTTTTATTATGTGTCATTAATTTAAATAGATTTATAATGATTTTTTTAAATCCAAAACTTCCTTAAATTATTTTGGTTTTAGAGATGATAAAATTTTTATCTGTTTTACGCTAGCTAATACGTACTCTCAACTAATGTTACTAATGATAACTAATGCTTAATCATAAAACAGAATATTTGTAATAAGAATTTGCATTTTTATTCTTAAAATTGGTGAAATGTATTGAGAGATGAATAAAAGTATTAGTTACATTTAAAATTAAAATACGTTTGATATTTTAATCTATATAGTTGTCAAGAACTAATTTTTAATAATTGGTAAATATGTTTAATTATAAATTACTTTTGATTTTATAATTGAAATTTAAATGGCTTTGAGGTATAAAGCTAAATTAATTTAATGGTGTAGGAAAAAGAAATATTTAATTGATATAAGAAATAAAATATTACATGAACTAAAATTCATTTGTGCGAAATGGAAATACGGGATCATTTTTAGCTGTTTGCAATAAAATGCTATTTAATTTTTATGCTGAATAAGGACTTTTATTATGTGTATAAATATTTTCCTTTCTCTATTATGCAATGAAAATGTCACTAATTCCAAACCCTTTTATTCTGGAATAATTTAAATAATTAATACACTTGGAATATCAATCATTAAGACGTTTTGGTTTTAGTTCTAAATTAGTTCGTTTATTAGTTCTTAGACCTAAGATGAAGAATTAAGTATAAAACAAAACATTTTAAGATAAAAAAACATTAATTTAAATTGTTTTTCCACCATCACTATCTTTTAAAAGCATTTTAAATCCGATTCCATTTAATCTTGATTTTTTGGTGATCAGAATCCGTATTTTTAAGTTCGGATTAGTGAGACTAATCCTTTTTTCTTTCAAAATAAAATGAAAAAATATGCTAACCTGGAACTATAAAAAAATTGGATATTTATTGTAGTTTGTATTTTATATTAATTTTATCAGATTAAAGCAACAGAAATAGAATTCTTGTATTCTGATAAGTTGCGTGATTTACAGGAGAATTTTTGGTAAGCAGTTGTTAAGAAAATTAATATGCATATAAGTGTCTCTCAATTCTCTCTGTATAATTTTATCACATAATATTAAGAATATAAAATTTCTCAGACTGACGTACATAATAAGATACGTATATATAAATTTTTATTCATATAGTATAATGCTTAATACGATACATACATGCATAATCAAGTAAAAGCGCAATGCTCTTTAATTTAATAAAGAGTAATGCAATAATACATGTAAAATCTTTTAGTAACTACTGTTGTGTTGTTACTGATATTATAGATAGAATGTGTCCTTGTGTTTAGAAATATATTTCATTTTTTAAAATTGTATTTAGTTTATTTTTAAATAAATTTTCCAAGGCATGTTTTTACAGAATCATTATAATGAAAACTGTTACGGTAATAAGTCCTTTCAGACATTAATGTTTTTCTAAGTTTATGTACTGTATAATTATATACTTTGATCTTTCAATTATACTGTCTTCAAAATATTTGAATAATTAAACAAATAATTCGTTTTAAAGAATGAAGATACCTAACGATATTATAATTAAAGTTTGTAATTAAATCTAAATGTCGTATTTAAATACATTTGAAGCTTAATTAATGTTGTTACGTAAAGAATTGTTACATTTAACAACTAATTAATGAATGATAATTTTATATATAACATTTGTAAATTTAAAACTTATGTTTTGCTTTTTACATAAGAAAAATTAACGTGAATACTTTTTTTAATTCGATTTGCCAAACAAACAATTGAATTGGTTGAAATGATAAAAAATGGTCAGATATTCTGAGCACCCAACAATTACAATCGTAAAAAAATTAGGAGAAGTGTAATTTTTCCCCAAATATGCAATCAAATAATACTTTTCGTGCTTAATTACTTTCCCCAGATGAAATATGTGGGGCAAAAGCGAAAAAACTTCAACAGCGGAAGGAACTCGTTCTCAGCGAATGATTGTACTTGATTGCTGAAAACGCGGGTTGCTGTTGTCTGTTGAGAGACCTCGTTATTTTGTATCCGGTGGCATCCCAGGCGTTTCTGACACCTTTGCATTGTTGAATGGCATCACTTGTTTTGACATCTATTCATTGATGAAACGCATTCGCACGCTGGGTTGTGCAAAATGAAACGACATAAAATTGTATTCTATTTACACTTTTACTGGTCCCTGATTTACTCAACTAAATTCTTTTTGAATGATTTTCTTTTACCTATCATAGTTGGAATTTTAACAAGTGGATAATTAGACCTTTTTCAGACAAACTAATAATAATTAACATTTACATATTTTATACTCAAAAGGTAAAATAATTCTGATTTATCAGAAAACACAGGATTTAGTTAGCAAATTCTTTAGAATAAAATAACGTTTTAAAAGACATCTCATTTCTAGATTTCTGAAATAAATTGTTTGTGCTTTTCTTTGCACCATTCTACTTTGCTATATTTCATAGATTTCATTATTAATTCTACTAATTCATTTCATTTGTACATAGACTATTATATTTTCTTGCAAGTAAATTTATTATCGCTTCTAATTTTAAATTACTCCCATTCGACTGGAAATGAGAAAAATATTTTACTCACATAACTAAGAAAAATTATGCTAAGTAAAGATTTAAGTAATGATTGCTGCATTAAAATTACAATTCCCTTTCTCTTTCATTTATAATCTTATTAATGATATAATTAAATGTTTTAGAAAAATGTGGCTAAATCTTTTTTTGTAGGTGAATTGTACTTATTTTTTAAATGTTTTCTATAAATATTTATTTAGCTTTAACAGGATAAGTAAAAATAGATAAATTTATTTTTGCTTATAACAGAATAGTACTAATTATCTGGCGCTTACAAAATGTAAATATTTGCTTATAAAGGAGGTAACATTCGCGTAAAATGTTACTATTTAGTTTTTGTTCTGAAAAAAACTTAATCGATTGGTTTGTTTAGCTGTTTAAAAAAGAATCGCTTCAATGAATCTTTTCATTCCGTATTATTTTTATCAATGTAATGATGATCAGCATATAAATTTTAGAACAATAAGTGACTTTCAAATTGAATTTATGACTTTGAATAATTTTCGCGCAATATTAAGCATATTTTAGGAGTATCAATTATGCGTTATAATAATTTTTGTTACTTAAATCAGTTCTTTATAATTTTCTTACATTTTGTTGTTTTCTTATTAAAATTAGGAGTGCGTATGATTTCTAGATTCTAGATATTGCGTGTCTGTGGTTATAGATTTATTAGATTTTCGAATGTGTGTTGTAAATAAATTTTTATAATCTTTGAGAACGTTTTGAGTGTTCATATATTTCGGATTTAAACAAATATTTTTCAAAACGCTTAACCTCTTTAATTCTTGCGAGTTTATTAAATAGTCGTTAAAATTGAACTGCTTTTAAAATTAAAATTAATCCATTAATAAAAATTTATTGGGAGGACATAATGTAATCTTGATTTCTATTATAAGAAGTTGTTTACTCAAAATTTTATCTAAATATTCAAGTTCAACCTAAGATATTTTTCTCAGAATCTTTTAAAATAAATTCAAAGCATTCAGTTATTATTAGGAACTTTGTGCACTTTCAAGCAATTGAAAACTCTCAAATATTAATTAAATAAAAATTTATCTGACCCAAAAATATCATTAAACGTGTCTATCTAGGAAGAAGTGAAATAAGAATGTTTGGTTGGCACCACTACAAGCTTACGTGAAATAATATCATTGTTGTCTTTATGAGAAATGTTATCAGGTTATGGATTACTCTAGACAAAAAAGAAAGCATAATGTTGCATTATATTTTAATGCTATGCAAAAGAAATGAGAAAGTTTAGAGATGATTAATATTCATGGCATTGATAATTAATATTTGAATGAGCATCCCGCTCAGAACAAGACAAACGTTATTTGATATCATCAATATTAAAACTTATCAAAGTGTTCGTTGTGTTATGCATCCGGAAGATTAATTATCAAGCTTATTACAAAAGTCGCTTTAAAAGTCTTGGTCATTTAAAAAATAAAACAGTCATTTTCTCTACTTGATACTGTATGATCTTGCTTCAGTGAAGACTCACGCAAACAGAATAATAAATATCAGAAACGAAGTATATTCAGTAGCTTTGTTTTATCTGACATCATTGGCATCTCTTTCACGCACGCAAGTTTATGTGGCATATTTTTATAAATTTAACCGTGAACTTCCATGTCAAACACGAAAATAACTTGTGATTTGAAAGAGCTTACATCATTCTTGAGAATTATAGATGATGCTAGCTTCGAGTTGGTGTAGTATGTTTCTCTATTATAATATCGCACCTCTATAGATAACACATCATATTCTTTAAAATTTTGAAGAAGGAAAACATTATCAGGAAACCCTTTAAATTTCCTCTTTAAAGTACAATAACTCTTAAAGTTCAATTCATATGATTTTGATTTTTCCTATATCCAAGAAATATGAGGAAATCCCTTCGAAGGCATTTTTTAATATAAAAGGAAAGTTTAAAATCAGGTTAGCTTTATGTTTTTGTTGGATAAATTTGTGCATTAAATACTCAGGAAAACACCTTGAAACATCTAAAAATTTACATATTAATTTAAAAACGATCAAAGTTATATAAATAGCATCAAAATACTATATAAAATTATGTCTGTGAAATTATTCCACGTTTATGCATTTTTTGTATTATACATGTATGAGACGATGTGTGTGTGTATGTTTTTTTTTAGTATTTTAAATCAATCAGCTAAAATGCACGTAATATTTATATGATGAAACTTTATTATTAATATTAAAATTAAAATTATATTAATATTAAAATTATTTTCAAAGCTAAAATCTGAGGTGAAATAATGTTTATAAAATTCTATCGTTTAGTAAATTGATGTTTATTCATCAAGAATATTTTTGGTACATTTTTTGTTACTCCTCAAATTAACTCTCTGTTGCACAAAGTATCAATCTTAAAATAATATTCAAATTTAAACGCTCCATACTATAAACGAAAAATCTTTTTTCGCATAAATTTACTCTGGTTTTAATGATTATGAAGGAATTCTGTGAAAGTTAAAACTGTACATTTTTATTTTTTTTCTACTATTTACAGTTTTTACAATGATTTTCCATTTTAAATTGAAAGAAATGTAAATGAATTTAAATTTTTTTACAAACCAAATTGATAACGCGTTAAAAATGCCTCTTAAAGAAGTGAAAGCTTAAGTGCACAAATCTCTACTTCTATAAATTTAATGAAAATATATTAAAATTTATTGAAAAAGCAATCTCTCAAATGATAACTTCGCTGCCTTCAATTCATTTTTCGGCCGTATGCGTAAAATAAATTGATGATTAGTTGATGAAGATTCTTGAGGAAGATCACATATCATTTTCAGGAGCAATTTCCTAAAATCATGCTTGAAAAGCTGTTGAAATCTTCGTATCATTAAATGTCAGCTCATAACAAAGATCCTGTTACAAAGCAAATTTTCACATCCATTTAGATATTGCTACTCATTAACTAGAGGCAGTGATGCAAGTTCAAAGAAATCCTTTTTAATCATGCAAGAGTGTATCATCACTTTTATCATTTTCACAATATTGATGTATCAAATTTCTCATTTATCTACATATGATATATCTTATGAAGTGAAAAACATTTTCTTTTGCATTTATCTCTTAACAATTAAATCATATTATCAAACTTTTATACATATTTTAGTGTTTCTATTAAGGGACATTTGTTTTATTCTTGACATTTTCTTTAGCATAAATTAATCCATTTCTGATGTATAATAATAAGGAAGATATACACACATTCTAGTAATATTTCTACCCCTACTTATAAACAGAAAGTTTTTATCTTCACAAATCCTGAAAATTCGACGGGTAATTTCTCTTGAGAAGAAATTAACAAATAATCAAGTTTGTGGGAAAAGACTAATTATTACGCTTTTTATCGAAAAATAATGGAAAATGCTTTATTTTAAAGTCAGCATTTTAGAATGAAAACTTTAAAAAAATGTTTTTAATCTAAAATTCTGGGATATATGAGTCATACTAACACCAATTTTGAGACCTTTAAGGAAGGGCTACTTGGAAGGATGTAATAAATGAGTTAAAAGTTTAAAGTTTTGCTCATTTATTTTTTATTAAATAAGTAATAATAGTTAGAATAATTAAAACAATATGATTTCATTACTTTAAATCCATTTAACAACAAGCAAAATTAATTGAGTGATTTGATAAATTGGATTTTATAAAACAATTTTAATTTTTAAGAATTATATAACAATGTATTAGTAGAATCATAATGAATATGCAAAATAATTTTGCATTATTTGATAGTATCATATAAATTCGAAAATAGTTTTTCATAACTTGATAGTATTCATATATATATTTTAAGTAGAAGGTAATTACAATATTGGATAATTCAATAAAATGTTGACTCTTCTTCCAAAAGCTTATTTAATTAGTAAAGCAAACAGAATTCAATAATTGCAAAGCAAGGATAATTTTCCTTTCAAATGTTAGAAATATTGCTTTTAGTCATTTAAGTTTGCTTATTAGATTATCTCAGAGTTAAATCATGACCGTATATAAAATTATAGAATTAATTATTAATTTCATAAATAAAATGAACATATAGACGTTCTGTAATTAAATTGAATTTTATAAACGAATATATATTGAAGTCATGAGATAATAAGAACTGGATCGCTAATAGGAATTTTCATTTTTAGTTTCAAATTTCATTGTGTTAAGAAAAACAATTTGTTTCAATCAAATATCACAAATAAAACATTAAAATTCAGATCGGATCAGTGGTATTGAAAAGTATCAATTTAATCAAAATTGTTTACTTTACAAAATAAATAACCATCCAAATACGCTTAATATTTTAAGATTTACCCTAAAATCTTTTTCAAAAAATATATTTTTTTATGTTCCATTCTAAAGTAATAACTTTTGACAAAATATTGTGTTATTTAATTAGAGTTCAGATGAATGTGTTTTTGTGTGTAAATAGTTATTTTGACCAAAAGTCAAATGATTCATTGTTTACCTATTTCAATAAATTACTTTTAAGTATATTTTTTATTTTATTTATGTTTTTAATAAAAAATAAAATTTGATTTTAATAGTTTCAAGTTTTGTTTTCTTAGTCAAAAGTTATTCGTAAAAAAAGCTCCATATTTTAATCTTTCTATTCGTGTTAAATTAGAAGAATTAATTAATTTATCTTTTATTTGAAAGAGGAAATGTGCTGTATGGGCAACAAAAAACATAACTAGAACAGTTTATCGTGAATTCTAATTGCAAGTGCTAATATTTGCAGAATAAATTTTCCAAAAATGTCAGAAATTGTTAAGCAAACAATTCAACTCTTCTTTCCTATAAAGTATTGCACTCATAACTTCAAAAGTATTAACTATTGTTAAAGTTGTGTGTAATTATCTTTTTATTATTTCGAAACATTACCTTTTGCAAAAAAAGTTATATTTTTCCTTAGGGGAAACAAATGCTGTAACTGCTATATCTCAGAAGGATTTTATTTTTTGAAATTACCTTTGGTGCCATTTGATACCTATTTTAAAGAGATATTCATTCGGTAACTGCAGTTATTTTATTTTTTAGATTTCCTTCAATCATTCAATTTCCATGGAATATTTACCCTAGTAATCAGAATTTGATACATCGCATTTTCCTTAAAATAAATTTTTTCCATAATAAAATTTTCAGCTGTTTAGACATTTTAAATAATTCATGATGAAGAGATATATTTTGTAAATTTTATTTAAAATTATGATATTTAGTAAAATTTTAATATAATTTTAATAAATTATTAGAGTTAAATACTTTTATATAGCCATATTAAAAGTGTAAGATGGTTTTTTATTTTTCAAAGGGCATTTAAATAATATATATATATATATATATATATATATATATAT
>JAPDSC010129143.1:505098-521361 GCA_026290005.1 Latrodectus geometricus
CTTCTTCCAAAAGCTTATTTAATTAGTAAAGCAAACAGAATTCAATACTTGCAAAGCAAGGATAATTTTCCTTTCAAATGTTAGAAATATTGCTTTTAGTCATTTAAGTTTGCTTATTAGATTATCTCAGAGTTAAATCATGACCGTATATAAAATTATAGAATTAATTATTAATTTCATAAATAAAATGAACATATAGACGTTCTGTAATTAAATTGAATTTTATAAACGAATATATATTGAAGTCATGAGATAATAAGAACTGGATCGCTAATAGGAATTTTCATTTTTAGTTTCAAATTTCTTTGTCTTAAGAAAAAAAATTCGTTTCAATCAAATATCACAAATAAAACATTAAAATTCAGATCGGATCAGTGGTATTGAAAAGTATCAATTTAATCAAAATTGTTTACTTTACAAAATAAATAACCATCCAAATATGCTTAATATTTTAAGATTTACCCTATAATCTTTTTCAAAAAATATATTTTTTTATGTTCCATTCTAAAGTAATAACTTTTGACAAAATATTGTGTTATTTAATTAAAGTTCAGATGAATGTGTTTTTGTGTGTAAATAGTTATTTTGACCAAAAGTCAAATGATTCATTGTTTACCTATTCCAATAAATTACTTTTAAGTATAATTTTTATTTTATTTATGTTTTTAATAAAAAATAAAATTTGATTTTAATAGTTTCAAGTTTTGTTTTCTTAGTCAAAAGTTATTCGTAAAAAAAGCTCCATATTTTAATCTTTCTATTCGTGTTAAATTAGAAGAATTAATTAATTTATCTTTTATTTGAAAGAGGAAATGTGTTGTATGGGCAACAAAAAACATAACTAGAACAGTTTATCGTGAATTCTAATTGCAAGTGCTAATATTTGCAGAATAAATTTTCCAAAAATGTCAGAAATTGTTAAGCAAACAATTCAACTCTTCTTTCCTATAAAGTATTGCACTCATAACTTCAAAAGTATTAACTATTGTTAAAGTTGTGTGTAATTATCTTTTTATTATTTCGAAACATTACCTTTTGCAAAAAAAGTTATATTTTTCCTTAGGGGAAACAAATGCTGTAACTGCTATATCTCAGAAGGATTTTATTTTTTGAAATTACCTTTGGTGCCATTTGATACCTATTTTAAAGAGATATTCATTCGGTAACTGCAGTTATTTTATTTTTTAGATTTCCTTCAATCATTCAATTTCCATGGAATATTTACCCTAGTACTCAGAATTTGATACATCGCATTTTCCTTAAAATAAATTTTTTCCATAATAAAATTTTCAGCTGTTTAGACATTTTAAATAATTCATGACGAAGAGATATATTTTTAAGCATATAAGAAAGTAAATTTTATTTAAAATTATGATATTTAGTAAAATTTTAATATAATTTTAATAAATTATTAGAGTTAAATACTTTTATATAGCCATATTAAAAGTGTAAGATGGTTTTTTATTTTTCAAAGGGCATTTAAATAATATATATATATATATATATATATATATATATATATATATATATATATATTTAAGTTTTTAAATAATTATAGTTTTAAGTAACAGGACGCGAAGCTTATAATAATTGAAAATTAATCAATACTATTGAAACATTTTTCATCTTGTTCGATGTTAAATAGCATAATTTAATAAAAATTCAAAGATTTGTGATAAAAGCTAGTGTTTGATTTCAAGTAACTTTAAATTAGGAATGTCAAAAATAGCATGCTTACATATATATATGTATATATTTGACAGAAAGTAAAATATTCTTTATACTTTCGATACCAGAAAACATACTATTTGAGGTAATTCATTAAAATACAAGATTTTTTTTTCTTTTGTATTTCTTAAAGCTGACACGCATCGCAAAATTTTCAACTGATACTCTTCCTCGTCAGTTTTCTACTTCATAGTTGATTACAAATCTACAGAAACGTATTCCACCGTATAACTGCTTAAAGAAATATTCCGTCATGATTTGGTGTTTCATATCTAAGTCACAGAGTAATCAAATAGTCCAAGACGACAGCAGACTTATTTCATGTGCCGTAAAAAGGAAAAAGTGGTTAGAGCAGAAAATGAAATTCTCCTCCTCCCGCAGCCTTTTTTTCTGGAACATCTCGAAAGAAGAAATAGATCCCTTTTCTGGTAGTGACTCCTGTCATTGAGCATTTTCCCAGAAATATTGAGTTTGAGTTATTTAATTAGGCAACAGGATGGAATGAAGTGGCAAACAAGTAACAAATATGATTAGCATTCTGCCAAATAAATATTGTTAATAGGCGAAAGATTTTCTAAAAACAAGACTGACTAAACAACTTTTGCTCGGTTGTATTATGATTTCATAAATAGGAAATATATGTTAGCATGTTGCTTGAAAGTAAATTGTGTTGTGTAACATTTATCTTGTCACAAAGAGTTGAAAGGAAAACTTTGTTTGAAGGTAATGATATTGTATTGTAATGTAAAAATATCATATTTTGCATATTATTTTGAAAAATTCTCCTTTTATTAATTTAATGTGAAAAAATTGCCTTAACTTTTTCTATGCTTTTAATAAATTTTATAGTCGTAATTTCTACTCATGCAGTGAAAACATTTATTTAAATGATTAAATTACCATTCCAATTTAATATAATTCACTCCTTTATATGCATATGTTCAATTTATCTTATATAACAATTAGTTATAATTTAAATTGTAAATAATATAAATTAAAAAAAAATGTACTAATATAATTGGGGGAAAAGTGCATATATATATATATATATATATATATATATATATATATATATATTGGGTATCTAATTTGCACACATGACGGAAGTATTTTAACACCGATTCATTGTATATATACATAGATATGATAGCTAAGTTGAGAAAGAATTGAGCAAGAAATTTGTCTTGCGTGCAGTTACTTGATTAGGTCAAGTATCTTCCTTCACAAATTATATATTCGTTGGATCTAATACTCTTCTGTTGGATCGGTGTTAATGAAGAAGATGGGGTGGACTAGGTTTCACCCCCATCATTAAAACATGATTCAAATTTATAGAATAGTAGTTGGGAAAAGTGGTTTCGATAAACAGAAAAATTCAGATAGCTGCGGTACGTTTCGTAATGCAATAATCCAATTATATTAAGATTATTCTAGTTAAATTCTGTGGGGTTTTTATTTTTTCAAAAAAAATTCCTTGAATTCATTATAAATTTAATAATTTTCGAAGAAACTAATATATTCGAAGATAGTTAAAAAAATTTTTCTTATATATTTTTATCCTTTACTATATACATATTTTTGATGAAGTATGGTTTTTGTAAGTCTGATTGTTAGTTTTATAAAAAGAGATTAAAGTTTTCTTAGAATAGAAATGTTTTAGAGCTGAACCCTGTTAAGTTCTGCTTTTGCATCGGAAATAATTGCAATTATTTTTAAACTCAAGGTTTAATACGATGCTTTAGCTTTCTTTCTATAAAATATTTCCTATTGCGAAAGTTTCCTTCCATTACTATTTAGTTAATACAATGTTTATAAATCCCGGCTTTTTCATTTGTTTTAACTGCGACTCCGAAAAACGTTGAACAATTGATATTCTTTAGTCAGAAAATTCAATAGGAGGAAGTTTTTAAAAATTCACATTTGTTACGTTTTAAATGCTTTGTTTCGAAATTTTAATTTTCTCTAAACTGAAATAAAATTAACAAGGAAAAGAAACTTTACATTTAAATGCATAACTAACAGAAGAGTAACAAAGTTTTTAACGTGTTAATTTTATTTTCCCATTGAATTCAAATTTCAATAGAAAATACACTATTGTGAAACAGTAGTTATTACATAAAATTAATGTGGTAGTTTTTCATATTTTCCAATGTTATTTCCATTATTAATTTATTTTTATTTTACTACTTTAAAAATTACACATTTAAAAAAGATTCAAAGAGGGATTTTCTAAATTTATACAATAAAAGCAAATAAAGGATTTTATCACCTATATTATGCAATTCAAATAGCTTCTTTCTACTAAAATATTATTTGCACATAAACTTAAATGTTACTTATGTGGAATTTTTATCAAGTTTATTCAGTTGTTTGCGAATAAAATAGTTAGTATTTTATGTTAGTTTTGTCAGCATTTTTGCAAAATAACAAGTTCGGAAAAATATTAAAAAAGGCTTAGATTTGGAATTTACTAATACATAAAAATGTACTGTGTTGATAATGAAGCTAATAAAAAACTAATATGAGAAAATTTAAAATAATAAAAGGTGCAATAATCTGGATAAGAGTTAACTTTTCCTAAATTTTACAGAACAAAAATAATACTTTTACACACATGGATACCATTCTTAACCTATAATCAATAACTTAAATTTTAGTTGATTTTATACAAGTGAATTCATATTAAATATTAAAATCACTGGGAAATTTTTAAAATGCAACACTTTGTTTAGTCGCAAGAGGGCTGAATAATTTTATCATTGGAAAAGTCATATGGCAATCATTTTATTAGTTACTATGTTTTAAAACTTATGTTATATTAGACTCGTAGACTTATGAAAAACGACATTTTATGATTTTTATATAACTGTATATTTTGATTTAAAAGTAATCTTCAATACCTCCCAAGGCTTTTTCAGTTTGTAAAAATGATTCGGAATAAGATTTATTATCTATAAGAATTTCTCTTTGAAGGTAATACGAAGTAGATTTTATGAAAATAAATTTTTTTTACGGTTCTTGTATTAGGGTATATGCCCATATATGTTTGTAAGTAACTTTTTAAATTCTTTTTTTTATGCTAGAAATTGAATGAATAAAAAATGTAATTTGTTTTTATAATTACAAAAAAATTAAGCATGTTTTCTAGAAAACGTCAGTTACAAATACATCTTTAATATTTCTTGAATTTTCTTACAAATTTTTCGGGAAATCTTGCTAACCAGCTAATATAATCTTTAATAAAGAAAGCAGTTATAATTTTTTAATTTTATTTGGGAGTTCAACCTTTTGACAATATATTCGTTCCACCTATTGGATTCTAAAAAAAGTTTACCAAAGCAAATAAAAATGTGACTAAAATAAAGTGAAAAAGTTCTGATGAATGAAACTTATTTTTTCTTTCAACTTGAACAAACGATTCAGTTAGTTAAGGGGAATACTAAAGAGATACGCGTGATATATGTATATATACATACAAAGATACCCTTGATATTTAAAGTGATTTGTGATGAATAAAATAGTAGAACTAAAAAAAAGTTACTGTACATATAATTTAATACACAGAATATTGAAAACTAATAAAAAAGTTAATTTCTTCCATTCATTCTATGTTGATTAAGATTCAAGTTTTTATTTATCAATTAATACATACAAAAAAAAACTTGTTTGGATAAAAATAAATAATATGCAAAATAAACAGATAATGACTTAAACGAAATCACAGTAGTCTTGTTGGGGAAAAGCGTTATTTCCGTAGCCAAAATGTAGCAGGTTTGAATAATTGATAATATGTTTGAACATATAACAATTCTTGGCACAATTGAAAACTACGTAAGTTAGTTTTTCACATGATCTAACACTCCTCTTTCGGTGTGGAAGTCTTGTAAGCTGTTTTGCTGGACAGAGAAATTCTTAACTCCGTGGTGGTGTGTTGTGTTTAGCCGACAGCTAAAAATGTACTGCAATAGAGTAACAACACAACCCTAGAAAATTTTCTAAACTATAGATGAAAAATAGTTTTCATCTCATGACATTAACTAATTTTATATTTTATTAGATGCTGAATTTAAATGATGTTCTACTGTAATTTATTAAAAACAAAAATAAAAGTATTAGTAAAATTGTTTAAATAAAAATGCAGCTTTACAGTTTTGTTGATTCAAATTATAAAAAATAAATTAAATCTAGGACTAGAAAAATTTGTGCTCAGGTATCGCTCTTGTGACCTCATTAATTCCACCTGACTAAATGTGCTTCATAAAAACGTTAATTAGCTCCTTACTGTTCAATATTAATTGACAATTTTCCTTAATGCCGTGTTATTTTCAAAGAGCATTGAAAATCTAATTAAATGAGATTCATTAAGGTAGGCAACCAAAATAAAATAACACAAACTGCGCTAACAAGTGATATTAATTACTCCATCCAAATCCTGCGCCGTGATCATTTTTTAAAATCAGCTTTGGGATTTTTTAAAATATTTTTACTTTGAAATTTTATGTATCCAAAAAATAATTTTAATTAGTTTGAAGTATTCAATAGAGTTACATTATAAAAATAATATTCAGTGCCAGATTTTTAAATTTATTTTTACATGTAATACGTATTTCATGTAGGAAAGAATAAAGAAGCTTAAATTAATTCAAACATAACGATGCAAGTGATTATAGTAAAAATATTATTTAATAATGACAGTGAAAAAAGTATTTTATTAAAAGTTTAAAATATCAGACAAACCCTGAAACAAAATAAATTCTTGCGTGTTATATTTAAATCTATTATCTTTATTAAGTATGTATTATAACTTACAAGATTGTTTTTACTAATTAATTCACCAACTGACTTTTTTAATTCTAATTATTTTTAATAAGTGATGATGAGATAATGATTTTTTAAAACAAATGTGATTTCTAATAAGGTTATTATTCATTAAAATATAAATTTGTCCCATAGAGACTTTCATAATACACTGTTGATTTTCTACTATGTATTTGTTTTAACTTCTTAAGCCTTTCCAAGAAATTTAAATAAGTTTCTTAATTTTTTGTTTTGAATTTAAAATTTGAATTTCAAATAAAAATTTTTCATTTGAATTTAATATACACATATATATAAGTAATTATCAACTTCACAAATACTTTTTAATTGTTAAATTAGCATTACTGAATTAGGGGTTTTTTTGAAAAATAAAATAACCACAATATAAATCAGTTATGCTAATTTAAACCTCTTGGGTCATTATAAATTTTGATATTTTTACGTACAGTAAAAATTTAAAATATCTTAAAAATCTAACTTTATGTTATATATCGAAAATGAAATACAAAGCTGATTTATTTCTCTTGAGAAACTGATAATGTATATATATGTATGATAAATAATGTAAAGTATTTGAGATTAAAAAGAAAAAAAATAACATTTTAAATTTCACGTACACATATTTCTAGCTAAATATATACTATATATGAGAATATATATATATATATATATATATATATATATATCACAACGATAAATAATACGCAGTATAATAGAATGGATAATTTGAAAATTATCTATCATTTAGTTGCCAAGCAAAAATAACAGATTTTATTTGACATCTCTTTTTAAAATTATAGCATTCCAAACTAATTAATGCGTAAAACTTAAAACTTTTTAAATATTTGATAATTATAAAAAAATCTGTTGTATAATAAGTGGCTTTGATAGATCGCTGGCATAGATATATTGGCCAGAAAGTTTGTTCATAATAGCGTGCACTAATAATTTATTATTGCTCATCCTAAGCGTACTTTTCATAAAAATTCTGAATTTACCCTTATATTTTGAATTCTTCATGCGTAGAAGATTAAAATCAGTTATCAATAAATTAATCAATTTATGTACTATATATAGTATATATATATATAAAGTTATACTTGCATCTTGTATATTGAAATTTCAGAATGAAAATTTCGTTAAATTAAAACGAGAAGAAAATTATTTTTTAGACAGTTTTTTATTATTTTAATTTAAATAAAAACTATAATAACAAACACATAATTTGAAAATGTATTTTTCCAATTATGTTCTAGAAAAGATTTATGTATTATTTTTAAATTTTACCCTTTATCATGTCACAGTTAAATAAATTGTAGCAAAAATTGCTAAAAAAATCAAGTTTATTACCGGAAATATGATTAGAAATATTACATTGGTGTTATACATTTCACATTACCATTATATGTCAAAATGGTAAAATTTCTCTTGATATACGTGCAAATAAAAAGAAAAAATTCTTTCTTTATCTACAGTATTAAATAATTGAAAAAAAATCTCCTAAATTTTATGATCATAAGTATGCAAAGTCTCTTTTTTTTTCTCCGGGAAAGTTTTTCCTAATTTAAACTTTTGAATCGCATAATAGTTTTTCATGTCTGGATCAATAAACCTAGGTTTAGAAAGGACACCAATGTTCTCTCTTCCGTTAAAGTTTTTAAATCTATTTATTTGTGTTTCAATATTTCTGCATAAATGTGAAGGAACACTTGAGATGTAGAATTATAAAAACATTCTCATAAATATTAGAAGTTCTTTCAAACAAATTAATCATCAAATATAAAAACCATTTTTTGATGTATTATTTAATTTGTAGTTGAAAAATTGTTAAGCTTGTTGTAATTCACCATACATGTCGCGATTAAAAATATGTTCTCCCACACCTGTTTTTTATTATTTTTGATTTAAAATTGAATTAGTATTCTTTTTCCCATTCCCCCCTTGGCGAATTTTAACTTCTTATTGAAGTTAAAATAACTCTACACTTACTGTTTTCATTTTTAATCGTAAAATATATTTATTATATATTTTTTATGAATGCTTTTCCGAGTTTTAAGTAACGATTTTGATTGTTTCCTCTAAAACTTAAAACTTATGTAAATTGTTTTTTATTTATTGGTTTTTTAAAAGTTATTTTCCTTTTAATATGCGATTTCAAGTCTCTTTACTTGAGGAGGCCGTAGTTTCACAAATCCTTTGCACCCATTTTAAATTTGTTTCATTAAATATTAGAAATTTTATTTTTCTATAGATTTACAATGGAAAAAAGACTAGTTGATTTTAAAACAAATAATTACTTTTATGACTGTGTTAAAACCCTACATGTTACATTTCTTTAAATGTTCAATTATTTTTTATTCATCAAAATTATGATTTAAAATATTTCCTTTTCTGTCAAATAATCTTCTTCAATACAGTAAAAATGTGTATTTTTTGTTTTTACTTTATATATACTTAAAAATGAAACTTAAATACTTCTTAATTTTATCGTATTAAATTTTTGGTAAAAAAATAACCAGAAATTTAATACGTAAGTCCATTTCATTTCGATAATTGGATAACAAGTGGATTAATTTTTCCTGGAAGATTTTTTCGATCGTTTAAAGTTAATAAAAAAAAAGCAATCATGCTACATTTATATTTAGCAAAAAAATCTGTTTTAGAGAAAACCTTTAAAGGAAAATAGTTTCTTATTACTTTTATTTTAAGTATAATAAGAGATTAACTTTTTGTTCATTATAAATGAAATGTTATTAAATTTTTTAATGTGCTCTTAACAAATGTTTTCATGGTCTATTAAGTTCAACTGTGCTTTTTTTTTTATAATTTTTTTCCTTTTTTGAGCAATTTAATTCAGTTTAACGGTTGTAATTAAGTGTTGTGATTGCTCTTAAATATTGTTTTTAGAAGTTTTCAAATATATTATTATTTTGAAATTGTCTAATACTACGTATAGCATAATAAAATTTAATCATCACTTGAATTTCTTCAATTAATTTAGTAAATACTTTAAGATGATTTAATGTTATTTATTTTTCCTTTCTCGTGAAAAAGTATAAAATGTATGCAATTTTATTTTCTTCTTGAAGAAATGTTTTGCTACGTAAAAATGAAAACACATGATATATGCTAATTTAAAATACATAAATAATTCAATGAGTACTTAATGTATCTACTGATATTTAATAAGTAGTGTTTATTTGCTGATTATTTAATTAGTTATTTGATGATATAAACTAATCCATTAAAAGTTAAATAAATAGCTTAATTTATCCCACTAAGTTTATATATATGTAAAACTTATTAACAAAAATTAAGTTTCAGTTACTAAAAATGCAGGTATTTTACCGTGAATTTAATTCACATTTAATGTTTCATAATATATTAACAAACGGGAATTAAGAAATCTTATTACTTTCTACATTTATTTAACATTCCATAGATTAGGACATATAATTCATTTACTTAATTGTTGTTTTCCTAGCACGCCTTATAACAAGTTTCTCTTTTCCAGACTAATCAAACTCCTCCCAATTGTCTCCCCTTTAATGAAAGGGACTAATTAATTATTGCACATGAAATACACACACACATCCTAATGTGGTAAATTTCTTAGCTCTGAAGGAACAAAAGAAAGTTCATATTTTAGTGAAATATATGCTTTAAAATGTTACTAAAAAAACTATAAATTTTAAGAAACGATGAGATTGGATTTCAAACTATTAAAAAGAATTAGTGAAAGTTGCACAAAAGCATCTCTTGTAATGCATTAAATATTTCCTTCAGCCAAACTAAAATTAATTAATTTCTTGTTTTAAATTTTCAAAAGCAATTGTACACCAAATATCAACAATACAAAATAATGAATAGAAATAAAAATAATTCTTCTATACGAATTGTTATATTTCCATTATTTAAAAGCATGGTTTTCTCCGAATTAAAACTCTCATTTTATTTCTTGCTCGTTATTTGCAATTAATTGATTTAATTAAAAGAAATTTAATTTCATAATTTCCATTTCCTGAAGGTTGAAATCTTAATTAATGAACTCAAAATTTATTCAAAGAATCGTCAGTTATATTTAACATTCTATTATATTAGGATTTATTGTCAGTGATTAAAATCGAATCTTATATAAATATTTCAATTCTCTTTTATTTCAATGTTTGAAGTTATAATGAAGCAATGCCTTTGAAAATTATTTGTATTTTTTAAATAATTGATTTCATTTATTTAAAATGCATATTTCAATTTTTATAGGTATGTATTCCGATTATTTTTAAAGATTTTCTTAAGAAGAAATTGAGGTAAGATAAATTTATTGCTGCATGTCTTTAGTATGTATTTCTATCAAAATATAAAAGCGTAATTTTATCTGCTAAAAAAAAGAAATCATTTTTTATATCTAATGAGAATAATTGATTCATTATATTTCTAACATCTGTTTTAGTCATACTGTTTTTTAATCTTTTATTTAAGTGCTCATAATCAAGTGGGAATAATAATTATATTTTTATCGACTATTTATTTTTGATGATTTGAAATTATTGAAAACAAACACCTTCAAAGGATGTGGTTGACACTTGAGCTCTTTTGGCATTATCCTCACTAACGTTTTACAACATTCAAGCGAAGGAACATAAAACATTATTAATTAAATGCGTACGATGTTTGTGAATGAAACCCAGGATATTTGTGCTTAAACTGTAGGACATTTAAGTTGTGATAAATTTTATATTATTTTATAATTACGCACAGGAATAAATAAAATAATTTGTATCAAGACGTATGAATTTCTTAACATTGTATGATGAAAATGCAGAATTTAATTGATTTAAAATAGTTTGATAATGTTTTAAATAAAGAAAATGTGCATAGCTGAATCTTTAATACTACAGAATACTGTAGTATATCTTAGTAAGATATTAAAAAAACCCTCCTTATATTATTTGTACGTAAGACATTAAAAGCTAACATAAAAAAAACATAAATGGAAATGGTAAAAATTTAATCTTTTTGCTAAAATGCATCAGTGAAATTTATTCACATTCTTAATATTTTACTGAATGAATAAAATATGTAAGTAAAGGCTCGTCATAAAAGTATTTTACTGGTACATAAATCTTTAATATCTGCTTTGTAAAGTGAAGAATAAGAGGTATGGTTATTTGAAAAGATGGATTTGAGATTGTTTTGAATAATAACAGTGAAACTCTTATATGGTTACAGTAAAATTCTTGAAAAACAAGACCTATTATTTCATGAAACAAAATAAATTGAAACTGTAAACTGAGATTTAAAATGAATATGTACAGTAAATGCCAAGAACATTCCTACACACTCATTATGTTCAGTACTTGGATACTTTCATGAGAGCTTTTGTTTGACAGGTGTATAATTTTGAAAAAAGAAGAACTTACATTTAGTTATACTTTATTTGTAACAAAGTTTGCAATATACAAAGTTAAAGGAAGCTGAGCAACTTAAAGCATTAGAATCAAATCTGCTTCAATTACAAGAATAAATTTTTGCCTTAAATTAATGAACTTTTTTTTTATATATAACTGTTAATACTTTATACCTCATCCATACCATGGGGGACACTTTAGTAATTTTTTGTGAATTTCGATAATCGTTATACTGTCTATCGAAGAAAACTATTTTTAAACCATTCGCATTCTTTATGTGCTAGTCTCTCATCTTTGACGTGAAAAACAACCCTTATATACAACCCCTCCATCATATTCATATTTGAAATATTATATTTTTAAAAACTAAAACATGAAGAATTATATCTACTTTATTAAAAAAATAAATATATTTTGATATCTTGTTTGTTGAGCTTGAACATAAATATCTTTTCCATTTAAAAGTATATATTCTGTATCTCATGAAAGGTCCAATAATAATCAGGTTTACAATTACTCGTGTGGCTCCAAACTTGTATACTTCCCCTCAATGTTTCACAGGAGTTTCCCCGATTAAAGCTCTCAAATTCGATATTATTATTGAATAACTCTGCCTAACATAAAAACATAATAATATTAATTTACTTTATTTGCATTTTTTGGTCAAATATTTTTACTATAAACAAGAAACTCTTTTCAGGAAAGTAGACTTTTTTTCTTTTAAATACAATCTAAGAATTTTGTTTGCATGATCCTCGACCATTGAAGCCAACTTCTTATAAGAAAGGATGCACTATACTTCCCGAGTGTAAAAATTTTGATAGAATATCTGTTGTTAGAGCTTTAATCGGGAATACTCCTGAGAAACATAAAGGGGAAGTATATAAGTTTGGAGCCACACAAGTAGTTGAAAATCTGTTTATTATTGAACCTTTGATGAGATACAGAATATATACTCTTTTATTGAGAATTATATTTTGAATTTGTTAAAATTCGTTATTAAGTAAGTTCTCTTCTTTACTCATGATATATTTCAGATTGGATTAGCCAATAAGAACCCATTAAATTTTATATAGAAGAACGGAATATTTCAGTAGTTTCTAGTGTCTTTTATAAAAGTTTTCATAGATTATGAATTCTCATTAATTTGTATTTCATTTCTGTAATTTTCCCTTGTTAATCCCATTTTGCTTTCTGAAATTAAGAAATAATATCGTTAGATAAATTCAGAATCACTGACATCAAATAAAAAATAACCAAATCAACAATTATTTCTTGTAATTTTGCAGTACATTATCTCAAATTTGAGACAAAGAAATTTTCTTTTTTACCAAAATTTTATTATTGTATTTTTATAAATAATTAGTTTAATATATATAAAATAGCGATTTATGCATAACCTTTTTAAAAATCCTAATTCATACTATATGTCAATAATAAAATTAATTTTGTATACATTTTTCTTTAGTATATGGATAATATTCTTCTTTTAAAATATTATTAATTATATTTTGGCTTAAGATGTGCTATTGAAGCTAAAAAATTATTATAAAATCCCGCCAACTAATTTATTGGTATTTTCTGGGTAGAATCTTTCGCTCTTTTTTTTCCCAAAGCAAAATGCTTTGTTTGAAATGCTCATTCTTTTCGTGTTTTTGTGGAGGTTAAAACTATTTTCCGCCGTTCCTGTGGCCCGAACATTCTTTGAGCCTGAGGCTAGTATAGTATTTTCTATTGCTTCGAATTTCCAGCCTTTTTATGTTATACGATCCTCGCAATTTAAGTGAAAAAAATTGCGAAATAACACGGTGAAGATAAAAGCATTTCCGCTCGGATGTATTTACATGTGAAAATGTCCTTCAAAAAATGATAGGAACAGACGAAGCAGGGAAATTCGTTGCCAAAATAACGCATTTGGAGTATTCCATGATTTCCATAAATTTGATTCCAGTTTATTTTGCTTCAAACACTTTTTCCAAATTACATGAAATGGAAACGTTTGATTTATTAAATTTTAAATCATCCCGTCCCTACAGTATATACTGCAGTAGGGATACAAAAACTGTTCTACCAAATAAACATGTTTTTGATTCCCTTTGATGAATTTTACTGCTTATTTCTCAAATAATATCTTTAAATTAAAGTAAATTTAATTAACGTATAGGAATGTAACTTTAACAAATAGTTGATTTTATTAATGATTTAAGTTACATAAAATAAATAAAAAGGATTCATTTTCATTTAATTAATTAAAACTTTGTCAATGTTAACATATGATTACATGCATATGGAAACAATAATCATTAAAATAATCATAAAAGTAAAATAAATAATAAATCACATCATTATTTTTAACATTTAGTAAGTTTTATAATTGTTTAAACTTAAAACTAGTTCTTTGAACATTAGAGCAGAAAAATTACTATAAATTTCCTACATTTTTGTTTTTACTAAAGAGGAAGTTAGGTACTATTTTGATAAACTGACAGTTTAAAATAAATTCAAAAGAAAAACATAAGATATCTTAATAGAAAAGTCTTGCATGCTAATAAAATGTATGCTAAATGAATATAGAGAGAACGTCACCTCTTTTTTTGCATAAAAATCATAAAAGGAAATCTTTTTCAATCTAAATAAAGATAAATTGATTTTTCTTTATTCAAAAATTTGAAAAAAAGCTCGAGTTTTAAAATTTTCGTTTTATTTGAAAATATCCTATAGTCGTTCTCAACATTATTATATTTACTTTTTTAACTGCAATGAAGATTATATTTATTGTGTATACTCTACAAAAAAATACATAAATTCTACGAAAGAATTAGGTACTAAATGACAATATTACAGTACTGTAGTATTTAGAATTTTTTTTAAAAAAAGGAGAATTTTTCTCAAATTTTATTTTTAGGGTAACTTATATATTTTGTTCTGGTATCAATTCACATATTGTCACAGGCTTAAATAAAACGTTGAGTGAAGAAGCAAGTTTACAGAAGAAACACTAATTTTTTGGGAAAAAATTTACACTTTGGTGCAATAGGGGATAAATTACGAAGTGAGATAACTTTTTCAGCTGTACTTTTCAATAAAAAATAATATGTAAGTAGACAATTCTATTGAGTTTTTGCACGAATGCTTCCGTTGTCCAATTAGTTTTAATCCTGTTGGTCTTGCCTTTTGCAAATAGTGATGGGAAAATTTAAATCTCACTTTTTATAGCTTGGAATATTTTCGCTCACAGCAGATGCCACAGTTGTGAGTCCAAGGACAAATAGCAGATGTGGAGAACTACATCACGGTTTCTTTGTAAATGAACCAAGTTACTGGGTTTTCATTGTAAGCATTATTTGCATATCATATTTTTGCGTTTGTTTTGAAAAGAATATAAATATTTATAGGATGTATGCATAGATGTAAAGCATTCTTTATAAAGGTTATTATTTGAACTCAGAATCATCATCACTACTTTGAATTTTTACACAATTTTCAAAAAAATGTTTATATATATTTACACTAATAAATTTACGACGTTTGTGATGAATTTTTAAGAGATGAAATCAGCTGTGTTTGTGAGTTTTTACTTTAAAAAGCTAGATCCTTTTTTAAAATGTTTAAAAATCTGATAATACCATTCACATTTTGCATTAATATACTTTTCATAGTATAAATTATAACTGATGGTTTTATTTATTAGTTTATCAGATAAAAATTACATGAAAATCAAATGTTTCTAATTGTTTAAAAAAACAGCGTTAATTTGTAGATTAAATGAAGGCATTGACGTTTTATCTTCATTAATTAAATGTTTTTTTTTATAATCACTGAAAATTTTTGACACAATTTGTTAAACTTTTAATAAATAAGTTTTGAAGACCCAAAAGTTAAATTCATATTGGTTTTTGGAGTTTTTATTTTTTGGAGATTTAAAAATATATTTAAATGTGTTTTATTTAATATCAAAATGAATAACCAATTTTTCCAAAATACAATAAAAGCTGCGTGATGCATAAACAGTTCTTTAAAGAATATTTTTGGATTAACACTTCTTTCAGTAGACGCTGTTTTCCTTAGTAGACAATTGCCTCGTGCAGCATTATATGCGTGCACTGTCAACATGTATGATGTAAAGAAGTAAATTACGAACATGTTTATCATTTTTTTGAATTACTCAATGCCAGAAAATACGCTCATTGATGTGCATTAATCGGAATAAGATGACCTTGAAAAATATGCTGCTATTATTATTAAGTCAAACAACGTGTGTTACGTATAATCAGATAGTTGATATGGAAAAAATAAAAAGAAACATGCT
>JAPDSC010129143.1:521761-560378 GCA_026290005.1 Latrodectus geometricus
CCGACAATTTTCACTATGGTAGTAATAACTGTTCCCATGCATTCATAAGTAAAAGGAATAGACTAAAAATACAAAGACTGTCAGATAAAATCAAATGAATTTATGACAAATTTGAGCTGCTTCAAAAGTAAGCAACTTACTATCTAACGCTTACACGACAGTCGCTTCTACATTACGAGAAGTACCTTATAAAATGTCATGGCTTAGGACAGATTACGCTCACAGCGGGATATCTTTCCAAAGACATCGTTGAAGTCACTAACACTTATTGAGTTTTCGAAGAGGTGTTATGAAAGAAATTTATGGCTACCAGAAGATTGGTATCACATAGTGTCGAGTGACAAGCCACCCTTCAGTTTTAGAGTAAATGATAATCCATTTTAGGATTAGTGCTTCTAATCAGCCTGCTTTCTAGTTGCTTATAGACAGTATTTTTACTCTATTGGTGTGAAGGAAGGAATTATTTCGTGTGGCTATTGAAGTGTTTTACTTATCCTTTGTACAACTTAAAGAATTTATCAATATACATAGGTAATTTATAATGGTCACTTGAAGTAATTATTCAGAAAAATATCATGCTCCTTTTTTGTAAATACAAAAATGCTAATATAATTTCTCAAAATATATTTAAATGTAAATATTTCAAGGATAGATTATTAAATAAAGGCAAGTTTGTATTCAAAATTTAATCCCTCGAACTTTCAAATTAGGGAAGTATTTTTTACTTTCTAACAATCTCCAACATAAAATTAATAGAATTATTATTTAATGACCCAAATAACCTAAATTGTCTCGAAATTTCACACTTGAAATTTTGCTTTTATATAGATTTAAATCTAATATAAAAGTTTTGCTTTTATAGAGTTTTTGCTTTTACAAAAGTTTTGCTTTTATATTAGATATAATAAAAAATGTACTTAATCTTTTCCATACTTTCTGATAAATTTATTTTTATATCTATTGATTTCATATCCAAAGAATCGTATCAGAAAGTTTTTTTTCTTTGCTAAAGTTGTGTATTAAGTAAAAAAGAATTCATGTACATCATTTCTTAATTTTAATTATAGTATGAAGTAATGATATATTTCATAAGTTAAGCAGTTAAGTTAGTAAAATATTTAGAATAATTTTTAATTACACTAAGCTCAAGAATGTAATTTAATTCATGGGATGATTTTTCATTAATAAATACGTGGGTGAGCTTTCAGTATATAAAGATTATCATTTCACAAATGAAATATTATTTCTTTTTACTATGCATAATTTATTAATAGATGCCAATTATTATGATAATATTCGTTAACACACATTTTTATGTTTGAGGCTTTATTCGTTAACATTCATTAAAGAAAAGAAGTATCCGAAATTTTTTTGGATCTGTATCTAGACCCAAATCTGAATCACGAATTACTTGAATCTGTTTCTCTATTTGAGAATAATAATAATAAAATGTAAGGACAGAATATTCTCACATGCCTAATGATTCAAGATCTTAAATAGAGTATAATAGGATTTAAAATCAGCTTTATATATGAGAAACAAACATAAAAATTTATTTTCGAAAGAAATGCTTATGCGAAAAATACAAATGAAATTTATGATCAAATAAAAAAATTATGAACATAAAATAAAGTCAAAATAATGAAATAAAAACAAAAAATAAATTACATTTTTTTTAATGAATGAATATAGTTTATTTGATTGAAATAAAAAATAAACTTTGATGATATTTTAATTTTGTGAAGAATTTTATTTTCATTTATGAATTCTAAAAAATTAAAGTAGCATTTTTTTAGTATTCTTAAATGGCTTAAGAAAGAATTAAGTCGGTTTGTTGAATTGTTTATAAAAAAACTGCAAAGATCTTTTTTTTATTTTTTTTATTGCAGATACATTTTGACATGACTGCTCCATGTGATCAAGAAGAGCTTACTGCTAAATTCATAAAAAATCATTTAAAACTTTACGCTTTATAAATATTGCGAGAATTAATTGAAATTTTTAATATTTAATCATCATTTAATGAAGGGCTTAAAACAAATAATGGCAAAGTATTGAGAAACGAGTCAGAAGGATTATAGCAGTTTTGAAATCAAACCTCATTATAAGGGTAGCACCACTCTTGTTTTTCATTTCATTAGCAATACACATTATAAGCTGAAAATATTGTTTTACATGACATATTTTTAGTTCACTGAATGAAGGAATTATTAGTAAATGCAAGTTATGTCTTGTATCTTTTTATAACAGTTTAAATTTAAAATATCATTAGAGTCTGTATAAAAAATTTTGATTGACAAATGCAGAATTGATAATTCATTATTCGTAGAGTAATCCAAAAACTGAAAAATTTAAGAACCTTAATTTACAGAAATTACATTAACTCTACCGCGACACCTATATTTAGACGTTTGCGTATCCGTGCTCTAGTGAAGAAATAAATGTATCCAAATATTTTTTCTTTTTTGTGTACACCTTATATTTCAAATGTCAAATATCTATAAATATGTGAATCAAATGTAATTGTTCTATATATTTTAAAATAATATTATAAATGTGTAATCTTCATCTTTACGAACATGTTATCTTCATATATGCTAGTTAAATGAAAATATTTCATATATTTTATAAATATCAAAAGTGAAAATATCCATTGATAATTCTTACAGCAGTTTATCCTGTGAAAAAATTGGGCATATATTTCCAACCACAGTTTTTTTTTGTTCTTTTTTTATATTTTTATCATTATATTGTAAAAAAGCACTAATTTTCTGTTTAAAATAATAATTTTAAATACTTATATCACTTGCATAACAGAGTGAAAAATACATATTTAAATAAAAATTTTTGCACGCATAAAACTCAGATTACCTCATTAAAATATTATAAATTTTTTATTGATTTTGTGAGTAGTAACTGGATAATGTTTTGGGTCTCGATAAATCGAAATAAATTACATTTATCAGTATCTAACATCCGGGTATTAGTTTCTTGTTTTATTTGTTTTAATCTTTTAATTTAAATTTCCGCTTAGAAGAAAGAATTCAAAGGATTTCACATAGCAGAGGGAACATCATTAGTCACTTCTTCAATCTTATCACCTTTTCATTTCAGTTCATATGTCACTCTTTCCTTTCTTCGTTTCACCATTATCACGTTTCAACTGGTGCTGTTTTTGCTTAAAGCGAGTTGAAACCATTTGCTACGATAGAAATTATCAAAAAGCATATTCCATACAAACGAATCAAATTAATTAAAATATTGTCGCTGGAATAGCATGCTTAAGATCATGTATATAACAGTTAAATCATTAAATAAGAAAATGGTTTTACCATTTATACACTTTTATGATGCACACAGAAGATCTTTAAAAGATCAGCTCAATAAAATTAAATTCAATACCTAAATTACTGCTAAATCATGAAACTTCTGATCAGTTAAACATATTTTTATATGAATTTGTCTAGATACATTTTTGGCTTCAGACTATTTTTTTACAGAATGCTAATTCATTCTAGATATTTTCGCTTGAAATGAATGTTTTTGCTGACGAAACCTTTAGTCCATTAACTAGGCAAACTGAATGTCATCATATATTTTAATGATATGACCCCAGTCTTAATCAGAAACTAATATGAAGTCAGTTTTTCTTTAATATGATACTCTTGTAAAACAAATCTCTCATTAAAGCTGACAAATTTTCACCTCACTTAGAATATAGGAAAATCTATGTATAAGACAAATCCTTTAATAATAATCCCTTTCTTCAAATAATTAAAAATTTGTGAAGCTTAGAATTGTTTAAATAAAAGTTTCAGAAAAGTAACTCGTTAATAAAACACAAAATATATGAAATATTTGTTTAATGATTATAATTTCATTATTGTAATTATTAAATAAATTAATAAAAATGATATAACTAAAAAATTAAATATAATTTTGTTTTCATAAATTAGTTTTTAACTAGCTTTCTTTGCAAGCTTTTTACAGATTGTAATTATTTTGCATTGAAAATGTTTTTTTTAAAAAAAAAAAACTTTATAAAACACAACTTTGCACTTATTTCGTTTTTTAGCCCAGATTCTTGTTTTTCTTGGTATTTTTCAGAGCTTCTTTTTACATTGAAAAAGAGTCTCTGATTACAAGTCAGGAAGAAAAAAAATGGATTACACGTTATTGCTTACGATTTTATTTTTAACGGCAATCAAACTCCAATATTTTTGTCTACCAGCATTAATACAAGTTGGCTCTGCGAGTATTAGAAATCATATTAACAACTAGGGCAATTGAATAGATGCAATATTTTATTGTAAAAGATTTGCATATAAACCTTTAATAATGTAAAATTAATTTATAAATTTCAAACAGAAATAATTCAAAATTATTCTGTTTGAGTGTTTTGAATTTGTTTTTCCACACAAGGAAAATATATAAGATGATGTTAATTTAAATTTTACACTAATTAAACACTAATTATTATAATAAATAGTAATCTTTATTCACAATAATAATTTTCTGTATCTTATGAGAAAAATATTCTTTTTTACTGCAACTCTTTCAACCAACCGTACTGAATTATTTGAACAGAACTGTATTTTTCTATTTTTTTGGATAAAAAGGAAAAAATAGTAGTTATAATATGGCTTTCATATCTCAAAACGAGAGTTAATTATGGACAGAAAAGAACAGAAGAGAAAATTCTGAATTTAGTTCCTGTCTCCAATCAAATATTTCAATTTTTATTTTCGTGGGAAGCATTCTAGCAGAAAATGTGCAATTAATATTCTCCTGCTTCAGAAAATTTTAGTGATCTAATTGTTTTTGAATGCAAACATAATCCATCACATTTTTGAAAAACTTTTTAAGTCTAGCTATTTTATGAAGTTTAGTTATTGTTTTTCTCAGGAAAGTTTTTCGAATTCACTTTTTTAGCGTAATATTTTTATTTGGTGTTCTATTTATTTTAATTATTTTTAACTATCAGTTCTGATTTTTTAAAAATTTTATAAGAATGAAATATAGCTTTTAATGATATGCATCAAGTTCTTTTTGTATGCTCCGGTATTTCTAATCTTATTAAAATGATTTCAACATTTTTTGAATTTTTTTTTTTTTTTTGTTGCAGCATTGTTGGGATTAAAAAACTTTTTATTATCAAAACAATTCTATCATTTATTTTTAAATAAATGATTTATTAAGTGATATTTTTTCTTCTATAATATCCAATTAGGTATTTTACCTTTCGTTATGACTACCCATTTATTTGGTGGGGGGAAGACACCCAAGGAATGTGCCCTCGTCACCCCGAAAGTGGGTAGACACACTTAATTTAGATGCAGAGACGAAGCGTATGACCCTTAGACCTGGCTTATTACTCATTATAATTAAAAGAAATAAGAATTATTAAATGTGCAAAAAGTAAAAACGCAACACTCACCTCTTGTCACCCAACAGCAGCGGAGATCGAACCCAATACCTAACCTATCTAAGCACTATCCAAAAATGTAAGATGTCCTGTTTGAAATAAAATTTGCGGATCTATTTTAAAATGTTTTCTGTATAATGTCATTATAATGATTGTTTTCATTATAAACACTGTGTTTATAGTAATTTTGTTGAGACTTCGAACATTTTTCTCTATTGCTTGATTTGTCAACATCAATCTAATGCTAGGTTCTGATATTGCTTTCATACATAAATTCTATATACAAAATTTGTAGTATTATTTCCAATAAATGTGGATGTGTATAATACAGAATAAGAGTTTAGGGGAGTTTTGCTTAAGCATAAATAAAAATGGAAGCATGTATGAAATCTTCGACGGGGTGTAAACCTTAAAATTTCGTAAGTACCTATCCTGACAACCATACATGCAGAAAGTAAAATGCTACAATCATCTTGTTATTCAATAGAGGCTGATATCGAACCCAACATCTTAACTCTTGAAAACACTATCTTACTTTAAGGACATATTTTAACATTTAACATTTATTCTTAAAACGTAATGTGAATTCAATCTACAGGTAAGTACTTTGTAAATTAATATTCGTATGATTGCATGAGTATATTGAATGTCGCATTATTAAAATTATTTCTTCAAAATAAACAAACGTATGTATGGCATGAAAAATTTTAACTTAATATTTATAAGTACATGAATTAATATATATATATATATATATATATATATATATGTGTGTGTGTGTGTGTGTGTGTTTGTGTATCATACTTCTGCCATTACCCTTAGTATAATTTATATCTATCATAGTTTATAGTTACAAATGATATTTTATCGATATTAATTTGTTTATTTATTATTTTTGTTATTGTTTTATTAAAAAAGTGAAATGTGATTTTAAAGTGAAATGAGAAATATTATTAAAAAATTTTAAACAAAGGAATTTAAACTAATTAGGATTCCATTAAGTATTAGGAAGCATATTTTGTATAATGACCATGTTAAAATACTTTTAATTATTCATTAAAATTTTTCATATCTCAATAGTTTTATATTTCAATTTATTGTAACATAATGCTTATATATCTTTGAAGTGAAATTTCTTCAAACTACTTTCATAAAGGAATTAACATGTCTGTAGGCAAGATGTTTTTGATATTTTATAATTCTTTTTATTATATGTTATCGCTGAAAACACAATTAAAATCTTACTTAAATTTAGATTATTTGCGTATTTTACAATATTTTCTTTGCTATATGGCGTAAAATATGAAAAATAGTACTTACCCATGTTTTAGATACCACATAACATTAACATAGATTAAAGAGATTCGAGGCATAAAAATTAATTAGAAGCAATATTATAGACTGAAATGAAAGCTAAAAGTTCTGGAATGTGGCAATCACAAAGGCACATTTTAGCTGAAAAGCCATTAATTTTAATATTTAGGGCGAAAAATTTATTAGAGAGATAATTCATCTTTATTTTAGAAAGAGAAGATTTAGTTAATTAAATTATAAACACAAAATATTTGGTTTAAATCTTGTTATACATTTAGTCTAGTGTATCTGTATATATATTGAAAAACACCTATTTATTTATATATCTTCAGGGGTAGGCTTGCTAAGTTAGTCTTATCAATTTGGTAGGGTAATAAGTTAACTTTTTTTTAATATTTATTAACTTTATTTATTTCCGAGTTGATTGAATCAGGTATAGTAGTTTTTGCAGTAATAATTCTGTAATAAAATAGGAAAAACCATATTGTAATTTTTTACACCAATTCATAATTTTCAAGTCTTTAACCATGTACGTTATACCCTTAATGTGCTTCCTAGAACAAAAAGTTCCAAACCTCAAACTCAAAATTAAAAATGATCAAACTTACAAAAATTTGATTCAATTTATTTTACAATACAATATTACTGCCAAGAATATATTTTGATATTTTTTTGCGTTGTATAAAGATCAGTTGAGTTTGTGATTAATTTTAAGAAAGAAAATCAAATGCTGTTTCCTCAGAATTCCAGAAGTATTTTAGGCTCTTTATTTTATCAATCTTTCCAAATACTAAGTACAATTTATTCTGCCAAGGTGGAATGTAACTGTTTCAATTGTGTGTATATGTGTGTGTCGCTTTGAGGGGAGAAATTGCAGCTTTTCCTGCATACTTCTCTCCTCAAAGAGAACTTGATTAATATATATTGAAAAAGCAGTGGAATTTATTCAAATTGCATTCTGTCTCCGTCTTTTATTTTCAACAGATTCTTTTTTCGAATCTTAGAACAAATCTTGTAATAGTTGAGTTATTGGGCATTTTAGTTATAAGTTTTATTTTATTTATCAATCATACAAGAACAAAATGAAATAGAAAAGCAAATTCTTAAATATTCTTTATTGTTGGGTAAATGATATCTGCTTCTTTTTGAAAATATTTTGCTTATGTTTGTAGGTACGACCTAAATTTTAACCAATAGAAATAAGTACTTAAATTTTTTCTACCAAATTCACTAGTGATATTTTATAAGAGAAATGAAATCCTTTTTTAATTAGTTGTTCTTTAAACTTTGAGGAGAATTTCTAATTATTCTGTATAATTTTCCCTCTTAATTTCAAAGAGAAATATTTTTAACATTTATTCTAAGTAGACAATAAGTTCAATGAGCATAAAAAAATTTGTTTTTTCTCTCTCGCACATGATTGTGTGTGCAAAAAGAGAATTATTTTCCTCAACTATTACTCTCTTTATTTTTTATTTTTTTAATAAATTAACACAACGTTATTAAATGAAGCAAATGCTTGTCTTCGTTTTGTTGATAACATTATGCTCCACAAATTTTATTGTTTAGGTTCATTATTTTAAGTGAGTTGATTTTTCTTCCTAAACTTACAATAAGTACGCTGGTACTTATTATAAGTCTATTTTTAAGCTTAAAAATGTATATTATTTACTAGAATATGCATTTTTGTTTATTAATAAAAACTTTTAAAGATCAACATTTAAAATATTTATTATTTATTTGCAATATTTTTAAATTTATGTAGGTTTTTCTTAGTTCACTTTCACTTCATTTTTTTATTGTTTCGGTAATTACATATTTTGAAAAAGCATTGAACAAAAGTTTTAGAAAAAATTACGTTACCTGAGTCTTAATTAAGAAAACATGCTGTTGATTTTTGGAAATTTCTAAATTTATCCTTGTCTGGCATTTTCTATTCAAAACTTTCACTTAAAATGAATTTATTTTTTCTGAAATAATATCTAGCTTTTCGAGAGCGATGCATCAACATAAACTCAGAGGATTAATTTTGTGTAATGTAAAGAAATATGAGCACGTTGAACGTGCAATATAAAGAACTAATTCCACTGGAAATTTTACGACATCCACCGAAAACAATTTGCCTTAGTTTTTTTTACTAGTAGTTTGTTTATTTTTGGTTTAAAAATACACCGAACTATTGCATTTTTAATGAGAATTTTTTTTTCATAATATGCTTAGAGCTGATCTATTTTTTCACTCTTAAAAAATGTCTGAACCACATCTATCACGGACTATTTTTGCGTAATAGCTTATTCGACGCATCAGGATTTAGTCCTAAATAGAAAAACCAAGATGGTCAATTCTTTGAAAATTTTTTTCAATTGCATGCTAGCTGAATTTTTTACATCCTTTATGAGTTAATTTTTAAGCTATGACATTTTGTGGTTATTAACAAACAATACCACATCCTGACCCCATTGTGAAAGAAAAACATTTCTGGTTTTTCATTTTTATTTTAAATTTAAAGGATTTTCTTTTACCTTGCTACTTAACGTTAATTCACATATATATTAAAACTATTAAATGACAAGGATTATAAATTAAATTTGAGAACAAGTATAAAAAAATAAGAAACATGTTCGGGAGTTTTTATCGAAATTATATATATATATATATATATATATATATATATATATATATATATATATATATATATATATTGACGTTTGTCTTAACTTCAGAATATATTGGATATTTTAAGTGAAAGAATAATGAAAAACAATTTCTTTTGCACTTCACACAGAAATTATTTCTGCATATAGCATATAAGAATTTTGTCGTGACATTTTCTTAATGTTACTTTTTCCTTTTTCGACATTTATTGTCTTTCTTAAACTTTATGTTAGATGGTCCTTCACAGTAATTCATTTAAAGTATGCTGTTATTGTATTGGTTTCCTTATTAATAATGACTCTTTCCTATTCATTCCTGTCGTTATTCCAGTAGGAATAGGAGCAGGTGGCTGATTCAATCGATCAATAACCCCATCTTAGAATGATGGCACACATTTGATGTTTAGCATAGTGGTCCCTAGACAGAAGGAATTTTCTCAGGAAGGGCTCGCTAAAAGTCTCTGAGAGCAACGCATTTGTTTCATCCATTTCTTTCTTTCTGAAAGCTCCAATAAACTTCGCAGGAGATGTGTTGCATGGCGTAGGAACAAAACCACTCCCTTTCACCACAACTCACAATAATAGCATATGAATCCCTCGTGAACTCAAATCAGTCGCAGTTCACGAACTCGGTAGTCTTAAAGCGTTCTATTTAAAGAGAGTTGAGCACTACTTTCGATTAAGAAGATCCAACTGTAATAGCGCATTTAAATTTTCTTAACAGCTGTAATAGCGCATTTAAATAATTTGGATTAATAGAATAGCGCATTTAAATAATTTAACAATTTTTCGCATATTATTTATTTAAAAAATTTATATCTGATTAAAAAAAATTCTCAAGTATATTTATGAATAGATTTTGGTAATGTATTTTAAGTTATATTTTTGAAGATAATATGGATTATCAATACTTTTTATTGTATTTTATTTTTACATGTGATCAAAAATGGCTTTTTTGTTTAGACTATTATAGTTTCCTTCAAACTACACGTTAATTTTGACTTTGCTTTGAATAAAACTAGAAGAATATGAATTTAACTAATAAGAATCAGGAAAAATGTTTTCTGAAAATGTTAGATTTTGTATGTATTGACATCCAGTTGGATGGAAATTTCTATAAGGAACTATTTTATATGTGTAGTACGCAAATAGACCTGCAAAATCAAAGCGGAGTTAGTTTCTAACAGTTGCAAATATAAATTTCATTATATTTTTAATTCTATAGAATTAATGTAATAGGTTATTCATTTACCCATCTCGGACAAAATCTTGTGCATATTTTTGCACTTACATGCAAAAGTTTTTTCTTTTACATGAAATCATATTAGTCTTCTTTTAGCCCAATAAATTTCATTATTAGTAATACACCGTGATATATGAAATCTATGAATACTTTCATTTAACAAAGTTTTAAAATATATATCCAAATGTAGTGTTTCAATTGAAACTCATTTTTTTTTATTATCACGAACTTTTTGTATGCACATTTAATTTACCGCATTCTAGATATTTGGTACCTTATTGTCGATGGCCTAACAGTTGGAGGCTAATCACTAATCAATCACTAAACCCTAATCACTTTTTTTCATTTTGACGATAGTGGAGTTTATTTAAATGTTTTAAGAAATGAAAAAGTTAAACTCGGAAAGCCCCAAGCACCCACCCAAACAAACCCATCCATATAAAGGGACACATTGATTTAAAAATTAAAAAAAAATATTTTTATCCATCTCCTACTCATTATTTAATATAGTAGCTGCATACTTCAAAGAGCAATTGTTTTCAATTTGGATTAATTAAAGTCTGACTTTAATAAATTTTTTTCTGTTTGCTAGAATTAATCAATATTTCATTTTATATGCCAATTTTCCTTTTATTTTCCATAAATCTTTGAAAAAAAAATTACTTTCTATTCTGAAAAAGATGGAAGAAATACTTTTCGGATTTTCGTAGATAGATGCAAAAAGTATTAAAACTTTTCATGTTGATTAATACAAATAAACAAAACAATATTAATTAATTGAATTAAAATCCACTTTGTTTGAGATTGCGGCTTTCAAAATCAAAAATATTTGAGATTCTTTTTTAATTTGATTATTTAAATTAAAAATAAATTAATATGTACTGATCTAGTTTTTCTTAAAGTTTATTCAGAAAGTATTTTGAAAGTAAATGAAAATGAAATATATTCAAATGAAATCTATTCAAATTAATTCAAGAATTTAAAAAGAAAATTTATTTAAATTATTAGAATTGACTAAAAAGATAAAAAAGGAAAACATCTTTTGAAATTGTTCCCGAATCATATTTGAATGACTGCTGTTTATTTTTTATTTCCAGAGAAAATAAAATTTTCTCTTGATATTTTTGAGAAAAGTATAACAAGTATCTCATATAAAAATTTATATTATATCTGAAATTATTTAATCTTTAAGAAATGTTAAAAACGAAAATGTTTTGTTGAAAAACATCAAATGATACTTTTTAAAACCAGTAACTCATAAATATTCATTAATTTTATTGATATGTTACGTTCTTTAATTTATGAAATACCAATTATCATAAGTCATCCTTCTTTGATATCATTATTAAACGCTAAATCCTCTTTAATTGAGAAAATTATCAAAGAATTCTCAATATTTTTTTATGATTGTCACAGAATTTTCAATAAGCAAATTGAAACTATTTATTTAATAGTGCTACAATTTAATAATTGCGTGAATACATTTATGAAATATTGTATACTTGAGCAAAAATCTAATTAAATTAGTAGAAATCCTATAACTTTGTAAAAGGCTTCTCAGCTTATTAGCAATCAACATGTAGATAATTAAATAAGGCATACACAAACTGAATATTTCTCTTTACTCTTTAATTTAAATTTTAAGTATATTAAATAAAACTATTTCCACTTAATATTTAATATTTAGCGTATAATTTGAAATTGCTTACATATTTAAACATGAATGTATACAAAAATTAAATACGTACAGTTTTGCAAAAAAAAAAAAAAAAATTTTACACAGAATTTGAAAAGTAATTATGTAAGCAATTAAATTAAAGGAATTTTCACAGTGTAATAATAATTGATAAATGTTGTTCCATAAAATATTAACAATGAATACTTGATAGAAAATCAAAATAAGTACTTAAAAATATTATTTTGATGACAATCTTGAGCATAAAATAATGTATTTGTCTTATTTTATTTCTTTATATAATGTAAATTAAAGATGTTAATCTACTTGTAAATTCCATCAATACAAAATTATATATTTATTAAAAATTGAAAACGACTTTAAATAACCTCCTAAAAATACGAATTTATAAATAGTTTCAAATAATACTCTTGGATATAAAATATTATGGTACTGTAAATATAATCATTGTATTGCATACATAGAAAACCATTTTCTAATAAAAATTTCTGTTTGCGTTTAACCGTATATAAATATCTATGACAAAAACAGTTTTCACGGTTGCAAATTATTAGATTACAGTTTGGAAAAATAACTTTAGAATAAAGGTACTCATTTTTTTTTTAATTCTTTCTTTTTGCTTTATAAATAAATAGCGAAAGTATTTTTTTTATCTCAAATTAAAAAAATCATATCAATGGAACGGTATAAAACGTAAAATCTTCAGAATAAACCTTTATTTTTAGCATTTAAAATATTGTGTTTTTCATTCATTGAAATTCAAGAATATATTCTAATGCCTCCCCATTTTATGTGTGCAGGTGTTCTTTTACTCTGTAAAAATTGAAAGAATGAATATCATCACAAGTTAAAGAAATCTATACAGTTTTAAGTAAAATTCTCACTTAAATGAACATTTTACAGGGTATTCCGTAAGTTTTTATGTAAATGCAAAGGACTGAATTTTTTATTACAAAAATTAGATTCTTATTTTGTTTGAACTAATGTTTTAGTATTAAGCAAGTAGCTAGAAATTTTTATTAGTAAATCTTTAAATATTTTATAATCTTTAATTTCTTTCCAAAACACATTTACACTTCAATATAACACAAAATTTAACTTCATATTTTTTTTAAATTTTACTCAAAATCTGCCATAAATTGCAGTATTTAACTCTTTAATGTTTAATTTTTTGATAATCCATATAAAATAACCCAAAAGATTAATACTCGGTGAACTAAAATATTAATTATTTGATGAAATATCAATTAATATGCCCTCGTTGTACATAAAGTTGCCAATTATGATACTTTCTATAGATATTTTTGAAGGATTAAATATAGTTTTCATGCACGCGTTTAGTTTTAATTAGTTACTTAAGGGTTGTTATAGTTTCGAAAAGTTTTCTCTATTTCATTATTAGTTATTAGAAACGTTTCAAAACCTAATTACTGTAAATTAATTCCAAGAAGTATCTCTAATTAAAATTAACTACAACTAATCGTTTGGGAAAAATGCTAAAAAGAAAATGACACATTTTAGTGCTAGTTTCTTTTTAGCATAGTACTAAAATTCTCTTTAGCAGTTCATAATAAAAAGAGCTCATTTTAGTATAAGATTGCTTTAATATTTTCATAATAGTGTAAGCAAATTTATTATTAGTTCATCAAAAAAGCGTAGCATTTGTTTTTCACTTATAATTCTTATAGGGTATTTACTCTAAATTCATAGTGCATAGATCACTTCAGATAAATTCTACTTACGAGACATTATTTAAAATTTTTAATTCCACTCATTTAAAAGCCTTATCGAAAATCTTTGATGAATTTTTTAGTCTGTGATCAACAAATCAAGTATATCTTCCTTTCTTTTAAAACTGAAGTTTCTGTAACTATTACTCTGATGGAAAAAATCTATAAAAAAAATCTCAATTGTTTATTTGTTATTCGTTTCTGACAAACTATTTCTGCATAATGAAAAGCCGCTGAATACAACCAATCGTCTTGTAATTTTGAACCATGGTCAAGTGATGAGGTTGACACGTGAGCTTGCATCTTCCCCTCCACGCTTCCACCAATAGAAGTACATTGCGTTAGAGAGATATTTTACGCACCCTAGCCTCCATTAATGGACACGACGTATCTTCTATTGAGTTACATGCAGAGTTCTTCGCCTCCCCAACTAAGCTACCGTAGCTTCAAATTTTGCTTGATTTCATTCATATTTAATTCCGTGGTAAATAGCTCTTCTCATATATATATATATATATATATATATATATAATCTATTACTAATAATTGGCAATTGCAAACTTCAATTCTTGGCAATTAACTAAGTAAATTTGTTTTATCTGAAACGTACTGTGAAAACCGATAGAGCTCTTTCTGAATAAGCCATTATCTTATTGAATTGTATTTCCTTTCTACGCAAAAAAAATGTTTTGAAGCAAAATCGCATTTTAAAAAGAACAAGTAATTCCATGAAATTGTTTTAGTTAAATCACCTGTTAAAAATATAAGAATATCTGTTAAAATATATTAATTGTGGATAATTTTCTCTCATTACTCTGTTTACCAGCGCATTAAATAAAAAATAAACGACAGAAAAGATGTCTACGAATTTTTTATCGAACATTTGAGAAGAGTAGAATCTTAGACATCGCGATGGTTTTCACTGAACTTAATTGATATTGAAATGAAGCGTTTAGTAAATAAAGAGGAACTTTTCATTGCAGTTTTTTCACTCCATTTAATTTCAAGGCTTTCATAAAAATAGTTTCAACAGTTAATGGCGAGATTAAACGTTAGCTTAAATACATCCTTAATTAGCATAATTACACATTTTATTTGTTTGAACATGGGTATATTAAATTCGTAATCTATCTTTGTTATTTTTTAACTCAGATAGTGTTATCATTTTTAGCCCAGAGAAACATTAAGCGATTTAATGCATTAAATAACTTTTATAGTTAACGAATTAGTCTACTACTGTGCGGTAGTTCTTTTTATCAAGGGAGTTATCTGTGAATCTATTTTAGTCGTAACTATTTTAGTTATACATATTAAATGCATTATGTGTTATAGTAAGCAAAGTTATTATTATTAAATATTATAATCATTTAGTTATTGAAATTGAGAACTACAATAGAAGTGTAATATTTGATTGTTATTTATTTTTATAATATTTGGCTTCAAATTCATTACTAATTTTTCCTTTTAAAAATCAAACAAATAAAAATTTCTTTTAAAAACATTTATTTTTTATTATAAAAACATATTTTATAAGTCAAATATTTAGGAAAAAAGTTTGTATCAAATTTTGAAGCAATTTTTTTGAAAACTTCAGTCTTGTGTCATACCAAATAAAAAATCAAATTCTCTGGCTTTAAAACCAGTATGAAAACACAAAATAACTTATAATAAAAAAAGCTGACAAACATCTGAGAAATTATTTATAGGAATTATAATTGATATTTTGAATACATTTTAGTCATTTTTGTGCTACAAAATCAGCAATAGTTGTTTATGTTTAAAAAGTATTGCTTTTTTATGGTGTAAACATCCAAAAATCTTTGATGCAATAAAAGCAGTTTCAAATCAAAAATCATTTTGAGTGATGCATTCTTCCATAAAAGATAACATAAAATAAAATTTTTTGTACTATTTGGTAAATATTTGGTGAACTATTTATAACGTCTGGAAGAAATACAATTTATAAGTAAGAAATTCAATGGATTAGAATTGTTTTATTGTGTACTAAAATATGTTCGATTTTAAAATTACGGTAAATTTAATAAGTGTTCACGGAAAATGGTCCCGAAATATTCAGAAAATTTATTTTACCTTTATAAAATTAATATGAATCTCAGAGCAATTTTTAAAAAAAAACATACTTCATTTATATTTAAAATTAATGACTTATTCCAACAATAGATGAAGAACTACCTTTACCGATTCTGTTACAGATAAAAATTTAAAATTGAAATTGATTTCCTAATTGTGCCTTTTTTCCTAATAAATCTCTACATATTTTAATTACTTTATTATTTATCTCTTAAATATTTTTCAGCATAAATTTATTATTAAATTAGCATTACTTTTTATCGTTTTTCAATTATTGATTGGTATCTTTTATCGTCTATTAGCGTTTTTTGCATATATGAGGGTACTAATTCAAACAGGACTAGAATTTAAAGTTAATTCCGAATCCTTAAAATATTTTTACTGTGAGAATCGAATCCGCAAACTGATAAAATGAACAGCAGAATTTCTCAACCACTCATCTACCAACCATGATTAAAGCTTATAAATATTATACGGATCCAAATGAATTGCAACTTTTTAATATAAGTGGTATAAGTATTTAATGGAATAAAGCAATGAAAGCTTATTCTAAACTTTCCAATTTGAATCCATTCGACCTCTGAAAAATTTGTATAGTATCAGGATTTTTTTTTTTTTTTTTTTTTTTTTTTTTTTTTGTCAAAGCTAGTAATATTTACGAGAAAAAGAAAAGCAAAACTCTGCATAAAATCTGAAACACTTTACAATTATTTCTTAATTTCAAATTATTTTAACCGTAAATTTTTTGAACCGTAAAATTGGAAAATTTTAAAACTCAATCAATTTATATTTTAAAAAACATCATATTTCATACAGTAACATCGCATTGTGTAAAATAGACATTTGAAAAATACGAAAGTTAAAGCTTCATTTAAATATTTTCTTTTATCACTTATTTTATCAGCTTTGTCGCAATTTTTGGCTCTTTATTAATGTAAGTCATTTGAAAATAGTATATCAAAAGCATTACAATTATTTGTTTAATCAAAACAATTATGTATCTAAAAATTTTTAATCTTTTTGTTTCAAATAATTAAACCAAATTTCTTGTAGACGAAAAAAGGATAACTACTTCATATTGGGAACAAGAGAGTATGTGTGAAGTCTGAGAACATATTTTTCTCCTAAGATAACATTAAATGAAAAATTATAAAAAATGTCATTTCATGATAAGGTTAACTTAGTCAGTCAACAAAACTTTTAGGTTAAGTAATTTTATACGGTTACTATTTTATTATTTTAACCGGTGTCTCATAAATTTATGAAATGAAATATTTTAAATTAAAACATTTAAAACTGGTTAAGAAATTTACTCCTTCTAAGCATTTGCAAATATGACACTTTGTTAATAAGAATATATAAATGCTAAAGAATTTGTTTTTTTCAACTCATTAAACAAATTAATGAAATCCTTTTTTTAAAGTACCTATTTGTAATAAAACTTTAACAAAATAAAAATTTTAACTTTTTTTTTAACATTTTTAAATAAATTTTCTTACATTTTCAAAACTGATAAAGAAAAGAAGTAAATGTAATTTTATTTTTGCGTTTAAAATGAACAAATAAAAAGCACTTATTTTCATAAATTAAAATCTCTATTAAAAAGAAAAATAATTAAAAAACGTTGGAGACACAGTGTTTGCGATCATTATAGATAATTTTAGGAGACAATTGCTGAAAAACAATATAAATTAATATATTTGTTTTAAAAGTTTGTTTTTAAAGAAAATGAAAGTTTCACATCTAATGAAAACATAAAAAGAAATATATTCTTAGCTATTACAAACTGGCAAAGTTTGTTGCAAATATGCATCTAATTAAGTATTTACTAATGAGAGAAAGTAATTCCTTTAAGAAATTTGTAAATAAGAAACGATGTAAAGTGGAATATCGTTAGCAAAACAAATTAATGCTTAAATCTTATTTTGACTAGCTGACAGAATGTTTCGTTTATTAAAAATTTAACTTGTTTCAGTTTTTTTTAAAAATGTAATTTCTAGCATTAACAAAATGTTGATAATTTTCAGGCTTCCTAATCTTTACAGTTTTTGTAATGAGTTCAAAACTTTTCCCTATTTTCTTAAAATATTATGCTCATAATTAGTTATTTAAAATAAGTTTAATATTTTCTATGAAAGACATTTTTAATTTACTTTTTTACACTTATAACGGCTTTAGAAGGAACATGCATCCTCACACGTACCATCTAAAAGCATATGTAAATAAGAAATATCACTCCTCTCAAAATGTTGTACACGTAGGGAAATAAATTAGGAAACCTTTGGAAATAAAGAAGCTTGTGTGAATATATATGCGTCTGCATAAATGATTGTCAATATTTCAAAAAAGAAACAAAAATTCAAATATATACACAATGGAAATATGCATTCAAACACTTGTTAGATTTATTTATGTCTTATCTTGCATATCTAAGATAGCATTAGTTTTTAACAACGTATTACACTTAAGTATATGGTAGATTTTTAATTTCGTTTAAAAGAATTTATACCTGAATAAATGAATGCAAAATTTGAATATTTCTTTCTTTCTTTTTTTTTTTCTTTCTTTGAATATAACTGGAACTTTGAGGCCTGGCAGTTTGCCAAATATTTTTTTTTTTTTTAATATTCAGCTGAAACGAAAATTTAGTAAATGTTCTGAATATTAACCGAATATTCACTACATTATTTTTTACAAGTATTGATCAAATAAATTGCTTTTTTGCTGAAATATTTACCTTTTATATATCGTTATTAGTATAAGCTTCTGCTATCAATGTGTCTTATCTCTTGATATGTAGTTTTGTGTTTTATTAAAAATATTTATCCTCAAATTAGAATTTAAAATTTTTGACCGTAAATCAAAGCTTGGTTATAGTTTTATGCAGTTTACGACGCAAAATATTTTACCGTTTCTGTATGTGATTAATACATGTAAATTATTAACTTTTGATAAAACATGCTGTTATTTTGTTCATTCTTATTGTTGTTCATCGAAAGAAAACTAAGGAATACGATTTTTAAATCTAGGTTTCAAAAGCTTGATATGTTTTATTTAATCGAAAAACTTTTTTAAATACAAGGCAAAATTTTAAAAACATATGTCCAGAGATATAAACTATTTTATGGAATAAATTAAAACCTATATTATATAAATATCTATAAATATTTTTGATCACATAAAAATGATAAATTTCAAACTCAGTGCATAAAAACTTCATGAAACAAATAATTGATTAGATGAAACTAAAAAAGAAAAAATTCAACTACTTTCTTTTTCTAAAAACACCAGGCATTAAAAAACTAGTAGAAAAAAGGTGAGTAATTACTTTCAAATGTCAAATGACAGGTATTGCATTTTCAATAGCAACTGGAAATGTTCCCACCCAAGCAGATTTTTCATGCAATAATTAGAATACAATTTCACGCGTCTCGAGTGACTGAAAATGTAGAACAATCTTTCAGAAGTAATTATATGAGGATTTTTTGTTTGTTTTGTGATTTAGCATTCTTATTTCATTTCAGTTTTCTTAGCTGAATGAATCTGTAAATTACTCATCTCCTATAGTGGGCGAAGATGTTTGTAGTGGTTCGGAATTCACTTTAAAATGTCGATCTCAAGTGAATTAGCCCTGGCGCCAAAATTGATTGCTTAGTGAAATAAAATAAGTCAAACTGTAAAATCTACAGTATTTACAATTTCTTATGCCTTATGGAGCTTAAAATTAAAGTTTTTTTTTTTTTTTAGATTAAGGAAACATTAAATGATTAACACACAAAAAATACTTAAATGAAGCAGAATTATTATAATATTTGCCAAAGTATAATCGAAAACAGGAGATAACAAGTACTCGAAAATTTTTTAAATGATTAGCTTATTGAAAACTGCATTTATCAATATTAGGAAAACGAGAAGTAAATGCTAAATTCCTTTGCTGTTCTTCCTAACATTGACATATTTGACATTCTTTGATTGATTATTATCTCAGTTTGCGATTCAGCAATTCGAAATTCGAGTTTTTGGAACATGCTAGTTTTCAGGAAGAGGACAGAAAGAAATAGCAGTTCTATGGTGAACTCTTCATTCTTTTGTGTTTTCCCTGTTGAGAAAGCCTAAGAATAATATTGCAGACAAAGAAGTCAATCACTGCATGTTTTTCAAAAATTTTTTCCGGTAAAAAATTCTTTCTGTCTAAAAATGTTTTGCTTCATATTATTTGCTATTAACTAACGAAAAGGACTCATTTTTTACTGATTTGATTTTAACTTTTCAATATTAATTAGACTAATCACAATGATATTAATGGAAAGCCCAAATGTTTTTATCTTTACTGATGATTATGTATTCTGTAATGTATTGGGATTTATGTAATAAGAAAAGATGCTTTTCTAAATTCCATAACTGTGAGAACTTTCTTGTGATAATTTTTTTTTTTGACAAAACTCTTATTTTTCAGATTCTTATTATTTTTTAGAATAATTTCTTTTAGATTCTCATTTTAGGTTTATAAATTTTATTTGATTTTTTAATATTAATTTTAATTTTGTTTCGATACTATATAATCAGCTTAAATTGTTTATTATTTTGAATAGAAATATAAAATGCATCTCTACAGTGAATGGGAGATTAATTCAATACAACAGTAACCACATGCCTTAATTAAAATTTTAGGAGAATAATTTGTTAGGAAAAATATGTTAAAAAGATTAGCACAATAATTACTTTAGCGAGGAACTGTTCTCTCATAAAAAATATGATTATCTCTCAATAGTTAGCTAAATACAATAAGAATAAAGTTCAAACTGAATTTAAAGCAATATTTGTAATTTTTTAAATGATAAATGTGCTAAGTTCTCAATGTAAAATCTAGAATAAACGTAGAAGCATCAATAATGAGAAATGTGAATATCAACAAGATGAAATTATTCTTAATATAATTTCTCAAATTATAAAAATGCGCTAAATTCTCAATAAAAATTTAAAATAAATGTAGATTTATTCTACAATTTGTTTAACAGCTTATTAAAGAATTAGCGACATTCATGCTTTCTGAAACATTAAATTATGTTATGATTAAATTTAACACCTGCAAATCAATATTTATAAATATTTATGTAGGATTCAAATTCAATAAATCAACTAGCTCTGATTTCATTCTGCAAAGGAATTTGATTGAACATCTTGAAAATATTATAAGGTATTCCAACCTCGATTTCCTACATCTTAATCGAAAAGGAAACATTTCTAAAGAATTTGAAATTATCTGATATCGCTTCAATTTTTAAAAGGATGACGTTAAGAATATTATCAACTGTATATTTGTAAAGCTGCCTGATATTCCGCTTAAAATATTTTAATACTCCTGCAAGGTGTTTTTTTTTAAATTTTTTTATACTATTTTACTGCCAATCTAAAGGTTTCTTCAAAAGAAGGACTTACTTGCCTTTCACAATTTTATTAAATTAAATTGATCCAATAAAATAATTGGATCAAAGAACTTCTGCTGATGTCTTTCCTATTGATTTCTTTTAATTTGATTTTGCGTTATACTTTAAATTAACATTCTATATATTATTTCTAGTAGCATACAAATTGGGACATTGTTCTGACTTAATGTCATAAAACAATATGTGATTGTATAATACCATTGTTTTCATTGAATTCCAGGAAGGAATTGTCTACTACAGGAACATAAATCATAAGGATAAATCGATTTAATAAGAATTTAGATAAGGTTTTGGGTTCGATATCTGTATAAGTCTTCATGTTCACCAATGACACCTGAAACATGTAAAATAAGTAGTAGCTGCAATGTCCTCCAAATAAAATTTGGGGGTGGAGGTCAGTTTTGTGTCTTCTTATTGGATCCAGCTTTTAAATTACAAGGATTCTTCTTCAGAGTAATACCTACTAGGTGTTTCGTATGCAAATAACCATCAAATCTATCCCTTGAAATCTCGAAAAGTAAAATAATCCTAATGAGATCAGCTTTTAGAGAAAAAGAATTTAGATAACATAAAAAAATATCATATATAAATAAATTATAAACCGATTAAGATGAAATTGGAAGTCTCCTTAATCAGTTAATTACTTATACTAACGAATCATTTGCTTTAAATAAATATAAAAAAAACAATAAAGAAAGAGAAATATGTATAATACACAGACAAATATCTATGTATTTAAAGAGTCAAAAGTGAAAAAAGAAAAAGTTAACTTTGGATAATGTTTTTAACATTATTGGTACATAATTAATTAACTAATCCATAAATTCTATCCAAAGTTTTACTCGGTAAAATATTTATTTTTGCATTTCAATATTAAATCTTTTGAAGGTTACAGCATTTATATTTTTAAGAACATTTACTTATTTTACTTTCTTACGTTAGTAGTAATAGTTACATTACAAATAAATGTTTCTTGTTTAAATGAATGTCATTATGAGTTTTTTTATATGAAATATAATTTTTGTTTTTAAAAATAAGCTTTTATCTTCAGAAACTTATTCTTTTAAAAACACATCTTCGAAAACATTCTTTAATAATTCATCTTTCTTAAATAAATGCATGGTGCGTAAATGAGATTTCTATGTTTTAAAGATAAAGCAATGAGCTTAAATACACGTTAAAAGGGAATGAACAACTTTGCCTCAAAAGCTCCTTGACAGCATCGTCCCCAGCCTTTACTGACGTTATAAATCCCGCAATGCAATTTAGGTGATCATATCTCCAACTAAAAACTGGATTTTCTTGCCAGTTGCCTGTCACATAAACTTTTTTTTTTCTCTACAATCGTACTTAAAAGGTAATGTTTCTATAAAGTATCATGTTAATATTTTATTTGGATAGTTTCATTCAATTACCTCATATACCGTCTCGATTTCTCTGTGCACTTAATTTAAAAAACACCGTTTAAAAAATTTCTATAATGTTTTAATTTTTCAAAATAATTTCTCAAATAATTTTCTAAAAAAATAATCTAAAATAATTCGCACATCTTAAATGTGTGTCCCTAGCATGTCTTAAGGGATACCTCTTTCATGAACACCTTTTATTAAACTATATTAATGAAATATATAATTAAAAATATTAAAGAAATATCTAATCGTAAATGAAAATCCCAAATTCGTGCAACTGTACAGTTAGATAAATATAACTAATTGTTGTTTCTACCATATATAAATTATAATAACGAAAAATCATTTTATGATTAAAAAAAATAGAAGATATGTGGCACCGGAGGCCAGGCTGTTTTGGGCGTTTGTTCTAGCTATTGGAAGGCTGTGAGTATGAATCCCGAATCAATCAAAGATTTGTCATGTGCGCTAATGGCGGCCGGGGCACTTAAATATCTCGTAGATGCGATGTCCTCCATTTGAAATGATACTCCCCGGGTTGGCATGCCAAGTGTTGGGGTTTTCTGCTAGGTCCCTGCTTTTAAATTACGAAGGCCCAGTTTCGAGGATATGATGGAAAACTTTCTGGGTGCCTTGTTAATAAGGTGCCATCATTTCCGCCCCTTTTAGTGTTGAAAAAGTTATACAGTGTTATACAACAACAATACAAGATAAATAGAAATATATATTAATAGATAGGCATATTTAATTTGTATTCCTTACTAAAGATAAATTTATATTAACAAACAAATGAAGATAAAAATTTTTTGAAAGGAAACACATTAAATATTTATTTCAATAAATCCCAAGAAGAATTATAAATATGAGCTATGTGATCTTTCTAAAAATAATCATAAAATTATATATATATAATATAATATAATACAATAGAATAGAATGCAAGATAAGCGAATACAAGATACCCTTTTCAGCTTATGCATTATAATATGATGTGATGGGATGATGAAGGTAAAGTTGAATACTTTCTTAATTGTGAAGTCGGTAAGTTAAGAGGTAATATATTCAACATTGAGTCTTTGTGACATGTACTTCCCATTTGTAATACTCATTAATCCGATGTTTAAATGGACTTCAAGTAATCATTGATTATATTCCTCCTTTTGAAATCTATCCGGAATTGACTAAATAGGAACTGAAATGTTTTCAAATAGTTATAAACTCAAAACTTCAAAATACAATTTATCTTTTTATTCATTGTTCATTAACAAAAGAAAAATTAATAATTTCTGCTTATACAGGGTAAATAGTAAAAAGTTTTAATATTTTCTTTCCTTAAGAGCCAATACAAGTCAAGCTTTTCCAAATTTCCATTTCATATAAATCCCAATGGTATATCTTCTTTTTATACGAGTATCTTATAATCTTTCACCAACTAAGAATCAAAAATGCTATTGGGAAATAATATCTATCAATGATCTATTTTTGAAGGCACGTGTAGTCATCGAAAAATATATTTATGTCTATGAAATTATATACATTTGTAAACTTTTGAGAAGTAAAAATTAAAAATGTAATGTCTGGAAATGGTTAAAGAGTGTTATACGTTAAACTTTGTTGCATCAATTTTTCAGAAAATATTCAGTATATTCAGTTTCTATATTCCACGAATTTTCCCTCGATTATTCATAGTTTTGTGTAACCATTATTTTTTCACACGTGTGTTGTAGTCGTAGCTTAATATTTTATATGTAGTCGTAGTAAAAATATTTAGAAAACTATCTAATTAAATTAGATTTAAACAATGTATTTAAGATGCTGTTAATGTTCTGTTGTAACTAATTATGTTGTAATTAATATGTAATCAATATGTAATATGTATTATGTTGTAATTAATATGTAAAACTTCATTTTGTATCACGATAAAAAAAATAAACTTTAAAGTCTCGTATCAAGATTTTTATTAAAAGGAATTCATTTGTTAAAAATGTTCAACATAATTAAAACTCGTTCTCTGTGATACTATAAATAATTATTATGCTGACAATCTTTAAAATACGTAATCTTTTTCTTTTTTTTTTTTACGAATATACTATAGTCACACTTATTTTTATAAGTTATTATCAGTTATATATTCATATAATTTATGAATTTCACTGTTTATAGATCATGTGTTTGAAATCTATTCTCTAAAATGGTTGACAGGAAATTATTGAACTTATTTTTTATAAAAAATGTTTTTAATATCATTATTTTTAAGCAGTTTATTTTTCTTGCAAATTATTTCTTAGTTAAAAGAAATGTTTCATATTTATTTCAAATATTGTATAGGATTTTCTCAAAATCTTCCATTCATGAATCTCCCCTTACAGATTTTTTTATTGGTTTATTATTGGTTTTTATTTTAGTCAGATTTCGATAAAATTGATAAATGTACAACTTATAATTTTTCCCTTTGTAGGTTAATAAATTAAGTAAGAATTCGTTATTTAGAAAATAACAAAATATCAAATTATTTAAATGTTGTTACATCCTCAATAGATAATTTCAAATAATTTTTTTTAATCCAAATATTGTAATGTATGTAATTCTGTAATAATTAACCGCAATTGCACTTTTCAATGTATGATTTTGAAAAAATTTCTTAAAATCAGACATACGAGTATTGTTTATATATCTAATAAAAACTTATCATTCACATTGATTATTTTATGGGCATTAAATTCTTTGCGTTTAAGTTGATTTTTTCAAGAAGTATAATATTTTCCGAACATTATATTTTTTCAAGTTGTCATTTAAGCACATTACTGAATAAACGTTTTAAGAGCTCATTGGATTTTAAATTTACAGTTACAAATTATTTTCATTGTTCATAAAAGGACTTCAATTCTTAATCTGGAAAATAAGATTAATTTACATCAAACACTTATATACATTCGGTCCGTTTTTATTTTGCTTATCATATAACATACAGAATAGTTAAGCTATAATAGTGAGTTTTAATATGCACGGAGCAATAAATTCCCTAGAATGTTTACATTCACATCTAAAGATATTGTTTATTCACATACAAACCATGAGTACGCATGCAACTACTCGTTCAAACAATGTAAATATTTACATCTTCTTATTTGAAACATACTTATGTTACGTATTGCGATATTGGAAAAGGGCTATTTGGAAATAGAATATCCCACAGATATGTTTTTTTCCAATTTATTTACTTTTGTAGAAGCTGAATTGTATAACAATCTTTTTTATAAACTCATTGGGTTGGAACAGAGTGGCCTTAAGCAAAATGTTGAAAAATATTATTTAACTGTTTTACTTTTGTTTTTCCTTGGAAGAAGTACTTTTGTTTTTCGTAGAAGGATACCTTTTCAATATCCTTTAATCATATATGTTTCCTGAATACATAGACCTTTCTTTTAAATGATTTTCCTGTTCTGGGTGGAACATATAATGAAGTCTAACTTTGTGTTATGTAACACAGCTTTATCACAACCTTCTATTGAAGATGTCTGAGAAGTTATTTGTAAAGACTTAAAAGCTTATTTCATTATTAATCTTTTTAGTGTGGTCACACAACGGAAAACCACTACAAGTCATGTAAAGATGATAAATAATTTAAAAGTGCAAGTCTTTATTTCAAAGAATTACAGATAAATATCACTTTAGATTGATTCAGGGTTACTCGTTGGTCTAGCTTGGTTGGAGAAGTTGCCACAAAAATAACATCACATAGACATATAAATAGACATTTTTTCCGTAGCATGCCATTTACTCACCAGCATACAAAAAAAAATTCATTTTTTTTTCTCAAATGAAGAAGCAATAAAAATTTTCTTAACTCTTTCAATCTAATTCATATTTCGGTATTAGTTCATGTAAGCGAAAAAATGGTGTACACTTCTATTTTTTCTCACAATATTTGTTGTTAACAATGCTCCTTCTTCAAGAAATAATAGATTTTTTCACATAATTTGAAAAAACTGACTTGATTTATTTTTATCAAATTTCCTCTCAATTTTTTCGGATTATTTGTCGGTGGCATTATCGCTAATAGCAGGCACATTTCAAAAATCTGATTTTAAAAAGAAAATATTTTAAATTATTACCTCATCTCTTATAAAAGCAATATTTTTAGAAGAAATACTATGCTATTATTATGTAAAATAAATCGTTGATTTAAAATTCTTATTACTATGCTGGAATTTTTGGTCATCTGTGCATTTTTACAGGAGCGACACTTGAAAAAAAATCTGTTGTTTAAAAGAGAATATTTTGAATTATTAGTTTGTTTTTAAAAATGTGCATAATGTTTGTGAACAAATATTAAACTCTTGTCGAATACATTTAAGTTATACAAGATTTCTTCTAAAAAATGTTATTTAATTAAAATTTTATTCAAGATATTAAATTATACCAGATTAATAACAAATGCATGAAACTCTTAATTATAATACCGTGGATGATGTTTTCTTTTTAAAACAATATTACCACACACATTAGTGGTAATTTTAAACAAAGGGATTATTTGGAATAAAGAAGGCGAATAATTAAGAAATAATTTAATCCTTAGTTTGAAATTGAATCTCTCACCAGAAGAAAAATATATAAAGTAAAACCCTCTCATAAAATGTAAGAATAATGATATATTTTATTGTAATATAATAAGTAGTTACTATATTCATAAAAATAATTGTATTTTTAATGGTGTATCAGTTATAATTATTTCTAAATTTTATATATCTCTGAATAAGTTTGCAGCCATATTTTTGTTTTGTTTTTTTTTTCCTCCTCTTTTTGGGATTTTTGTTTGGTACACGGAAAAATGAAAGTTTTTTCAAAACTTCTCCTTTTTTGGAAGAAACTAAAATTAAATCAAGGATATCACAATTTACATATTTAATTATCTCTCACAAACGCACTTAGGTATAATTTATTATTAATTTATCATTTATTCTAGTAAACCTAATTTAATATATTCCAAAATATATTTTTCAGCAGATATTCTTAGTTGATTATTTATAAATATAAATAATCTATTACTTCATTTGTAGAACTATTTTTAGGAGTATTTCATACACAGTCAATAACTAATGTTATTTTTATTGTATCAGTTTTACTTCATACTATTTTTTCGAAAATTACTTTCCTTTGTTTTCAAATGAAAAAAATTCATTATAATTTTGCATTAATTTATTAACTGAAAAAAAAATCTTTTTTTTTAATTAGAAAGCTTATTTTAAAAAATGATAGCTGTAATTAATTAAAAGTGAGCATTAGTTTGAACTTTTGATAAGAACAGCAGATCTTCTTTTTAAGCTCTTCATATGATAATGTCATTTGAGAATCAAGCTATAAATTATTTTTTTAAATTTAGTTAGTAAGTTTTTTTTTCTGTAATAGTTTATAAGAGTACAAGCGAATAAATGTTTGGAGATGTATAAAAAATATAGAAATAAAGTTTAAAAGGTCAATACAGGGAAATGATAATTTATTTCCATGAATATGAGAAAAATGTGAGATCAATTGATTCTGTGAAATTCTTCATGTAAATACTAGAAGAGTTCTCCACGCTCAAACCAATCAATCTAGTTGTAAGGATCATTCTAAGGCCCAACCGAATGGATTTTGTAGAAAGGGGAGAATTTGGAAAGTTGCCAGTTTCCGCCATGTTTTGGAAAAGCTTGGCCCGTGGCCACTTTTATTTCACTCCTGCAGAGGTCGCTACTGGAGCCGTGCCAGTTTCTTTTCACTCCCGAGTTTTTCGTATATTTGTGGACGGAAGTAATAAAAACTAGTTTGTTAGTGTTTTTTTTCTCGTATTTTTAATAAAAGATTTCATCACTTTCTTTTTGAGTTAGGATTGTAACTTTGTTTCGCATCTTTTCGTTATTTGCATCGTGCATTTTACTTACAAGAATGTTTTGTAGATGCACTTGCTAAAGAATTTTAAATTTTTTCAGATATATAGTAGTCTTTTTTCCAGTACGTGATCTCTTGTTTCCTTGGAATAGAATCAGGAAGCTGAAAAGCACTGTTACCATAAATCCCCTCCGTGTTTTATTTAGTTCTTTAAACACAATACAAAAAGCGCCCACAACACAAAATGCACTTGAAAAATCAACTGTAAATAAACCCGATTTATTTCTTTATATTTATAAATCTGTTTAAATGTAAATAGATAAATTTAAAATAGTTTTCAATGGAAACAAACAATACTGACAAATATACTGTATAAAGTCAGAAATGAAAGCAAAATGTACATTCTATAAAATATTTTCTAGGTGACGGTTAATCTTAGAAAATGATATTTCTTGACTGATATTTATATAAATTATTAAATCAAAGTGCATGGTAGCTTTGTTGACTCTGAGTTATTTTTTTAATTTTTGTAAACTGAAATAAAAAAATAAATAATAGTAATTAATTCAATTGTATAATTATTATTTTTATAACCAATAACACTCTAATTTTGAATGAGGGAGTTTTAACATCATTTTAGGGGAAATGTGGTTGGGTCATGGAAATTCTTATAATAGCTATTTCAGGGAAGAGAAAAGTGTAACAGAACAGTTTATCAAATTTCTCCCTGTAGCTAGCTCGACGGATCGATTTATAGAGTAGCCGATAGACAGACGAGTTTCTACTATATTCTTATTCAATCTTGAGCTTAGGTATCAGACGACGGGATCCATGAGATCGGTTAACCCCACCTTGAATTGAAAAATGGATTTTTTTTTCTCAATTTTATTGCTATTTTTCAAAACTCCTTAAAAACTTTCGAAGAAAATAAATCTTGGAAAATCCTGGCAATGCCGAAGAATTTGACTACATGTATATTTTTTTATATTTGTGTAACATAGAAAAATTAGAATGCTTTTTTTTGCATTGCATGAAGGTTTTGCCATTTCTTTTTTAATAATTACAGTCATTCCAAATTTTGTTTTAATTACTTCCTAGAATTATTGAAAGGAGTATCATTTCATTTTGAAATTTACAGACATAATGGGTAATCGAATCTTATAAGCATAGGATTCTTACTCTATTAAATTCTGTATAAGTGAACAAACAGACTAAAAAATAAATTAAAATAAAATTCATAATATTTAAAAAACGTGATAGCAGCAAAATTATTAGATTTAATTTTGAGCACGTATTCAATCAGATGACAACTTATAAAGTTACAATTTCAAATATGTTCGGGAGTTTACTCTGCACAAATAAACTCTCAAGAAAGCTATTTCATTTATAAATGTCTGGAGAGTAGCCAATGATGTTACTTTACGTTACACTGAAGGAGAATCAATATCCGACTTCAAACATGGAGTTTTTGTAGCCCTCAGCTCTCGGTGTAAATAGCAAAATTTTATGTGATGATGACATAATCGTTGCTCATTAATTTAGATCATGAAAGGGTAGCAGGAATGAAAAATGATTTCGGAGAAATATTTAAAAATGTATTGTGGAAGAATATTAATTATGGGGAAAACAGAATACAAATATTAATGTAGAAGTTTATTTTTGTACATTATGGATTTCCACAAAATTTTCCTATAAGAGAAAATAAATATATATATATATATATATGAATTATATTTCTTTGTATGAAATACATATTTTATTAATTTTTGTATACTCACGAGTAAATCCACTTTAAAGTTAGTGAAAAATGCATTTGCAACAAATGAGTTAAATTTGAAGTAGCAAATATTTTTCTCTGTAACTTGAATAGGCAACACAGTTTCGACTGCAGAAGGTTTTGATCGAATGATTGGAATATATATATGCCGTTACAATCGATTGTAACTCAGCCACATGTCACCACCCTGATATCGCTTATGCATATTTTATTGATTAGGCCTGATATCTTTCCGTTGGTGTGGTGAGGAAGATAAGAAAGAAAAGAACGGTTATCTTTTTCATTAGTTTTCTGTAGTTGAGTTGGCTATCTTACAAAGATGGCAAGAAAAAAAAAGGAACTGGAAACACGATGCAGACAGGCAATTAAACAATTCCAAACTAAGGATAAGGAGTTCATATAGTTGCTAAAAATATTAATTTTACCTAGCCTATCTGTATTATTAAGTCGTAACTTAATTTTTCCCACTGATACCTATTTACACAGGGTTCTGCCAACTCATTTACTGACTTACATTTATCGATGCGAAGAAAAATACTGCCATTCACACTGTGGTCAGCATGCCTGACTGAGGATGGGTAGGTCCTGGGTTCGGACATGGATGTACTTTCTCCCTCTCTTTTTCTCCTGTCTTTGTCCTTTCCTTGTATAAATGGGTTTTGAATGGTTGCCTACCACATAAACAGGTAACTATGGGATGTTTGTACTGAGGAAGTCGGATTCCACACCGAATAACGGTTCAGTTGGAAAAAGTGAAGCAGCGTACCCCATACTGCCAGCTTAGCTGGCACCAGAGAAATGCTAAATTAAGTGAAAGCATTTCTAATATTATATGTATAGTCTAAAACTGAAATTAAATTATTTCAGTTCTATCAATTTATCAAAACTATCTACCCAAATTAAAGAACTGTTGAGTGTGCTTTAATTTTGCGTTTCTCTTATTATAGAGTTTGTTAACATTTTCTTTGATAAAAACAAGATCAGTCATTTTTCAATAAATACATATTTATTTTAGAAGCTTCTTACCAGAAAATCCATTCTGTCCCGTATCAATATTTAGATACATATAGTATTTGAGCTTTGTAAATGCTTCTCATCATAATTCATTCATATTTTTTTTGATATTTTAGAATTTTTGGCTAAATCATTTAAATAATTCTCTCTTAACATCAAAATGTTCTTAAAATGGTGCCATATAAAAGTGAGTGAAATGAGACATGTTCCCTGTAGCAGAAAAGAACGTAAAAATGCCGGAAAATATCACTATCGCTTTCAAATGCAAATTTTTTTAAAAGTGCGTTAGCTACTTGGCTCATAAGGTACAAGTGACATGTTTAGTGGGGCGCAAAACTAGTTCTTAGAGAATGAATGATTAGGAGACAAATATTCTTGCTTATATAACAGTTAAACCTTAAGCATGCATTAAAGTCTGAGACATATCGCAAGTGTAATAAACAGTAGATAATGCTGTAAGCTTTACACTAAACATCGCCATAAAATTTTGTATAGTAGCGCCATTTATTCTTTTATTAGAGTTATACTCCGATTTACTTTCCAACATACATTCTTTTCAACTATGCAAAATTCTTTGGGCGAGTCATTTTGAATACCTGAAGATTGTCTGAAATTCTTTATTAAACAGCTACAAAATGTTTGAAAACATTTTGTAACTGTTTAATAAAGAATTTCTCATAATTAAAAGATTGGTTAGATTGTCTTGTGATAAATAATTTGGGATATTATATTTAAAGGAATATTTATTATTAAAAATTTAAATTGAAACAATATTTAGTTTTCACCACACTTTATTCTAAAAAAATGTTCAATATTCTAAAATAAAGTCTCACACATGGTAAAAACAAACATTATTCACAAATTTCTATGATTCATGTGCTTCTCATAAAATGCAATATTCCTATTAGGTTTAATTTCTTGTAAATGATTGAATAACAGATTGTTCATGTTCCAAAATCCAAATAATGAGAAATACATTTTGAAAATTAACAATTGTAATTCTTATCAAAAATATTTTTATCTGTATATTTCCTGTTTATAATAACTAAAATGATCTATTCCCTATGATCATCTGCTCTCTTGTAATTCATTTCTTTTCTTTTCCTTAGGTGAGTTATACAAGAAATTCATTATTCAAGTATTCATTATTTCTGCTTATATGGTAAATTAATTTTTCAATAATTCTAGTTTTAGAACTGTGTTAAAAAATATAAAAAGCTGAAAAGATTCTCAAGAATCTCATTTTATAATCGAATTTATTATGCAAAAGTAAATGCTTACTTAATTTTTTTTAATATTCAATGTTTAAAATATAACAATAATTAAGTCTGTTATTTGAAATATATTAACAGAAATTTAACTATTTTTATGTTACAAATTAGAGTTATTAAATAAAATGAAGTTGAAAATTATGGAAAATTGTTAGATAACAAGAAAAATACAGCATTATATTAAAAAAATTGTTAGCTCAGTATGACGTATTTTGATAATAATTTTCAATCGTCATCATTTAGTTAAACTATTTTATTGTGTTGTTTTATCGTAATTTTTTTATATTCCAAAAATAAAGATTTGGCGATTTATAATTCTTGTGTTTTAATTTATTAACTAAAATATACTCACTTTATTTGAGACAGGAAAAGAAAATAAAATCTATTCATTTATATATTTTCACTGTGTCGCGTCAGATCCTGCTGTATCAACTGAATTGCAAGAGTTTTGTACCAATGTTGTACATATATATAAATTTAAATATTCCATTCAGAAATTAAAATAATTTAATTTAGTGATTAAAATATGCTTTTATTAATATGTAAAAAGGATTAGCTATAAGTAAATATTTAATTATAAACGTGAGTTGAATTGTCACTTTCTCATCATATTAAGATGAAAATATAGTTCATGTGGATAATCAAGCATTTAAGGAAATAAATATTTGCATTCTTTTGAGGATAACAACTCTTTTCGAAGATTTAATGAAACATAAATATTACTGTTCACAATTTACATTTTTTGTTGAAACAAGAGACAAATTATAATATTGCTTTTAGAAATGATTGGTTTAAAAAAATGGGTTATAAAAAAGTATTCGTAAATATATTTGTATTAAAAAGATATAGAAAAGACATCCCGGATGCTTATGCCCCTTATGCCGTGGTAATAGGAGAATATTGACACAAGATGATAATTCGAAACCAATCAGAGCTCGCAGCGTAAATGCTCATTTTGAACAGGAAACAATTAAACGCATTTTGTAGCCAGTTCGATCACCGGACCTTAACCAAATCGAGCATGTTTGGGACGCTCTAGGAGGAAGTATAGCTGCTCTCATTTCCCCTCCTAGTACCTAAGCTACACTTTCAAATGCTTTGGAAGAGCAATGGCTTGCACTTCCTACACCATTAATAGACTATATAAGTGAGAGCATCACAAATCGCTGCATGTGCTATATTGCTTCTCGGGGGGGATCATACCCCATAGTAAAGGTACTTTTCCTATACCAAACTTACACCTCTCATTTGTTCTTTGCATTCATATGCTAATTTTCATAACACTATAATTATCTGGTGATTTCTTTTTATGCTATTTTGCACTTTCCTATGTGTAGTATAATGTGTATAAGTTTCATTAATTTCCAAGCATAACATTTCGTTTTATTGTCATTTTTGTGATTTTTCTTTAATTTATGATAACTAGTATAGTAAATATTTAAAAGATATAAGCTATTTATTTATATATTTTGATACTATGCATTTTTTTAGCTAAACGAAAAAAATGTACATTTACTTCAGTATTTTAGATGAAAGGTTAACTTTTCAAAAGTATAATGTCAGAACATCATAAGGAGTAATACATCATTTTGCTCGGCCTATTTAACTTAAATTTGCACAGCCAGATTTTCCAAAGCATTTACGAGATAAGAACATTTACAAAAAGGACTGTTTTCGTATGCTGAACATATAGCACTCATTTTTGACGAATGGTCGTAAGGGACTTTATTGTAATGCATCTTAACTGTTTCTGTAATTTTTTTGGTAGGATATAAAAGAAGAGTAATGCATAAAAACCATAATGTCTTCTCGCGTCAAGGTTACCTTGAAGACTATTATACTAAGTGAGACAGTCTTATGTCATTCAAGAAATATTTAATGATTTCACATTCTTCGTCACATGGGTTTGTATTTTGTACAATACAAAATATAAAAAAAAAAACTTCAGAGAACATTTGTATTGTCAAGACAGCCTTAATTTTTCAGTTTTTCACAAATTCAATTTAAAGTATCATGCACTCTGGAGTAAAAGATTAAAACCTTTAGACTGAATTTATTTCAACGCTGTAAAAATCTGATTTTTAAAACAAGCCAATTTTTTCATTATTCTGGTAATAGTTGAGACTCATTTTGTTCAATAATATTATTTTAACTTATTTTAATATTTCGTATTAAGTTACTGAATTGTAATTTGTGATTTACATACGCAAAATGCATTCAATCTGTAAGATTTGAAATTTGTACTGACTAAACTTCAAACTATGTTGAATATCTTCTTTTAAGATTTATTTAAATGAATTTGTTTTGTTTCATTTAACTATCAATTTTTTAAAAACGCGACTCATTATATGAATTTTCAAAAAAAAAAACAAATTCAAAATAATCCAATCTTTAAGTGCCTAAAATAGTAAAATTCTTTGGTTTCTAGCAATTAGAACTAACTTCGCTATTTTCTAGCAATTTTCGCATTCTCTTTTATTACTTGAGTTGTGAGATGAACAACATATTTTTATCAGAAGCCAACTAACTATTCTTACTACCATTTTGTTAGTTGTTTCCTTCATAATAATTGAGTTGTAACTGAATTTTATGCACGTCGAAGCCACAATAATTAACAACACACGCAATCGTGATTCTGCATAGCTGAAAATCAAATTAGCACAGTAATGGCACTGTAGTTAAATGTAGTTGAAGGAAATCAATATGCATATTTTTTTCTTTCCTCTTCCCTCAGGATCCATTCTCAGCAGCTTGAAAATGCCATAGACTGCAAGTTGATTTGTTTGAAAAGCATAATCTGGTTGTGTTTTTAATTGAAGGCAAATTATATTCTGGCTGCCTTTGAAGTTATTATAATGTAATATATCTTTCAAACACACAATAGTTTGTTCTAATTTCAAATCTTGTAAAAATTATTTTATTACTATATAAAACATGCTTCTTTATTTGCAGCAAAAGTTCTCTTATATTACTTAAAACTTACTAATTCTAACACAGTTTCTAAAAGGAAAAAATACTGAAATAATTAAAATTTTAGAAAGTTTTAAAAAACAAGAATTATTTATTCTTAGAACAGAATTATATTTTCAAAAATTATCACTTCACTAACTTAATTTTCTTTGGTAATACATTACTTCATAATAAAAATAATCAACTTCCATTATATTCGCTATAAATATGTACATAGGATAATTTTTTATCTAAGTTATTAGTGTTATATTTTTTTAAATATAGGTATAAATATTTAAGGTAATGGAAATAATTTGCAATTATAAGTAGTTGTTTATTTTCGAAAAGAACTTGAAAATTATCATTACTAAAAATTAAAGATTTATTACGCTCTTTTAAAATAAAATTGCTTTCTGCAAATATTATGTATATAAATATAACAAAACTTCAAAATAATACAAAAAATATAACTAAACTTTGAACTCATCAAAATAATCTTTTATATAAAAATCTCATTTAAATTTCAATAATTTAAATACGTCCTTTTATTAAGAATTTATGTGTAAATAATTAATTATGAGTTTTTATTAAAAACTATTAATTTATATATGTATATACATTTTATATAATTATTTATGTAATTTATTATTATCTATATTAATAGGTTTGTATTAAATTGAAACGAAAAATTGAACCTGTGTTTATACGATTCATTGAAATCGCATCCAAAGAAATCGGTTTAGTTAAATAAATGTTTAGAAATTCAAATTCATTATAAAAGCGGAAAGTAATTAAGTTATTTAATTAACAAATTAATTACTTATTCACATTTCCCATTAATTTTACTCTGAAAGAGTTCTGTTTACTTAAAATGTTAACTTCAAACGAATTATTAGTATCTTTATTTATCTCTAAAATCTCTTTTCAACAACTTTGAATATCCGACACTTCTTCGTGTAATTTTTCATTTTTATAACCATTTATTTGCTCACAAATTTTCTTCCTTTTTTACCACTATTGATCCTTGTTTTGAATATTTAATTTACTTTTCATCTTTCACCATTAAATAAATAAAGACTAAGGACAATTTATGCTTAGTGTTAATTCAAAATAATTAAATGACAAAATTCTCCTTAAAGAAGGCTCTTTATAGAAAATTATCAATAAGCAGAGTAAATATAGTGCAATGGCAAGTTAAAGTACAGTTTTATTATATTTTCTGATATAATTATTCATGCAGTAATAAAAAATAAGCATTTATTGCTCCAATTCAAAAATTATGATATTCTTCAGAAAGTTCATTAAGAAAATTAACATAAAATAAATGAAAAACATTAATCTGAATGATAAAAAATATATAAATATAACAATTGGAAATACAAATTCATGCTTTGTATTTGCTGCTTTTTTTTTACCACGAATTATAAGTTACACACACACACATAGGTTTTACTTTAAATGATTCTTTCCAGTATTTAATTTTTATGAAGTCATTAAAGTAGAATCATTGTTATTTTCGCAATATAAATCGCATCTTTAAAATGTAAATAGTTGTATCTTTCTTCAATTTTTTTTCAACTAAAGAAACATTTTTTTAAGTATTTAGCTCTAATACAGAAGAAATATAAGTTTAAAATTAAATAATTGTTAAATATTGCATCAACCATACCCTTTCAAAAAAACTTTCATATTCAATAATATGTGCACGCAGAGAACATTTAAAGGCAATTAATTTTCGAAAACTTAAGTTTCCTCATAAATTCAAAAGAAAATCTTATTTAATGTGATTCCGCTATATCTAAATCCTTGACTGAATCTAATAATACTTATTTTCTCATAATATTCTTAAATTAACATCAAACGTTTCCGTTAATAATTTTTTCATGAAAAGTAACAAAAGTTAATATTAACATACTGGATGTTTTTTGTTCTAAAAATAATTCAATCTTTCATTTTTATCTGCAATCCTGGTGTTCAAGGATATACTTTACCCCTTCTATGAAACTCCCCGGGAGTCTGACTCCCCCAGAGCTTCATATTCACTATTCTATCTATCTGAAAAGCTTAAATTCTTAATTGTGAAGCTCCAATTTTTTTTTTTATTAAATCTACTCATTGTAAAGTTATTTAAATAACCAAATTATAGCAAAAATTAATGACTCATTATACTTATTTATAGTCATTTGTTGTCATAAAATGAAATTTATTTATTCAAGGAATGAAACAAATAAACAAATCACATTAGAGAGATATTTTAATAAATAAGGAATTTTTAGCTTCTAATTTTATTAATTATATTCAAACAACATTCTAAACTTATGAAAGCGAACTAGATAATCCTTTAGTTTCTTTTGTTTACTTTTCGTTGAATAACTCTTTGATGTTGTAATGATTTCACAATACTTGGTAAATTTATAAATTAAAATGACGACAAATTTAAATATGGATACATTGTATAAGACTAAATTTATTTCTGCCAAGAGAGGAAAGTAAGTTTCCTGGAAAAATGTTAAAATATATATTTAAGAGTAATGTGGCTGGTGAAGTTTTAAATAGTTCTAAGATAAATTTAACTACCTAAATATTAATTGAAATGATATTTTCTTTTGTTTATCGATTTGAATTTATTGATGTTAGAGCACATGCTTTTTATTTTCTTTCTGGGCATTCATTTTATTAAATAAGATATTTTAACTCAGCTTATATGTGATATAACATTGTATATATAT
>JAPDSC010129143.1:566302-576923 GCA_026290005.1 Latrodectus geometricus
GTGAAAAAAAGGAATTTTTCTGTTTGTCAAAAAAATGTACCTATTTTTGACAAACAGAAAAATTCCTTTTTTTCACATGAATTTTTCATATGAAATCTCATATACTTCCCTTACAATTCCATCAAGATTTGTAGTTTAAGGAGTTATCTGAGCAGAGATATCGATTTCTAAATTGTAATGCTGACGGTTGCAAAACATTTTTACCTCAGGTGTTAAGAGCAGCACGTATGTGACCCGACTGAAATCACTTCAGCTGTCACAGCAATTTTGAGAATTCTTCAAAATTCTGCTGTTTTACCCTTTTTTTCTGCTCAGTCAATTGAAAATTCTAGTGGTACTCCACCTAGTGAATAGAAAACTTTTACGAGGTATCATACATGATAATACCCCATACACTCCATACTTTTATGTTTTATTGTATATGCTTTGAAAAATAAATTATTCAGTGTATTTGTGCCTATATATTTTAATCTCTGAAAGAAATAATATCGAATTTCTAGTTTTTTTTATAAACACATAGAAAAGTGATCTCTATTACCTTCCTTACATTTTAATCTTCGGTAAATCGATTCTAAAATAAAAAAAACTGCAATTTTGAGTGGTTTCAGTTAAATTTTATTGGATAAAAACAATTATTTATGCTCAACTTAAAAGCATAAGCTAGAAATATAATCCTTACCTTAATGTATCGTTTTGTTATTTGCTCTCAATACATCTATAAGACGAATAAAGCAATTAAATGACTATAAAAACAATTTATATTTTTTTCTATCTCTCATAAGTAGTAAACACTACTTAAAACATTACACTGTATAAAAGAATTATTTTAATGCAATTTGAGATATGTTTTCGCCTAATTGCATTACATTTCTGTGAGACGATAAAGTAATAAATTTATCTCAATTCAGTTATCTCGATTCATTTCCCGACATCAAGACCAACAAGTTACTTTTTTAAAGTTTTTTTACCTGTGATAAACAAATATCACTGAAAAATAAATTTGTTTCAATTTTTTAACCAGAATTTATGAAATGCATAGTTTCAGTGTTTAGTTTTTTAGTGTTCCTAGGAAATGCCCAGTTTTAAAATGGTAATTTTTCTAGGATGAAGGAAGAAAGATTATAATAATGGAAGCTTTTTATTTTCATTTAAAACGTCTTTTTTTAATAAAATATCTTATAAAAATATTATAGAAGAGTATGAAAAATACACATTAAGTAAATTTTACTTAGTGTGTATTTTTATATATGTATAAATTGTATATGTAGTATTAATTGTTGAAAAACCCATCTTTTATTAGTTCTAATAATCGCAAGAGATCCACCATTTTTGTGAAATAACAAATAATTTGGAAAATAATTACTTTAAACGTGAATGGGACAAATTTTTTGTTAAATATTTTCATGTAAAAACCTCAAAATTAAATCGTATAATCTTATAAACGTGAAGGATTTTATATACGGTTGCGTTATAATACATAACTGTTTAGAAATTGTTTAAATTGGTAAGATCACACCATTTAACTTTGATGCTTTTACATGAAAATATTGAATAAAATTTATCTCCTTATATATATATATATATATATATATATATATATTCACATAAATAATAAATATTTGTAGTTAATTACACCATTTTGTAATTTTTAGCAATATTCATTATTTTAAAAAAGTAATTGTAACTATATATGTAACAAATAAAATAACACCTTTCTTGTTTTTATTCAATAATTTTAAAAAGCGTCAATTCTTTTATATTTCACCATTATTTCTTTTCCATCGCTTTTTCTTAACTTTAGTTTCATGGGGACAAACCATACACACATGTGGCCAGTGAAAATCGTATTATGTAAGCAAAAGGAATAATCGGCAAAGAGGATTGTGTGAAAAGAAGAAAATATTCTCAAATATCTTTTTCCCTCGATCTTTGCGATGCTTTGTGTTAGATTTCTGCAAAGCTTACAAACGATTTACAATCTGAGAGAGAATTTTGCGAAAAATACATTTCGAATTTATTAAATAAGAAAGTATAAAAAAATTGTTAAAAACTCCTCTAAAGAACTCATTATTACATCATAAGTTATGGTAGCAGCTGTTGAATAGAAGAAAGCTTTTTCTTTTTTTCCTTTTTTTAATTTTTGAAGATTCAGTTAAAAACTGAATCGATTATTTCAATTTTACTAAACAAATCTTTTCTTTAAATCAAGTTTTTAATCAAATCTGAAATTTTATGTGAGCTAATGATTTTATTGAGTAAGTATTGAGAAAATTTTTAAAGTGCTTATTATCGGAATGTCATCTTGATTGAAAAAAAAAAGTTCGGTTTTTCAGAGCTCTCTTATTAGATGGAACTCAATCCTAACAACTCTGTAAATTACAAAGCGTGAACAGATTACTTATTCAAATGGCTCAATAATTTAAATAATACTTTTAAATATGATAGGATTGGAAACATTTTCTAATAGTTTTAAATTTTTAAGCAAAATGTAATTTTTAATTAGAAAGATCATATGTGTCTTAAATAAAAGGCAAGTTCAATAATTTACTATGAATTAAAATTTGACTTTCGCTTCCATTGATGGAACTTTAATCTATAGCAATATTATTTTAAATACTTTTATAAAAACGTTTTAGACTGTGAGTTGTATCTTTTACATACCTTTATGCTAATTTAAAAATAAAATTGTCAATTATTGTAATTTCAAACAATGCACACAGTATAATGAACAATGTGAATTACTTTTTACCAATTTTGCCGTATAATGTTAATTTTCCTAAAACTGAATGAGAGCAAAGCCTTTGTGTGCCGGTAACTTTTAAAATATAATTTAGTTGTATGAATTGAGTTTTATCAGCATTGAAAACAGCTTCTCCCAGAGGAAACATAATTTGCCCAATTGATGCATCCTCTTTATTAGAATACCCTTTTATTAAGATTAATAAAAACACGATCATCTCATAATTAGATAGCTTCTATTTTCCGTCTGAAAACTTTCTTTTAATGAATTCGGCAGTAAGCTAGAAGTCATTTAGTGTTTATTTTTGCGTATAACTGCAAGATCTCATCAAGTTACATAAAACTTACACTGCAAATTATTCATCATTTTATAGTGAAAACCATGATTTTACTTTTTCTGTTTGTTTCATTAAAATATTTTTAACTGTCTTGCTGACCCTTAAGGCAAGTTTGTTTGGTTTCTAACCTATATAAATAAGTTAACTATTAACTGAACAGAAGTAACTGCCATTTTTATGCTCGGATCATAACAACGCAAACATCTTTGTTTGGGGTACTTTTTGGTACGAAATCTTTATTCATTATAAGAATACGGATTTTAATTCAGTAATAAATAGCTCTAATCAAAAAAATTTACACTTTTTCTTTTTTCTTATACGCGAAAATAGGGATTTATCAATTTCAAGCAATCATTTTTCTGTTGGTTTTTCTCAATAAAGATACTTTTCAAACCTACGAAATTCTTATATTTAACAGTTTTATGAAGAATTTTGCCTTACCAATACAAAAACTCTCATAAATAAGTATCCGACTAAGCATTCCCCTTTATGATTTTCTAATGAATATTCAATTAAAAAAGAAACATAAGTGACTTTTTTAAGCCAATGTATTGATAGCAACGAAGATATTGTTCCCGTATTAATAATACAATGTATTAGCTTCAAAATGATGGCTTATCCTTAGGTCTATATTTTAAGGCCTTGTGTTATGCGAATACGAGGCTAAGATATTTGATTTTCCCAAACAGTTTCAAAACTTTTTGTACTCAATTCCTTATGTTGGTGTGGCTTTAAAATGTTTTCGTGCCTTTGCTCAACATTCAAGGAATAACAAAGCTATCAATTCCATAAATAGGTTTTTGAAAATATTTCAAATAAATCGAGTAGAGAACCTAAATTTGTATTTAACTCTTTAGTATCAGTTGTAAACTGTATGCTAAATTTCTCCGTTCGATAATTGTATTTAATTAAGTAATGTGTTTTTAAACAAAAATTTCGCCATGAACTTTTCATAAATGCTTTCTTATATTTCACATACAAGTCTTCATTTAAGATTTCTTAAAGGTAGCAAGTATTTAGGAATCATAATTTTATTTTACAATGTTTTATTGTTATTTGTTACAAAAAAGGTTAATATGTTGCTCTTCTCTTTTTGAAACAAAACTAAGAGATGAAAATGTCTGTTGTGCACATGATTTAGAATAAATCTCTCTCTCTCTCTTACCAGTATATTTCTTCTACAGTGGATTCCATTATTTTGTTACGTGAAATTTAAGCGAGTAACAATATAGCTGCATTTGTAAGAAAGAATTGTTTCTTCATATACTTCTTGTGGGTGATGAACGCATACTGACAATTTATGATGCACGTTTTGTATACAATAGGGTAAAATTTTCTCGTAACACTTGAATGACACTCGGGTAGTTTTTTATTATTCCGCATTATTTTCGATGAATTAGCTTAGACATTTTCTTACTTTACTACTCCTTATTTTTTAATCTCTCGAATTTCTAACTGCAGTTAGCTGTTGCAATTTTTTCTAACTTTTGGATTCCTGTAATCAATAAATTCAATTTTCAAAATGTGAAAATTGCAATATTGCATGATCTGTCCTAAAATTTCAAATAAAATATATTTTGTGATGAATTTGGAGCCCTTCATTCAATAGTACGTGGATATTTGTATGATCCGAAAATCTTTTGAGCGCTAAGCTCTTGTCAGAAAATCCCTCACCTAAATAAAAATGATCATACAGCTTCAAGAAAATAATCCAGATTATAGTAAATTTAAAATAATGGGATTTATTGATTTGAAGTTTTGTACTTAGCAACTTTAATATAAATTTGCGATCAAATACAAGAACGTTTTGATGATGTAATTAAATAAAATTCTATATGCATATGCATTATTTTAGGAATAGTTTTTTCTATTAAAAATACGTCTTTCAAAACACGTTTTAGAAAAACACGGCCTTTAAAAGCAAATATAAAATATGTAAATCGTGTATTTTTGATTCAACTTTTGGATGTTATTAAGAAAATAATTATTCTGCAGTTTGTCAAATTATCTTTTCCACCAAATGCACTTTTTAATTAAAAATTTAATATGATTTTCTAGCTGAAATGTTTGGTGCTTTTTGATACACGTTATGTAAATAAAATATTCATAAATTACTATTTACTGTTATTTCCTTTCTAATTGAAAAATATCTTGGAAATACTGAAAAATATCTAATTAAAAAATACCTTGAACTCATTTGTAGAAAATAAATATTTGTACTAAAAATGAGTCAATTACATGATTATACATAAAGAAGGATTTGGTATTTAAACAATCTAATTTGAAATATACTTATTTTTTTTTACATATTAAATTCTAAAGAAATGCTTTTATTTTATTTTTTTGTGATTCAGTTGTCGCATAATGTCATACTTTATCTATCGACTTAGAAAAATTAAAAGTGTTTTATTAACATTAAAAGATTTTATTTAAAGTATTTCTAAATAAATATTTTCTTCTTCTTCTGCATTATATAGATGTTAATGACTTTGCGTTGTAAATTTCTCTTTAATATACATTTTACAAAATATTATATTTATTTTGGTAAACAAAATTTTATCTCGTTTATAATCATTTATTAATTACAAATTCAAAAGTTTACTTGAATAAAATTCTGTGAATATATAACGCAATCAATAAAGTATTGAATGCTTTATTTATTTCATTAATCAATAAAGTAGTTAGTACTTTATTGGAATCAATAAAACTTTATTTTCAAATTTTATATATAGAATAAGTTAGTGACACACATTTCAGTGTAAAAGAAAAGCAGTGATTCAATTTGATATTATTAAATAAAGCACACGAATATACAAATCTATGAATAAAAACTGATAACTTTTTATTGTTTATTTCATTAGTTAGGTTAGTGTATAATCATTGTATATCATAGCTCATTTTTATGATGTTGTCAACATAAAAAATTATTTTTTTGTGCGGCAATAAGATTTGCAACTATAAGTAAGAAAATTGCTAGTGTAAAAACATTTATGCTACATATTCACTCATATATTACGGTAAAATTAGTACAAATGAGTAATTTAGTTGTCAAATTTTCAAAGTCATTAAACATTCGTCTTATTTCTTGTCGAATTAGAAAGAACTTACAAAAATTAGTATCTTCTGTATCCACCACATATTGTGATTACTAAACCTAGAAGATATGGATATTGGAGATTTATGTGAATTGAATGTCGAAATTTACTCGCTCTTTCCATCAGATTAGTGACTCACTGAAAAAGAATTGTCAAACATACGAAAAGCCAACAGAAATGGTGATTCTGGGTTTTAAGGAAGATTCGTGCTGTCCAAAAAGTACGCTCCTACTGCTTGCTGTTCTGAAAATAATATGAAAATAGTATTTTGAACCTGCAATATCTTCCCTGATTAAAAGTTCGCTTTTGAAGGTTCTCACAATTCAATAATGATATTAATAGTCATGGTATTTACTAGCTATCAAGGCCCTGATATGTATATTCGGTGCCCAGAATGTTTAGATAAAATATATTTGTTGTACGGCATAGCTCTAAATAAAGCATTTCTAAAATTGTTAATCTGTAATGTGATGCGTCAAGTTAATATGACTATTTTAAAAAGTCATCGTCATAAATAATATAATAGAGTAGTCATATGAAAGATAAGGTATGAGAACTATAAGCGTTTGAAGTCATTAAATATGTGGCTTAAAGTAAGCTATTAATATTTGAAATATATGAATAATTCACATACCGTCAAACAATACCTTTCAAAGAATAGTTATTGAAATCAATTGAATATGCTCTCTGTCATATATATCTTCTGTAGTAAGTAAAACACACGTCGCATATACATATATGTATCATTAAATTTGTATATAATCGAAACATACTTAAAATTTGCTCATTTTATATTTAGGAAGAAATATTTAAAAAAATTTAAGTTGTGTGTGAAATTTGAATTGTGAAAATATAACATTGCCAAATATTTTATCAATAGTACTGGTACCTTCCCAGATATTTATTTTAAATAATTAACTTTATCTCACAGATATAGTTAATGAATATTTTCCACGTTTTTTGAGCTCGTAATTTAAACATTTCCTTTGCACGGCAGTATCAAATTACATTTGAGTAGGAAAAGTTATCAGTTTCCATTAAAATATTTGGTTTCAATAACATTATAATTTAAAGCAATCTTCCCGAGTTCGGCACATCAACTAATAAAATAGTTTTTAAAATTGTAATTACCTTAAAAATTATAACAGCTATCTTAACACAAAAATATTATGTTGCAATAATACCTGGTGACTACAAGAAATTATTTTAAAATCTTTTCATGATTCATGACGAAAATTTTTATTTTTAAATAATATGTACAAATCTGATTTGATATCTCTTGTCTAAATTTTCACGATATAATATGCCTATTTTAAATTTGAACCTAAACATTTCGTGATTCCGAATGTTTATGGGAGATTTTATTGCTCTTATTTCTTAATGAATCATACTAACTTATTTAAAATCACCATTTTTAGTTTTATTTTAGAATAAACTATTCAAATTTTCGCTTCCTAACACTAATATATCAAATTCTTTTTACGATGTAGAAAATTAAAATGGCGACTTATATTGGTATTATAGTTTGGATCATCTTAGAATAATACATGTTTTGACAATATCAATTATATTTTGAAAACGAAATTGACTTTTTTTCAGTTATTTGGTTTCGCTTTGAAAAGGTTGAATTCAATCCTACATCCCTGATGAAAAGAAATCTAGTATCCAAATCCTTTCATTATTGCGGCTTATTCCCAGACAAGTTTATCTTTTATATTTTTCTCTGTTAACCTGAAAATGCTTTAACTGCTTTTCTAATGGTTCTCACCCAAGGACTGGGAATCTCTACACAATCGCGAGAGGTTTCAATGGGATTGTCGAATCCGGATTCTATTTTCAAACGATAGAAATGATTTTAAGGAATTAGTAACTGACCTTATCTAAAATTGACATCTAAAATATTATAGTGTGAATTGCTTAAATATATGTTATATCATAATATATAAAATATAAATGCAACTATATTTACAAACACATTTTACCTCGTTTCATATTTACAGTTATAATTTTGTTTTTTCTACCTAACCAAGTAAGTTTTGTTGAAAGATCTCAATTATTTATATTTTTTCATAGCACATGTACACTTTCACATAATGTGATAAACTAAAATTTAAGATTCTTTTGAGACTAATTGATAAATTTAATTATTAACGAAGAGATATTTGTTAATAATTCAATCTTAAATTCTATAGATTATATATACATATATATGTGTGTGTGTGTGTGAATAGTTTAAAAATCTTAACTTATTCTATTAATGAAGCGATTAATAACTTAATAAGTGTTTATTTATCGGAAGAAAAAATATACTTTGAATTTTGGTTCATTAAGTTAACATTCTTAGAAAAAGCTTTACAATGCAGTATTCCTACATTTCCACTAAATAGTTTTTACAGTGGAGAACTATCTAAAATTTGATTTAAGACAATTTATCAAATAATAATTTGAGTTTTAAATAAAAGAGATATTTGGTATTTATCCGTTTATTGTTAGGCATATTAATTCTAACATTTACATATTTTGTTCAAAATGATTTTTCTCATGAAAAGTATACAATTTTTATTGTCTAACATTACTTTTGCACTTTTTGTACATGAAAACAATGAAATGTAAATTTCTTGTATACGATGAGTAAATATGTTACAAACTGCATATCATTATACAAATACACATCTTCATTGTTAGTTTGTGCTAAAAACTTCATATTTATTCATCATCAACTATCTTAAATTGAAAACATTTTCTTCTGCCTCGAATAATTATTGCATACTTTAATGTAGTTGTTTTCAAAGTCAATTTCTGCTTTGAAATTCGGTTTTTTGGTTTTTACCTTAGAAAAGAAACTATTGCTTTCTTGTTTTTTCTTTTATACTGAAAATTTTATATCGCAGTAATTTGGAAAACGCCATGTTACACAAAAACAAAGAAATTATTGAAAATTACAACTGTAACAGTAAACTTTAAAGGGTAGCTATATACTTAAGAACATAAAACCATTATACTGAAACAGAAAAGTGTTTTCTTTCATACATAGCAACTATTTTCATGAATTGAAGTTATTTTAATAAACATTTGCTATTATGAGGAAATATCTCTAAAAAAATATTTTAATATCCAATATGTTTTTATACTGATTTTAAGAATATTTTTATATTTTTAACTTTGGAATTTTTTTATTGGGAAACAATAAATCAATGCAATATAGTTTGTAAATAATATCTAAATCATATATTCTGTCTTTTAAACAATTATTAGAAGATACTGAACCGAGGTTAGTTTCAATCAAGTGACCTTTAGAATTCTCTGAATGCTTAAATGATTGTGTGTGAGAGAGATATTGTACGGGAAAATCAATTCATCTTGTTTCCTTATACAAGGAAAACAATGTTGGGTTAGCAGCTGAATGATTAGAGATTTGACCTTCTATAATACAACTCATGGGTTCGATTCCTACTTCGAAGCTGAGTGTTAAAAATGATTTATATCTTTGAAATAAAATAACTTAAAAATTCGAAGATGGATGTCCAAGGAATTGTTCCGATAGATGTGGAATGTTTTAATAAGTATTTAAATAAACTTCTATATACATTTTTAAACACCAATTAACTCTTACATAATTAATCATCAGTTAGATATTATTTTAACTTTTCGTTTAGGGGTTTTAGAATAGTATAAAAAAACTAAACTTTAAGGATTAACTGAGTGTCATGATTAGACTCACATCATGTTGGATTTGTGGCCTTAAGAGAAATTTGTTGTGTTTTAAGATCATTTGAAAAATGTACATGTAAAAAGCAATACAGATTATTTAGATAAATTGCAGGGTAAATTTCACAGGAATTAACAACAGGGTAGATAAATTAATTGAGGTTTTTATATTTAGGTGAGAGAATTAGAATGTTAGGAACTCGTGGCCTGCAATGAATGTCTTTAGGGTTCAGTGAAATAGTATATATTAAAAATTTAAAGAATTATATATTTTTATAAATTATTTTAGAGCAATTTCAGTTTTAATAGAAATATTAATAAAAAGAATCACCATTTCTTGAGACACATGCTATGTCCTAAATTTCCTTATCAAAGGATTAATATTTGAATCTTTACAAGTTTTTATTCATACTCTATCTATAATAATGTTAAGTATGAGATCCATTTGTCTATGAAACGTCAACTTTAATTAAACAGCTGCGTGTTTCATCATTTTTCTTTACCGAAACCAAATAATAAAACTAAATAACGTTAATAGCTAAATTTTGAAGAAGAAAATCGACAATTCAGCTGTTACTTTTTTTAAGAAGTAACATTGAAAATCCCTTTAACCGGTTCTAAATGTGCAGGATGAGTTCAAATTAAGATATATTTTGCAGTATATAACTCATTTTGAATTACTAAGAATCCATTAATATATATATATATATATATATATATATATATATATATATATATATA
>JAPDSC010129143.1:583969-621931 GCA_026290005.1 Latrodectus geometricus
ATATATATATATATATATATATATATATATATATATATATATATATACCACAATTTATTTGTAATAACACTGATTGCCTCTTTAATTTATAAACATTTAAACTAACTTATTGCATAAACATTTTGTTACAGTTTTAACTTATGATAGCTTTTGGAATAGTATTTGATACATCTATTCAACTAAAAAAATCTTTCACAGATTAAAATATATTTTTAGCAAACATTGTTCTTAAATCTTCTCTGATTAGTATGAATAATGATGTGTGTTAAGTCATTATGATTCACATCGTTAAAAATGAAAATTTGCACTCCGAATTTATCTGAAAGTTTGAAGCTATTTTTCTTTATACTGATAATTCGAAGTTATTTTGTTCATTTCATGATTTTATTTCCTTTACATCATTATTATTTTTTCATTTATTTTTTTTTCATTGATAAAATGCAGAAAGGGAAAAATACTTTAATTCTTGTAAGGATATTATTTATTGTTATTTAAATTATTGTATAATATTACTTTAATGACTTGTATACTGTTATTTAAAAGACAGTTAACTAAGAGATTAATTCATGTTAGAAATTTGTTGAAAAGTATGTTAGTATCAGCAGTTAGATATCTTTGTATGATACAGAAAAATTTAAGAAATAAAGCCAGAATTCTTAGAAAAAAATTTCTTTGGTTAATGGTTCCAGAAATAAAATTTCAAAGTTAATAAATTTACATTTAATGGAAAGCATTTAAAAATTACTATTCTGCAAGAACTGAATGTAATGGAATGAGAAATAATAGTACAGAATATTCCTATAAAATGAGAAACGTGTTCAAAAGTGCAAACATGTATAAATTCTTCTACAATGTTCTGATTTTTATCTTTATATTTTGTTGAATAAATACAATGAATTAAATTTGTGCAATTCTTCATTATTAGTTTATTTATTGGTGCTCTGAGATCTGGGTCAATTTATTTTTTAATGATTGTAAAAAGGGTTCTTCACACTTAAAAAATCCTTCAATATATCCGGTATTTAGTTGAACATTAAATAAATAAAAGCAATTTAAGTGTACATATGACTTGGTAGTATATAAAAATTTATTCAATGGCTAAAATAATTCGAGTGTCCAAAGAAAAATGAATATAATGAAAACAAAATGAATTTCTGAACATATTTTTTTACGAAAACTAAAAATATTATTACTTTAATCTAATACTTAAGTTACTCATATTCAGTGAAAAATCAAAAAAAATTTAAACTAAAAATTTAGATGATGTTTAGGTAATTATGAAAATAATGGAAGACCTCAGAATAACAGTAAAATTTTTGTATGTGCTTCATAAGCATAAAAATATAATAACTATCAGCTTTTATTATATAATTTATATCTAGTAGAATGGTGTTTTGATAAGTTTATTGAATTTCTTAAAGTATTGGATTTTCTCAAAAGCGGAAAATGTCTGACCTCTCAGATTTTTAAAAGCCAAATTGTTGGTGCACGTTCAGCTGGGACAAGTTTGACCGAAAAATTCCAAGTTTCAAGCATTGTCTCTAAAGTTATGACAACACACACAGTGTGGCAATATAAGCTCGGTAAAACAAAATAGTAGACCGAATAAGAAACTCAGAGTAAAAAACAGACAGCTATTGAAGTGGTTTGTAATGTTTGTAAAGTGAATTTCTAATGTTTATAAAACGAACAACTTTAGAAAAAATGTTTGCAGAGTGCAATAGGCATCTGAATTCCTAAATGTCAATGTTTACAGTTAGAAAGAATTTGTCATGATTTGGATAGCCATGTTGTGATTTTTTTTATAATCAATCATTACCTGAAATGAAGAATCACTGGGGAAAAATATTGAAAAAAAATGATGTTAACCAGATGCGTCCCGTAAAGGAAACTTTCTTTCCTACAGGAGTTAGAATTTTTCATCATGATAATGCGCTTATCCATGTTGAGAGACTTGTCCAATCATAGTTTAATGGTCGCGATGACAAAATTAAGGTTCTACCTTAGCTCGCATAACCACCAGACCTCAATAAAATTTAACTGTTATGGTCCTTTTTAGAGCATTCAATACGAAATCAATATCCTCCACCGGCACCTTTCTCAGGACTTTCACAATATCTCCATGACGAATGGCACAAATTTACTCTAAACGCTATTCAGAATTCGTTTAAATCGATTCATAGACGAATCAAAACTATATTGCATACGAAAGTCAGTTCTACACAATACCAATAAAGGATTTTTTGTAAATTTATAGTGTTTCCATTATTTTGAAAATCACCTGTACAGATACTTGTAATTCTACACGAATAAGAGCTAACATTAAAATAGTTAAAAAAATCAGATTTTTTACTGGGCAAAATGTTAAGAATTCCTAATTTAAAATAACTTCATTTTATTTTCGAAAATTTACCTCCAACCTTTTATTTTCTTTCTTAAAGGAACAAAATGAAAAGAGCCTTTAATTATGCAAAAAAATTATTCGATTTCTCATGTAATTCGAGTGTGTTATGAGATATGAATATTATTGACACAAACACTCATTATCCGTGCAATATTCTAAAACTGTTGCATAGTAATTGGCTTTTCTCTGCTGCTTTACATCTCTGCGCAATTGCACTTATATGAGAATATTTCTGAAACCAATTTACCGATAATGAAATTCAATATCATTAATTATTCTCGGGTGTCTGTCGAAAACTATTTTAGGCTCATAATACGGCGAAAGGAAGACCATTTAAAAGCGTTTATTGATTTCAAAATGTCTTCCTGAATTTCATGCAAAATTCTCAAATCTTTCATAACTCTAACATAATGAATGTTACCTACAAAGATCATCGAAGCGAAGATCATTTCAAAAGCCAATATTTACCATAATTGTTTCTGATTTAAATAAAATTTATAAATATTATAGTTGGGACTTTAAATTTTAGATTTAAAAATAAATCTATGTCCTGTAAAAATATTTCACAAATTGTTGAAACTAAATGACAATAAATTTAATCTTGGTTGATATTTTTGAACAACACTTTAATAGGAATTCACTTCCAATTAGAGTTTATTGCAAGTACTTCTAGGAAAGATAGGCTTCTTTTGGAAAGAGGAAACCGAAGAAAACATTTCTGTTTACTTCAGTTTCTTCTGAGAAAATGGCTTTTAATTTCAGTCCTGTATTCTGGTCTTTTATTTTAAACAAATCATTTAGAAAGCTTTTTCGGAACATTTTATAACATTAACAAAAATTACTAGTAAATAACTTAAGAATAAATGTATAAATAAAAATGAAATTCCCACAAAATTCTTTTGTATTTAAATTACACTTAAAATTAGTACTATATTGATAAAATATAGATGTTTTTACTGTAGTTTAATATTAAATTATGTTTTCTTCTTGTACTACATCAATGACGATTAAAATCGTTTACAATGTTGATTGTAATGAAATCATCGAAAAGTTCACACTTTTTATTTTAAAGAATAAATTGTTATGTTGAAATAATTGTTAGTGATTACTCTTTTCAGAAGAAATATGGCACTGTTTTAAAACTGAAATGAAATTAGTATGACTTTTGTCTTAATTTAACATACTGAGCTAAGATGTAGACTAAATTATATATATATATATAATATTAATAATTAATTATTGCTTATATGGAGTATAGTGTCTGGTATATTAAGTTGGGACTTAGAAATATTTTCATAAGCATTTATATTTCAAATTTTGAATTAGGTTTTATGGAAAGTACTGAAAATAAATTTAAAAAGTAATTAAAACTTAATGAAACAAATCTAATATTTTCTAAAGCGAATAAAAAATTCTGTAACCATAATTGCATTTATTTACCTATCTGTAAAATTTTATCTAATTTGTTGTCTATGTATAAGATTATGTTTCAAAATACTGTTGCAATACTGGTCTATATAAGAAGAATTTTCCTCGAGACTAACGCTTGTATAATATACTGCACATGAGAAAACTCAATTGGATAATAAACATAAAGTATCTTTCTCTTAGATTAATCATATTTTATTCATTTAGAAATTATACATTAAGAGCATTTTTACATTGTACACTTTGCTGATGGAAGTTTAAAGCGAAAAATTATTGGAAATATAATTATTGTGATAATTACTTTAATTATACCATTTTGAATTAGCTTGGTGAGATCTAAAAAGTAATAACTCACAACCTAATTAAAACTATGCATTTAGTTAAATAATTGCCAGAGAAAGTCGGTAGAAATTTTGATTACATTTACTTTTATTTTTATTTAAATTTTCTTCAGTAAATGTTTATACAAATAAACAAATTCTAAAATTTTAGTATAAATATATAATGTGTCACGACACCAAAAAAAATTTATGAAGGAATCATATATGCCTCTTCTTGATTGTTTGGGAACCATATTTTTTTATGTAAAATTACATTGAAACGGTTATCGTATAAGCAACAGCCTTTCGATTTTTTACTAACTAAACTTATCGCATTTTCAAGTATCAGCTAAATCTACTGATTCTAGATATGTATCAGCTTATTCTAATGATCCTAGATATGTATCAGCTAATTCTAATGATCCTAGATATGTATTATATTTACAGTTAGTATATTTGGGTTGAAAGATACTTTATTTTTATGTTGAAAGTTTTATAATGATTTTCATATGTATAGAAATCTATTCATAATTTTAAAGACAAAATAAAATTTCAAATGAGTTATATCATTTGATTTTAAAATGTTTTTAAATAAATTATATGTATTAAAAATATATTTCTTAAATAATTTTTATCAACAAAATTCTTTTTACTTAGTAAGTTATTCATGAAGAAAGTAATGATAAAACTCAATAATCAAGGTTATAAAGTGAACAGTGCAGCAAACATTGATTGCGATCGTGAAAACAATGTGGAATAAAAAAAATGTTTCGAGGGAAATTGAGGTTACAATTCCTTAGTGAAATAGTTCACTCATAAAAATAGAAAAAAAAATTATTTGAAAAAAAGTTATTCTTTTTCTATTCATTAGAAAATACTTTTAAAGATATAGAATTAACGCACTATTTTGTTAATAAATGAAACTCCCAAAACATTACCATAAAAAAGAAAAAGAAATAAAAAGTATCCAATTAAAATTAAACATTAGTTTTGCAGAAAAAAAAATCACTTTTTACATTAGAAAAAAAGTATTTCTCTCTCTCTTTGGTTAAAAAAAATGTCCTCTGTAAAAATAGTAATAACTTATCCTGAAGAAACGATTTTTTTTACTTAGTAGTTAGTATCCTTTAGTATTAATTCAAAATGCTTATTGCTTTTTTTTTATGAAAAATGAACAATCTTCCTGTTGAAATTTTGGTGATAATTGATTAATTTTTTCTTATTTCTTATGAATCAATGAATTATTTTTTTAATAAACTATTTATATTTTAATAGTTGAATGACTAATATGAAATGGATATTATTAAACTCTTTTTTTATAATATGATAAAATTTTTTATGATAGATTTACGTTTTTGAAGTTAAAGTGAGTTCTCTCTCTTTATCTGATATTTAAATTGTGCTTCTTTGCATTTTATTTTAATTTTTGTGCAGATCATGAAGGATTAACATAAAAAAATAGGTAAGATGTATAATTTAATGCAGTTCCCTTATAATATATATATAGTAGCTAAACTTTAAGAAGTAAAATTCTGACACACTTTCAGAAATAAAACTTAAGACATAGTATCAATTAAATTGAGTTTTAGTTCTGTATGTCAAAAACTCAATTACTTTCTTAAAAGTTTTCGAATATTTTTATTGATATTTACAGAAATAGTTAGAGAAGCTTTTTCGAAGTAAAACTCATAAATCAAGATTTTTCTGCTATTTTATTTACCTTCTCGGAAAATTTCCACACCAAAGAGCAGTTGATTTCTTTTAGATATGATTAAAAATTTAAATATATATTTTAAAAGATATTTCTGGTTTTTATAATCCTTCCTTTCATTTTTATCGCAGTATTTTCTTTACTAATGGATTTCCCTTAAATCATTTATAGCATCTTTTTAATATTTTTTTATCGTATTATGGATAAAATAATTGGTTTTCAATCCTTATTCTGTTACATATAAAAAAAGGCAAATACACGTCATGAGAAAGTTACCAGGCTGGATGCTTTTGATATATATCGCTTATGAGTGGTCCAAGAGGAGAAAATGAGGTGTATGGGTCGGTCAATAACTGCGCATATCCAAAAACAGAACTTTTAACCCAACATATCGAGAAACTGAGCATTTTGTTTGACTGTTTCTCCGAAACTTATGATGAATGAGCTTCCGTTAAAGGATGAAGATGATGGTAATTATTAAAACTTATATGACAACCATTGTATGTGGATAAGTAAATGAGGCTTTTAAAGAATACTGGATACACGTTTTATCATCAGAACTTTATTTCGTTGTAATATTTTAAATTTATTGGTTTCTACAATCCATTTTTTTTTCATTTTAACAAAAAATAAAATTAAAATATGTGATTATGAAATATCACTGTTTTAACTGTTACTAGTCCCAGAGAAACATATTGGAACAATTTTACTGTCAAAATGTTGCATAGTTAAATTACTGGCTATCTAAAGTAGGATGTGGATACAGAGAATATCTTCTTGATATTGTATAAATGTAATTACATTTATTTATCTCATAAAACATTACAAGCTGTATTTACAATTAAAATTTTCCCGATGGTATATCTGAAATTACAAAATTCTTTTTTTCATCACTTACATAAAAACAATGTATCTAGTTTAATTTAATTTTTTTAACTTTATTATATGTTGTACATACATATATGTCTACATATTACAATATTATGTTTTAATAAGCTTTATGAATTATTTTTTGTTACATTTATTTCCATTAAAACAATTAAATATTTATGTGTCATAGAGGTAGTTTATTTGGAGAATTGGAAAATAAATTTACACAGCTTATTAAAAGAAATCAGCAAACCTATAACCCCTCCATTTGATAGATGCATATAATTTTTAAATACGAAATCAGAAATGTTTATACATTTATCTGAAAGTTTGAAATTTTCATATTTTAATAATTGTATAAAAGTATGTATTATGTCAAAAGAGTATAGAGCATTATAAGGAGATGAGTACTGGTCAGTAAATGATAACATCCCTTTTTGGGGCTACTGTCATTTATTAACCTGTACTCACAATGTGCAAATGAATCCATTAATATATTTTGTTGTCTTCATTTTTAATTACATCATAACGTATTTACAAGTTTTAGGAATAATTAATTTCAACAAAAACAATTAAATGTTACATGGTAATATATATATAATTGAAATACATTAAATGAGAAATAATCCTGGTTTTAAATTAAAAGTTGCTTCTATTTATTCAGACAAGCACATCATTTTAAAATTTGAAACAATACTTAAAGAAGGAGAGCAATAAATTAAATGTGAAATCTTAATGACTTGCCTCCACTTCACGTTATCTTCTTCCCCACCTACTTCATCATTTCATCCTTGCTGCTTTCATACATACAAAATTTAAAAAAGAAGGGTTAAAGTGTCAGAAGAATAAGTTCGTTGTGAACTTTTTCTTTCCACTCTGCCAAAGGTGTGAGGGCCAAGTAACTTTCTCCTCTCTCAGCTGACATAAGATAATTTAAGCTGGTAGGGAGGCTGGTAGGGCATGATACGCTCAACTGGACTGTCATCAGGAGAGCTCCCCCTGCCTCATTCACGCCCTGCTGAACATGTTCTAGTCAGGGTAGTAGGGCCGACAAAATGTCGCCCCCAGACAGACGGACTTCAGGATTTATCGGTAATGCCACCATCGATTGATCTTTCCTTGTTTTAGAAAGAGTAAATGAAACTTTTTGGGAAAAAATAGCAGATGTTTTATTCTAAAGAGACGGATAAGCAAAAACAGATACAAAAGACACCAACTTCAGATCTGGAGAAAACTGTTTTATGATTTCTGTTCTTCTACTCCTGGAATACACCGGCATGCATTTATGTATGAACTGGTGACACTAGCATAATTTAAACATTGAAAGGTGCTCGTGGGTTTGCAGCTTTGACAAATGGCGCAATTGTGTTGAGTTTCTTTCCAACTCGCTGCATTTGTACGCGCTTTCGTACATTCGGGGGGAATTTCACTCGTCTGGTTTTCCTCTCAGAAGCGTTTCTCATCTACATATTAAACTGAAAGGTGAGATATGTTAGCATTTCATGAGAGTCACAAATATTTGTAACTAGCATTGAAGGTTAGAAACTTCATACAACTCAACAATTCGGAAGTGAACTTCATTCAAAAGAATTTCACAATTCATTTGAGATGTATTAGTTAACATAATAAATTATGCAAAAATGTTATCTTAAAATAACAAAATATTGTGCATTTTATTTTAAAATGTGAAAAGTAAATTTATTAATGGATTCCTTTGTTGGATTTAATTAATACTGCAATAACAATATTTATTTCATGGAAATAAATTATTAGTATAATTTTTTATGTAGTATAGAGTTAGTTTTACATAAATGATCTATTATTAAATTAAAAAATACGCGTCCTCTGTAAGTGAATTTATAACATTTTAAAAAATGCTACAGCATTCTATACACTATTTGAAACAGTACAAGAAAGTATTCATTTGAAAAAAAAGTAATTCATGTTTATGAACTCAATAAAAATAAAAATAAATAACCTCAACCACACTTGACGAATTAAATACAAACTCAATCAAGATATACAGTTTCCGTCTCCGTCTTAAAAATTGTTAGGAAGTATCTAACTTCAAATTAGGTAATTTTTTCTGAAGAAAAAGTAGTGTATATTGTTATCTGGTAAAAATACAATGATAATTTAGTAAATAACAATTGGCATGAGGGAAAAAAATGCCTGTAACTTAATTTCATTTCAAAAAATTTTTGTAACAAATTACGTATCTTGACCTCAAATTCTGTTCAATTTAAAACATACTGAAATAAAGAAATAATAAAAATAGCATTAAGTAAAATATAACATATGAATGTAATATTCATATTTTCTATTAGGAAATAGGAATAAAAAAAGAATATTAGTAAATAAAATGAAAACGTGAAAAGATGAAAATTTTAAGCACACACATATGAGGTTCAAACGAAACATTTAAATTGATCAGTATTTTGGACAAATGTAGTTTCTTCATTTAATTTTTGCTATCATAGCCATAAAGTTAAGATTTCTGATATCATCTTGAGACGTGTCTAGAGTCATTGATGTAAGCCATCGTGTTGAACCGTTACTCTCTTGAAAATAAAACAACAAATCAACTCTCAATGAACGAAGAGCTCTTCTATTTAAGGTTTATTAAAGATGAAAGAAATCTCATTTTAAGAAAATCACTCTCGGCCACAGAGTTATTTATTTCGGGTAAAAGAGCGTAATATGATATAATGTGCTGACAATTCGATTTAGGGTTATCATTAAAAGTATTTAAGATTTCAATTTTAAGTTCAATTAAATAGACGATAGCCATTTGCAAAATTATTGTGTATTTTAATTGATAAGACGCATAATCTCATTTGAGCAATTCAAAAGCTATATATAAACACAGTACAACAAATTTCCACCTTCACTAAAGACCATCATTGGAGGTACTATGTTTCAAATTGCACGAAACATTATCAAGTTCAGCGTAATTGGCTCAGTGATAAGACCGCTCTTTCCCAATTGGATGTTCCCAGATTAGATCTCACCTTGTCATTACAGAGCAATAAGAGTTAAAAGTGTCACATCTACTTTCCGTAGGCATGCCCATTTGTTCGAATGCTTGGTAATTTTCTGGTTTTCTTTAAAGCATGTGAATACAATGCACTTTCTATGAAAAATTTTCCTATGGAATAAAATGTGGATGTTAAAAACAGCTTTATAATTATTTTCAGCTATATAGCTTTCCTGCATACAATGGAAAATGGTTTATTATAGATTAAAACGTCTATAATGAAATAATCTGTTGTTTCAGGAAAAAAGCATTAAAAAGCTCGACACAATTCTGATGATCAAACCATATTAAATTTTTTTCCAATGCATTTTTATTTAGATCTAGCTTAAATTTTGTTTTTACTAAACATTTGACTTATATCAGTGTGATTAATATTTTAATTAGGTTGTATACTAAATTAAGAAATATTTTACATGGTTCCATGATATTTATATCTATTTATTTGGCCCGTAACAATCTAACCAATAATAATTGTGTATACTCAGTTAGAGAGAGAGAGAGAAATCTGTTTAATATGAAATAATATATGAAGTTTCTCAAATAAGAAATTTATCATTTTGTTTCGTTATTTCTAAAAAATATGCCTAAGAACACACATATGCATATTTAATACCCAATTTAAAAAATATATTTTTGAATTTCAAGAAATAAATAAGTTTTTATACAAAATAAATGTGATTTTTTAAAAAATAAATAAATAAAAACAAAAGAAATAGTAATTTAAAAGAACGAATTTGTTTTGTAAGCCGCATTACCTTAAAACGACATTTTTATGTATTTTTAAAACATTTTATCCTTAATCATTTTCAGTGCTTAAGGCCATAAATAAAGTAATAAAGAGTGAATTTAAATAAAGGCTTATACCCTTCACAGTAAAGGATAGTTTTTCATTGGCTCGAATGTTTTTCTCTTTTTCAAGCTCAGCACATCTTTTAAGCTTCACGAAATGATTGAAATAAAGCTCAAAATTATTTTCTGTGTTTTGTTTTGATTTATTCAATGTTTTTTCTTCGTAATGAGATTCCATTTATTTTTGGAATAGTATTTCAAATTAAATACCTTATTCAATGTCAATATTGAGTTTTTAATAAAAGGTTTTTTGCTTTCCATGTAACAAATTTGATGCCATGCCATATGCTTATAATACTGGATTTATTCATATAATATAATTCTTTAGATCGATTTTTATAACTATCTCTCATTTCCTTCTTTTTAAAAAGAAATGTTTAATAAAAAAATTGGTATAGTTTTGTTTTTTACATTATTTACACTATTAAGCAAAATTCTGTAGAAATTCAATTTGAAAAGATCTAAAAGCAAAACTATTTTAGTTTATTATTTTATTTCTTGTTTTAGTTTCTTGTTTTCATGGTAAAAAAGATATCAGATTTATTATGAAAAAAATAATCGATTCAGTTTAGTTTTTAATAATAAATAAATATATTTTTTTGCTTTTTTTATTGTTTACATCAAGAAGTAAAAACTTTCTGGAAAAAACTCAGTTTGAAATTAAAGCTCTAAAGTGCAAAAGCTCTTCAATTATTATTTTATTTCTTAGTTTGTGTGTTTCGCTTTCAAAGTGTCTTAAAAATATTTCATCTGGAAAAATGAAAGCGTTCAAAAAGTAATATATTGAAAGCTAAAGAGTTAAACGTTAAAAAATAACATAAGTTACGCATGATAAATTACATTTTAATGTTATGTTCTTTTCATGACTTGTAAGTAAAACAAAATAAACTGTTTTCGTAGTTTATTTTAGTAGTTCTGAAATCGAAATCAAAAGTAGATTAAAATTCGTTTTTCAAATTTTGCTTTTGTTAATTATAAATTTCTAAAGTTTATTTATTTTTCGTATGTATTGACTCTCACTTTACTTTTATAATTTTTAAAATTTTCCTGATTTTTTTAATCATCGTAGATAAAACCTGTCAATACTTAACAGGAGTACAATGTCTCAAGAAATGAATTAAAAATGTAAATTATTTAAAAAAATAATAAGGGCAAATTTTAATTTTAGGACAAATTTAATTAAGAAAAGACAAGTTTTAATTTTAAAAATTTGTAGTTTACTTTAAATATTATACTTTATTTATTTAAAAAAGAAGGATTTGCATTTAATGTTTACAAAACTAACTGATATATTAAAAAGGCATCTTTTTATTTCCATTATATTAAATGTTGGTTAAAATAACGTTTCATTTAAACAGCTAAAAAGTGTCCTTTAAAAGTAATTAATATCATTTATTTCACTTTTAATTTTTATAATTGATCATGACAAGATACATTTATTTCTTTTTCAGCGTTTACAAAATCAAACATTTTTAATGCTAAGAATTTAACTTTTTTCATATATCTTTACAAAACTTTGATTATAATTCGAAACGCACAGATGGGAATACAGAAAAAATTCATGTACTTTTACTTGACTAAATTAAACAGAAGGAAAGTATTTTAGATCTGATTCATATTGTGTTTTAATATTAATGTAAATCTGAAATAATGCGGTTCTAGTTAGGAAAATTCAACTGCAAAAATTGCAAGCTTCTGGAAAAATATTTTAGAGCCAAAATGTTGTTCGGAAAAACACAATGACGTCCCTGAAAAAGCTACATCATTTCCAGTCCGTTACTTTCCTTTCGCAATAAAGCTTTAATGATTGTGGAGATCAATAGGTAGGTGCCTACACAAATGGATCCTATGACTGTTCCGAAGCATTAAACGCATAAATGTACCTTCTGAACAACATCTCAAGAGGAAAAATCCTTACTAAGAACACCTACAAGCTCATATTTATAATAAACTCAGGTAGAAAAATTGTTACAGAAATCGGGGAGATAATAATTGCTTAGCTGCTGCTTTAAGTACTCAGATGAGCACTGTTATTTGTTTGACAAATATCTCCTCCAGATGTGAGACATTTTATTTGCTCATGATTACTGAGCCAGTCAATTAGAATTTCGCTGGATGAAATTAATAATAACTTTTCACTAATTCATTTAAAATTAGAAAATAAATTTAAGCAAAGAATTCGCTAATTCATTTACATTTTCGTGTTGCTTTACAGAAGTTTGAATTTATAATCTTAGCTAAGTTAACTGCATGTTGAATTTGAAACGATAATTCATTCTTCATACAAATTAAGCACAAGACAAATAATTTTAAAAGTTGTATTTTCACCCAAAATATTATCAAATTTAATCTCCATAAATAATTTTATCTCCTTTTCATCGGTTCCACTAAAATACGATATATATTCTCATTAAGTAGAAAAAAACTTAATGGGAATACTTCCTCAAATTACTTCAGGATTATAACTTTAAAACTTAGAAAAAATGATTAGTAAATACAATGTATATAAAATGGAAAGCAAATACAATATCTTCCAACAATTATTATAGGCAATCAAACCAGTGCAATAGCAACTTTTGATAGAAATGCCGATATAAATTAAGTAAGATGTAATTAGAAGATCAAGAGATAAAACAAAGAAGAAACTATACAATATATTTAATATAATTTGAAGACCCGGTTACTATGCCTTTTCCTTATTTATATTATATTACATTGTTTTTCTTGATTTTGTCTTATTGATATTAAATTATATTATATAGTTTCTTCTTTGTTTTATCTAGATCTTCTAATTACGTCTTACTTAATATATATATATATATATATATATATATATATATATATATATTAGAAGAGTTACTGAATTCATAACTTCTAATCTGTTTTAAATCTTTCTTATTTATCAAAATAATAATTATATAAAGAAGTTTTGTGTACTTCTGAAATTTACAAAAAAGATTCTGTTTCGTATTCAAATCAATGAGATTATATTATATTCAGTTTTCAATGAAGTTAATTGTAACCTTAATGAAAATAAAAAAATACCTTAATGAAAGTAAAAATTTTTTACTTCATTTGAATAATTTTTTTAGTGTATATACATTAAATTTTTATTTAAAATAAAAGTATTCAGGATAATCAGTAACGCCATGAACCATCTGTACCTTGGCAGCTGCTTACATCGAATATACTCCCAAATTGGAAAAGGTTGTTCTGATTAACTTTATCTGAATCTGACATTAAATAAAAAAATTAATTTTTTAACAAGTTTAACTTCTGCAAGCTCAGGGCAACTTGTTTGCATACTATATAAAGTCTACATTTATCTTAAATAAAACTTACATCATACATGTGCAGTATGTAAATTTAATTAATTGTTCAAGCAAAATTGACAGAAATAAGTGATATTAAATTTAGTGATAGTTTCTCTTTTCTATGCCTATTAATGAATTTTATTTCGTTACCAAAGTAGCCGTATTTAATGCGATATTCAATTAAGTGTTTTTAATATTTTTAAGCATGCATTAAATTAATTCGAGTGAGCATAATTAACTCAATCATCACAATAATGACTTTTCCATTAACCGTTTCATCGAAATCTTTAGTCCAATGCTTATTTAAAATCTACTATTTAGATAATAAAATATGATTATTCTAGGACATATAATTTCTTGCTTATTAGGATGAAATTTTGCTGTATTGTACTCATAAGACATTTGCATTAAAATTACTATTATAAATATAACTTTTTTATAAGACGACATACTATGATATTTTCAAATACACTTTATCGCGAACGAAATTATTATATAGAAAAGTTTCCAAAGAAACCATCTTTAGATGAGCATAATGCACGTATTACAACTTTAAATAAAATATTCCATATTGCAATCAGTTGTATATAATTTTCTAACTCAATTTGAATACAATCATTTATATTTTAATAAAATTTTTGAAGTGTAATGATTTCACCAATTTTAATCTTAATCGAATCAACATTAGAACACAATATTGAGTTTAAATAATTATAGAAAACCCAATGCCATACTAAGAGTAACATTTTTTGATATTTATTAAATTGCAACTTTACTTTTCGAAATATGCTGAGAAAAAAATGCGCTATAAGAAGTTTGTAAATTAGAAATGTACATTTGTGGCCAGCGGTTGTGTGTGTGTGAAAAAGTACATAGAATTAGAAATTTTCCGGACTTTTTTCTCGTTTATTTGTTAACACCTATCCATAACGTGTTGCCCTTCCTGTTTCTTTCACAAATTTTATTCTTGATTTCCTGGAAACGAATGCACTGAGGAAATCACAAAAAGGATGATGATTTCGTTTATTTTACTTTGTCCGGAAGTCCTGGAAATTCGTGATCACAATGGAATCGCGTTGTCCTTTTTTTGATAGTTGATCTTTGCTTAAGGATGTCATTTGCGTGACAACTGTTATAGTAAATCAACTCTTTTAGCTGTGGTTTTACAAAGTTGAGGAAAGTGGGTGAATAACCCAAAAATAAAGGCTTTCTTCCAGAGTTCTTAATAATTTATACTTCTTCCATATGGGTTTATTGAAAATGAAATTGAATGATGAATTAAAGAAATCAAGAAAAATTTTTCTAATTATTAGATAATCTTTGAATTCAAAACCCATCAAAAACATTAATTGGGAAAAATAATGAAAGGTATTGTAAAACGGATATTTTTTATTTGACAAAGGATTAAATGCCAGATTTTTATTTAGATTTTGCTCTCTCGTAAATGTTAGGAACTTTTCAATTAAAATATTGAAATTACTAAAATATTGACACTAAAAATGCAAATACCATTAATTCTTAATTTTTTTTTAAATCACATCCCTGTGTGGTGGTTTTGTACTAGAACTTTATTATATATATATAGTAATGAATAACCAAGTGTGGTAATGAATATTCATGCTTTCCATGCATTTTTCTATTATTTATATAATTGTGCAGTAAAAGTATTGTTTACTTAAAAGTTTACAATTTATTTATAATGTAAACGATTATATACTGAAGCTGTATTTTTGATTTCAATAAAGCTATGATAACTTTTTGTATTGTGACTAATATGGGCATATTTTATTTCTAGGTATGTTATGAATCTACATGTTTCTTTCTAATCTACATGGATTGTGGAATAGTAAAGTAAATTTTTTTTTAAATTTAAAATTATATCTTTTCATCACTCATCATTTATCATTTTCTTCTCAATTTAAATGATACCGAATCTTTGAAAAAGCATGTTATTTAAAATTTATAACTTGTCAAGGCAATACAACATTTGTTTCACACAATATGTTACTGAAAGATGTATTAGCATTGGATTAAATTTATATTAAAATCAGCAATCATTTGGTTAAAAAAAGAACTCCAGCAGAAATTAAAATTGTACGTGGGAGTGGGAAAATAAAAACTGGCTTCAATATAAGGAAAACAGGGAGAGAAAGTAGAAAATGGATATCATTGCAATACTTAGTTCAGTTTGCTTCAAAAAAATCGATACTAAAAGTATCCCTACTGACAAAAACGAAGGTGGGCGTCAAGACCAAGAGCACAGACATTTTTCTAGCTTGGCACATCTCCTTTTCAATCTTTCTTAACTTCACAATTTTTTTTTATTTACTAGTGTACTGAGATTTTTCTTTAACTATTTTCCAGACTTTTGGAAAAGTAGTCTAAAAAGAGTTAACAGAATTTTGTTTTAAATCTAGAGTTAGTTTTGAATCGTAAAATAATAAATCACTTACTATTATAGTTGTATGTATTTTGATGTTATATTTTAAATGCTTAATTAAAATTTATATTTAACAGTATAAATCATTTTCATGTTTTCTAAAAATGTATTTTTTAAATCAGTTTCAAATTTATATTTACGAAAGAATATCTGTAAATTGCTTGATGCATTTATTTATCATTTAATGCTTCATAGGCATGTATTTTTCATGTGAAAAAAAATAGTCTTAAAATTTTAAGCAATGAGAAATATTTTCGAACTAATTCTTACGTCACTTATAAATTCATGATTAACGTTATTCATTGAGTTTAAATTCAAAATATACCTTTCGCGACAACATATTTAATATATCCTAATTTAATCCCTGTAAAAGATTATCTCGTTAAAACTTTTAACTTATATATAGAAATTAAAAAATTCTTGCTTTAATATTAATTAAACAATTGTGTGAAATAAGTAGAAAGAAAAATATCCTCGAGAAGTTTGACTTCCTTTTTACAAGAGTTAGTTGGAACTATTTTTCAATTATATCTTCTGAAATCTCTTTTTCTTGACTAGCTACAATTATTATTTTTTAAAGCAAAATAGATTTAAATACTGTTTTATTTAAGTAATGAAATTTATAAAAACCATGTTTTTAAAACCAATTTTTATCCTCTTTATTATTTTTCGAAAACTTTAGCACCAAATGTTTAAAAATTTCTCGAAACCTCTCATAAACTTGGCATTTTTGGTCCACGATAAAATATATTAGGCATTAGTGAAGAGATAAATTTAAAAAAATGACTCGAGAAGCAGCTCTCGAAATTTAATTTCCAAAAAGAAAAAGAGGAAAAATATTATCTAAAGTGTCAATTTTTTATACTTCAAATGAAAAAGAAAGTAAAACGATTTAGTATGTAAAAATGTAAATTAGCTGAATTCTGTTCTTGACAGCTTAAAAAAATTCTCTTTTCAACAAAGTAAAAAAGAAGAGAAAATAGACTTCGGGGGAAAAATAAATCAGAAATTTGTATTTTGTTAGCTTTTCTCAATTTCTCTGTTATGTTATATTTTTAAAAAGTATAGTACACTTTAACATATGACACTTAATGAATTTATTTTTATAAAGTAGAGTTAAAAGACTAGTGTGTCATATTTTCTGTGTGTAAAGAGTGACAAAACTAGAGACTTTACTATATAACTATGAAGATCACGGGTAATCAACATTTTTATGACGTAGTTCACTGTTATACCTTTATTTGTAAAAAAATTCAAAATGCCTCCCAGTATTGCAGTGACAAGCAATTTATGAAAGCGTAACTTATTTATTAAGAACATGACATTTTATGTAAATAAAATTTAATGAATATTTATATATACAGTATAAATTTTTCACAAATAGCTCATCAAATATACATAAAGTTATTTACCCTTAAAAACTCAAACTTGATACCTAAATTAAATAATTTAAACACAAGTATAATATGCAGAAATAGAACAATATGTACAATTAGTATAGATTATAAGCATTATGTATAAGAGTTGGGTCTATATGTTCATGTGTGTGCATTTGTGTCTGTAATGCGCACTATTTATTTATTCAAAAAAAAAAAAAAACTGAGCTAAAACTTAAAAAAAGTATAACGCGTATCTCATTTACTGCGATTGTTGCATATAAAAATTTGAATAATTCGAAACATGAATCCTTTTGCATTTCGTTGTCAGAAGTTTGCAAAATAAAACAATGTGCGCGAATTCGATCTTGACTTAAGCCGGAGTAAAAACGCTTGAAATGATTACTGAAACTTATAGTGAAGATGACATGTTTGTACTCACGGTTTGAGAATGGTTGGGAAAGGGTTGCTGAAACCGGTAAAGACGAGAGAAACGAAGTCACGCATCGAGACAATATTGATCACGTTCTTCGATGCCCATGGCACTGTTCGTTGAGAAAAATTCGTCCTTCATGGTGTCACAGTCAATGTTACTTGTTACAAAAACATCATAGATCATTTCTTATTATTGATAAGAACAGTCAGATTTAATTTCTATAATTCAAAAAATTGACAATAAAGATTCAAATAATTGTTCAGAATTATGGAAAACTTCTTAAAAAGGCTAAATATGACCGGGAAATTTAAAATTACCTTGAATTCCTAGCTTACATCATTAAAAAATATCCTTTTGCAAAACTTAGTCTTGACCTCGATAGGCAGGTTTTCAGCATATTTAAATGATACAGATCTAAGTGACTTTAACATTAGTTTCAAATCTTAAACGAGATTTTGTTATGAAATTCTGTAGTCATTATGAACGTTGCAAATTGTGTATAGAAAATTGTGCAAAAATGTTATATATTGGAAATCGAATAAAGTAAGAATATTAAGTTAATATAAGAAATATCTAATCATTTTTTAAAATTATTTACAATTTAAATACTTTCCCAACATCAATTAAATATTTCTATATATGAAAATAATATATCTATTACATTCTTTAATAAAGTTGAAAAATGATTCAAAAACCAAAAGAAAAGTCAAAATGTTTTAAAAGTATCAAGTTTGAAAAATATATAAGTAAATCTATACTTTTCCAAAATTAATAATTTTAAAAATTCACATGCAGCTATAAAATGAATAGTAAATATATAAATATAAAAGTGTTATTGAGAAAGAGTGAAAAAGATTATCTAAGTTCAGGTACAGAACAAGAAATATTTAACGAAATTAAATTAAAACAAACATGTATTTTAATTTAAAAAATTTCTAGTAGGGCAATAACGCATTTGCAGAAATTTGACTTATTAGCGTCCAAAGTTTTATCTACAAGTTTGCAGTAGCTAAAAACGTCTTATGCACAATCATAATCATATAGATATGAACAATTAGACTGTGCATATCTATATAGACAATCAAATATATTATTTTAATATTCATTAAAAAGCCTTCATCATCAATTAAAAATTCTCAGAGAGTAATTTTATCTAAGAATTAAAACGTAGACAAAAAATTATCTGAGAAACGATAGAATTTTAGTTTTACATTCATGAACATAATTTTCGATTCATAAAATTATAGGGTAAGATAGATAGTTGAAGTATTATATTTTATAGCTTCATTTAAATTGTTTGGATTATTTTACTGTATATCAAAAGTGCAACACCATTGAAAGAAAAGCTCTTGTAATTTTCCCTCAACGTAAACTTTTATAATCTATAGAAAAGTAAGTCATTATCATTCCAATGCGTATGAAAATTTATCATGGTAATAAGATTACTTAAGTGCAATATGAATGGGTAAAAGAATTCTGGCTACTGCTGTTTCTTGCTGTTCTTTTTGTTTTAATGATTTCATATTAAATAATGTAGTATGTTTGAGAGAAAATATACCATAGCTTGCAAAAATTATTTTAGAATGACTATTATTAGGTACAGATATGCATTGGACTAGACCTTATTTTCTCTAAATGGAGGAAAGAATGTTGATTATATCAGTACTGAAATACTGTATTTAATACTTACAGTAAACTGTATTTTTTCTGAAATCATTTGGGCAAGATTTGAGAAAGGAATAATTGCTTTTTGCAAAAATAAGCTTAAAATGTATGTTATTAGACCTTAGAACTGCGTTGAACGAAAGAGAAGTGTGGCGATGATATTGGTAAGTGGAGAGCAGATAGAATACTCTTGGGAGGAAATTAAGTCAATATGTTTTCCTCATTTAACCGACACTATATTGTCAAATTGCTCAGCTACACCAAGGATATTAGCATAAATATTTGTTTTCTTGTTAAACTGCATAAAATCCCTTTCACAACAGAGTAGTATGTTTCAATACCCATTGATCAAGGACTGTGCAAATGAGTATTTTTGCAAGACGAAACTTGCCATAACAATATTTATCTCTAATCCCATAAGACAATTACAATGCAATAATTCATCAGAATTCAGATAATGGCAAACTAGAGACATGATATTGTCTTTCAAATTAATCTCAATTTTGCCTGTAACACGAGCGTAGTAGCAGAATCTAGTGAAATTTGGTCAGTAATCCGCATGACTCTAGCATTATTCATTTGCGGATAGCATTATAACAAGATAATTGTGCAACTGTTTTTATTCAATATCACTACGACATAATGCTTATCGAACCTAATTAGTTATTCATTGGAAAATACCAGATCCAGTTAGAATAACTTCTAGTTGTTTCAGTTATGCTGGTAAGGTAATGCTATACAAAGTGCAAAAGATTAAGTAGCAATTATGCACTTTCTTAAATTAGAAACTTTTATTTATTATTCTATTTAAATCGCCAATATGGTTTTGTTATTTTTTTTCCTCCATGGAATAGCATTTTTAAGGATCTCTAATTATTTTTTATATTCTATTAATGAACTTTACAAATATTTCAGTCTATTGTTTTTCTTAAGCATCACATAATTTGCTATCCTTTCAATCTTGAAATTATTTTACCTACGATCAATCGTTGAAAAATATAAATGGTGCGCAACTTTCTTCGTTACAATAGCGATAATTGTTTTTTTTTTTCTTTTATTTTAATAATCTTATTTGATTCTCTTATTTATAAATCTATTGCTTAATTTGTATAAAATCATTAATATCGTTTAATTTGATTGCAAGTTTACTTTACATTTTTTTAACAATGCCAAAAATATGTTTGTTTTACACCTTAAATCTTTTATGAAACGAATTACATAAATATCATGAAAAAAGAAGCAATCTTCTAATTTAACATTTTATTCCATTTAATTTCAAAACAAATTTATAAAATGCAAGAAAAAACATTCGCTGTAAATAAGAGTGTTTATAAAAAAGCAATAGAAAATGCAAGTGAAAACGTGTACTACAACATTTTATAAAAGAACATTTCTCAACATCATTTGCAAACGTTTTATTTCACTTTCAATCGCATGAAAAAAATAGGCCCTTTCCTATATTATTATTCATTTATTCTATAGGAAGTGCTCCCAATACTCTTTTTTCCTTAAATTTCTATTCAATTATTTTATATACTAAGATACCGATTAGAATCGAATAAAGAAAAAAAAGAATTCTTTTATGAGGCACCTGAGATCTCTTTTTTTGTGAGAATTCCTTATCTCGAAGATCTACTTTGACAAATGTAAGATCGTTCTTTCCCTTTGGTATTCGTTTTCCCTTTAAGTCTGCATAGAAAAACTGAAGCGATTGTATCTATCAACCAAGTATCCCTTATTCAGGTTTTACAATGGTCATTTTTTTACCAAGGGGAATTATTGTTCACTCATCATTTACATTTTTGCAAATATGATCAAACCAAAAATAATCTTTTCAACTTATTTTTTGTACTCGAATTTCTTATAATAAAAACACAACTGATTATATTTTCATAATAAAATGTATCAAATAATATTTTCTATAGTATGATAATTTGATGTTAGGAATAAATATTTATAATTATAATTACATTTGAATTTGAAAAGTTTATAAAAATTTACTTTATTTTTTCATATTAATTTAAACTTTTATGTAATATTACTTGAATAGAAATAGTACTTGTGTCTTTTAACATATATAGATAGATTTAACCTTTTAATGGTCAACCCCGAAATGATTTCATTACTTATCATATTATTTCCATGCATTTATCTAGTTTCATTTTTTTATCCATTAAATTAATTAATAAAGGACTTCTCTAAAAATTCCCTATTAGTTAATATCATTAGTTCAATATATGTTTTTCAAAAAACAACAGTATACACTTCCTAGATAACTCATAATTCTCAGTGGCATTTAATAAAACTGAAGCTTGATGATTCCGTTGATTAAATTATTAAGGATTCTTTTAAAAATACTGAAAAACAAATCTCTATTTCAAAAACAGAAAAAAATACCACAAATTTTATAATTTATTTAACTACTTGAACTTAATTAAGTTTAACTTCTTGATCAAATTTTTTATAACATTAAATCAGTATATAAAATAAGTTTTTAATTTCTTAAACATTATTAATTAAACATTTATTTAAAATGTAATAGTAAACACAAAACATTCAATTAAAAAAAGATATTCTCACAATATAATATTATTAAGTAATTTCTTTATAGATTTATTTTGAAAAAGAAAATGGTTCATTTTTTATTTAAATTATGCACTGGATTCTTACATAAGACATCTTTGTTGTTGGAATGCTTTAAATAGTTTTGATTAAATTCGATTAAAAGCAAAAGATGCCTTTTATAAAAATGTTTTACTAAAACTATATATGTATGCAAATTTTTAATGAGTATTTATTATGAGATTTGCTTTAAATACATGATTTTTGCATCATATATTTGTATTTTACATTTTCGCCTGTTTGTACATTATTAAAATAAAGGGGAAAATTCAATTAATTTCAATGCTAAAATACATATCTCAAAATTTTATCAAAAACCTTTTCACTTTAAATCCCATTGTTGATTTAAAAAAAGTTTCTTGTTTTGCTTATCCGCTTGGAAAGTAAATCCAATTTCGTTCGTATGCTCTCTAGCAATATGTCTCCAAACTAACTGAAATATTAATTTTGGATTCTTGCCAACTCAGTTATTATTAAATTAGCTCAATTTTTAATACTTTTGATAACATATTATTACGAAAATGTTTTTAAAATCAATCTTCTAATTCATAAAAGATATTTTGACTCAGAATTCTTAATAATGAATTAAATCCGAGTTCCTAGAATAAATCTAAAATTTCAGAGAAAATATTTTCTTGATAAATAAAAAACTAAATAAGCAAATTAACTTTGAGACTTCAATTAAAAACATTTTTATATTGAAGAGCTTTATTTGTAATATTTTTAATGAATCGAATGCAGATGATAAAGTTTTTCTGTTTATGTATAATCAGTGAACCGAGAAGTTATAAAGAACACATTTTAATTACAAATCATTATATTCATCCGTCATTATTGTATGTATCATTTTGCTTTAAATTAGATAAATAAGGTTTTAAAATTCATGATACCTTATTTATGTTGCGTTTCCTTTTTCATACATGGCTAAATATATGATTTTTGCTAGAAAATTAATGCTCTGCTAAATTTTTCAATTAAGTACTCCAGTTTCATTATATTCTACAAGCGAAGGAAACTTCATCTTATCTCTCTAGAATTTTCTAAATGTCACGTATTTGGTTCATTTTTGATATAAAGAGATAGATACAAAAGGGTATTATTTAGAATATACATAATGAGAAATATTCTGATTATATAAAATTAATATTAAACTTGTTACATAAACATTAGATATGGATTGAATTATATTCCTACATCTGAGCAATTTGGATTTTTATTTTATTGATTAAAGTACAAATCAAAAGAATTTATAAATTTTTTTTTTATTTGAAAATTTAAAATGTGGAAATACATTGTCATTTTAATTTCTATTGTTTAAAAATTAAGTAGTCAGTAAGACATTCTCAATTCATGCTTTTAAATTATCTTCTTGCGCATTTGGGAAAAAAAGTAAGAAAAACATTTATAATGATCCAACTATCTTGCTTTTATTTTAAAAAAAAAGCTCTAAAAATGAAAGGGATATAATCTATTTTTATATGCTATTAAAACAAAGGTGCATAGATATTTAAAATCACGAAAAAATAAAGAATTATAAAATTAAATTTACTAATCCCTTTTTGACTAGAAAAATATCGACTTACCAAAAGCGTTCGTTATCTGTTTAAAAAAATAATTAATGCTTTTTTAAAAGATACGATGCGCTACTCTCTAGTTAAATTTATATATAATTAATATTAACATGTGTTTATTTGCAGATTAAATTTCTTAAGTAAAAAGAAATAAATCAACAAAGATTATACAAAGCTTTATTTTTATCACTAGTAATTATTATCGTTCGAAAAAAAAAATTCTGTCAACAACCCCACTAGTATTTCGTTAGAATCTTAATGCAATAAGGATACAATTTTTTATTTCGTTCTTTCTAATTTCTGATGGTTGTAAAAAATGCTTTAATTCAAAGGAAATGTGTGAAAAAGCCTGTATTCAAAGCTTTAAATGTGAAATTCGAATCTCAAATGGTTTCTTAGAAGAAAAATGATCTTACCATCACTCATTTAACGACTAAAATCTTGCAGTGATTCATTACTTGGGGTATTAATAAAAATATCCTTATTTTTTTCTTAGAAGTGAGTCACTACTCACTTTTTTTAGACAAACTACACTTACAAACCAAAGCACATTTCAACGTGAGCGAACTGATTTGATTTTCCTTTCTTTTCTATCGATATTTTTACTTAATTAGTCTAAGGCAATTAGGAAAAAATAACAAAAAATTATTTATTCATTTGAAATGCCAAAATTAACTTACGCATTTTCAACACTAATTGTTTTGAGGAAATATTGACATTTCATATTGAATAGCATACAACAGTAGCGCAAGGTAGATTTATTTAAGTATCTATGTGCGTGAGAGAAAACGAAAGACAATTTACTCATTTTGCGCAATTGTTTTATTCAGTAGTTGTTAGTGGTGTTCAAAAGTACATTTCCCCATAAATTCATAATCTTGATTCACTTTATAAAAATATGCATTTTCTAATAAGTTATTTTGCTGAATTTAAATATATTGCAGCTTTAGTTTAAATAAGATTTAATAATAAAATGCTGAAAGAATAATTAATGAAAATAATTTTTAGAATAATAAACTGCCTAATTACTTAAAAACTTAACAATTAGCAGCAGTATCTGAAAAACAGAAAAATACGATTGAAAACAGAATGAAATTAATTCAAGCGAAATAAATTATAAGATAATGTTAAGAATTCTTTTTATACAACCATTCTGCAATAAGAAAGATATAACTTAAAAAATACTAAGATACATTTATAGGACTACATTTATAGGAATAAAATACTCTATTCTTATTTTACTAAAATTTCTATATAATTCCAGCATCAATCAAAGCGTTAAGATTTACTTTGTACCTCTGTATTAGCTACTTATTTAAATTTGATATCAGATTCAACAATTACATTCTCTAACACCATACACCCTACTATGATATACTCGTATATACATATATACATACATACATATATATATGTATCTATATATATATATATCAACTTAACTCTATCTCTCGATAGAAAGTTATTTATACCCAGTACTTATCATACAAAATGCGAAATACTTTTTTCAAGTACAGAGTAAAATACAATATTTTTTTCAACTTGGGAATATTTCTGTGAATTCGCAAACTGACTTTACTTTCTAGAAACGATTCTTGGTATCTGCAGCATAAAATATTCGCAGTTCTGATTCCGTAAATTTCCCGTAAATTCTTTTTGTCTTTAGATTCTACACATTCCAGTGAATATTTTGAAGCGCATGGCGTTGTATCCAACAAAGAACGTTTCCAAAAAGAATTCTATTCTCTGTGCAAAGTTACTTTCTAAAACTGAACAGTAAGGAAACAATTACATTTCTTTTCAAAATCACGGTACCCTGATTTCCTACAAAAGAAACTTCAGGAGAATCTGGACTAATCAACCGAAGGTTGAAGAATGGCTTCCATTTATCTTATTCAATGGATGGATTCCTTTTTTTTTTTATCATATATTAAAATATTTTACTAGTCTATTCTTGTGGATATATATTTTTATCTTATGCTTTTCATAGAGAAAAGTTATATGCTTTGAAGAATAAAGGTATGTTCTTCATGATTCTTATAGTTTTATTGAAATATAATTAGCTTTTAAAAAGTCTTATTCAAATCATATTTAATAATTTTATGATTTAAATATGACTTTTAAATTGCTAATTTTACATTAATTCATATTCGATGACTAACATAAATTTAAAATTGTGTCTCGAGCAAAAAAACACATAGTGTTATATATATATATTTTTTTCCTAAAACACAACATCATACATAATAATAAATAAATATTTTTTTGCTATGTTCTCTGTAAATACGCATATTATTATTATTTTAAATACGCATATATTAATATAAATATTATTTTAACGATTAATATATTTATTAAATAAATATTAATTTTCTTCGTTATTATTATGTAAATTAAAATACATTTACATATTAGTTAAACTGAGAAGGGATTTCATAGCATTACTAAAATGGAATATAATAACCTTTTCCATTTTTATGAAATAAGTAAAATCAACAAATTTCAAGAAAAAAAATTTCTTAGAAACTCGTACCCCCCCCCCTCTTTTTTTTAACAAAAAGTGAAATAAATTAATTTGTTAAAATTTTATAAGAAGCTGTCTAAACATTTTATTTTGAATTTGAAAAGTACTCGATCATTTAGAGGATTTAAAATGTATGAATGTGCCCTCGGGCATTTTATATTATTATTAATAACTTGTTGTGACATTAATAATACATGTATGGATATAACGTGTATATGAAAATATTCTCATCTAGTTATTTTATTTTTTAGTTATAGAATGTTGTTATTCTATGGGTATGCTATCTCTCAATAAATTTTAATCATTATCTAACAAATTTTTAAATAAATAATGTAAAAATAAGTTTATACTTAGCATTTGAACTTTTAATTCTTATACGCTCTTTTTTAATCCTGAGAACAGAAATTCAAATCTTGTTTTCTTTTCTTAATTAGATCTTGTGCTTCTTTTTCAATTTCTAAAAGAATTTATATTTATGTTAATATAGAAGTGATTAATCATTTCATATTTTAAGTAGTTATATGAGAAAAAATAAAACTTGAGAAAATATGCACCTCTTGTGAATGAACAATGTACTTAAGGGTAAAAAAAAATTTAAATAATTAGAATTTTACAAATAATATTTTAGGAAATGCCTCGAATTAAATATGACAAAAAGAGTGAACATGGCTATGATAAAAACAGTTATATTTTAATTTAATTTAAAAAACTTGTATATGCAAAGAGATTATGCAGCAACCTTTTTACATATGTAACTTAATCCATTTAAATTAGGGTTTGAGAATTAAGTAGGTGTTTTTAAAGAGAATTAAAAGAAACCGAGATGTTATTCTCTTCTAAGAGTGATTGATTATCATGCAAGACATGACTGCTTTCTTTCACTCAACCAGACTAATAAAATAATATCTTGAGAAAGGAATTCATTCGGTGAATTGACCATTATCATTCTAGTGAACATGGCTAGGAATCCCAAGGGAGACGCTCTCTGCTCTGCTGGACCTGAGAGTAACTTGGTTAAATGAGCCATTCTTGTTACATGCAGAGTTGTATCATCAATGAAGTATTGTGGTTAAAACTCCTCTATAATGGTTGTGTAATGTTTTTAAATAGTTTAGATATTTTTGCTACAGATAAGTATAGGATTTAATTATTTTTCGCTATAAAGAATTTATTTCTTCAATAAAAAGTTTCTCTTTTCAGTTTCCAGTTGAAATTTAAGTGTCCTAATTTCCCCTTTGCAGTCTCTTTTTGCACAAACTGTAGCTGTTATTTCTAATGTATTATTGTACTATTTAAAGATAATAGAGTTCTGTTTAAGTGTCTCTCTTTTTATTTTAAAACATATCGATATAAATACTTGTAAAATACTTACTTTAAAATAAAAATCAAAAAATATACTCTGTTAAAACAAAAATTAAATTTAGCAATTTATAAGCGCAAATTTATGAAATTAAATTTTCTTTAATAATTTCTTACATTCTATTTTTCATTGAAATTAAAAACATTTTTGATTTAGAAGAGAGTTTTCTTTGAATTCACTAGTTCTTTTATATGAGTATAATGACAAAAAAATTAAATTTATTGCAGTTTTCATTTTATCGGATTTCATTCGATTGAAATTTTGACTATTATTGAGATGTAAAATTTAACAGAAGAAAATAATGTAATACAATATAAAAAGAAAACTTCTTTTTTTCTCTTTTTATTTAGATTTGCATGTCTTAATTTTCTAAAATTACCCAGTATCAAATAATTATTTTCAACGAGTAGATTTATTTTGAGAATCTTAAAGACTTAGGCGTTTTATCAAAGCGTCACAAGAAGAAAACATTAAGCAGGAAAACTGCAATTATAGAAATTTGGATGCGGCTCCGAGTTTCTGAACTTTCTGTTATTTATCTGTTCTGCTATTCGATACACTCGTTATTTCTTACTTTATTTTCGGAAGAAAAATTTTTTTGCGTAATATGTTATTACCATGCGTGAATGTATTTTTCAAACAAAAAAGTATGTTTTAAGAAATTGAGAATTCTTTCTATTTCCATTTATTTGAATTATTAGAAATTTTTCTTCAAAATTTATTTTCTAAGCTTTTTGTGAAATGCTGTTACGTATAAAATGAAAAAATTCAATTTGATTCAAAACATGTTATTCTAACTCCATAATGATTAAAAATAATTCCTTAAATGTGACGATATTATTTGACGGTAATAGCTAATTATCCATTTTTGTCTCAAGTTCTAGTAAAAAAAACATATTTATTATTCGGCAATAAAACTTGAACCTGGCAATTTGTGGTTTCATTACAGCTCAATGCCACTTTTATTTTTAAATAACGTCATTCTTTTATTTTCTTATAGAGAAGGATTTTCTAAACTTAAACATCGATGCTTAAATAGAAGATAATTTTCCAAAACTATTTTATTCCATATATACGAAATCTGTTTGCATATATTTTTATAATAAGGAAGTTTATGAATTTATTAGGGGATTTTTGTATGTTTTAAGATAAACTAAACCATTACCATAAATATATATATGATTAAACGGTTATATTTGTTTACAATGTGTACCCCTAAGACATAATACAAAATTTTCTGTGTGAAATTAATGAATATTAGATGATAATAGTATTAAAAAGGACTTTCAATTTAAAGTGAAATTTTGAAAGTTGTAACAACTTTTATCAGCAAAAACTATATCTCTATAAGATATATTCCATTAATGTTTTATTTACATAATCACCTATAACATTAAGTATTTGCTTTATTTTTACATTAATAAAACTAAAACTTTTAATTTACTTATTATCTTTTCAATTTCATAAGTGCTTTTCAAAGACACTTTTATGACATGCAGGATTATTTTATAAACCGAGAAAAAACAGTTGATCTGTGTAGTGCATTCTAGAAAATTTATTTATTATTAAATTAAGCTTTATTAAAGGAGGAATAAATTGCTCCCTCCCTTCATCGTTCCTTGATTGATTGTAAAGAGTCTTCCTCTTAAATTTCAACAACTTCAGGTAAAACTAAGAAATAATTTTTTATCCCCTATATATGAAAGCTACTTTAATGCAAATCAAATTAGTTTGCGATGATACTTAGAAGACAAAAATAATTGAAATTTCATCACTGGAGCGTCATGGAAACGTAATTATCTAGACGTTCCTGGAAAAATTTTTATCATAAAGCTCTTTGTTTTTCGGGAAGCGATTGAAAATTAAATTAAAGAATAATTTTCCTGTATTTTTCATTCTTTTATTCGTTGCCTATTCTTTTTTGGTAAAAAATGCGGCATCACATTCTTTTTTTTTTTTTTTTTTTTTTTTTTTTTTTTTTTTTTTTTTTTTTTTACAACATTCAACTTAATTTATTTCTAGCATTATAAGGATTTCAAGTTATAACAACATAATTACAAAGTTTTACTTTTATATCCACTAATTTATTGGCTTAAAATCTTTACGAATGTTATTTTTTTTTCTAACTTTGGTTGCTTTTTATGTAGAATAAATATTACTGTGAAAAATAATTTCAGAATTATAAACTGAAAGCATTATATTTATTTCATAGGTAAATATATTGATAGATAGATTAATATAATTTTGTGACAGTTAAAAGAATTTAATATTTTGACGCGTGTGATGCGCAAAAGAACACATCAAATATAAAACCACAATGGTTAAAAAAATTCTACCTTTAAAACTCGAAATATTTCATTAATTTTTTTATATTGTGAAGGTTTTGATGTTATTAGATATTGAATTATGACTAAGACAACATTAGAGGAAGGGTACTGAATGTGAATTGCTATTATCAATTTGGAGGAAAATTATATTTCTGAATTATTATAAACTTTGAGAAGTGGTGGAATATTTATAAAATAGAATAGTTTTTTTTTATATCATACATAAAATTTTAATATAAAAATGAAAAATGTGAGAACTTTCTGAGTTGAAACTTTTCAAGATATTATCATAATATTTGACTCATGCTATTTACATGATAGATGATATGTTTTCAGTCTGGAAAGTTTTTTTTTTTTTATATCATTTCTGTGTGTGTAACATATATTGTTCATATGAGTCGATAGAGTAGCATATATTAAATACATATTTTTATTTCTGTTACTAAAATTGTATCTATCTGTTCAATGAATGCAAAAAACTATTCAAATGATATCCAAGGTTAACGTAATTTAATGATAAGGCTGTGAAGAAAGTTATTTCCTTTATTTATTTAGCACTTAAAAATTTCTTTTCATGAAAAGTTATTTTTGCATACATTTATTAGTTATCTACTATTTACTTTTCTGGATTTTTCATACAAAAATTGAACTTCTAATTATAATGTAGTTTTATAAATAATAAGTTCATTCCAAAAACTTCATATTCGTAATTTTATTTGTACGTACTATTTCTATATTTAATCGACTATCAAACTCAAAAATTTTTGGAATCTCTAGCGCCATCTTTTGGAAAAAACAGTGTTTCGATTTACAGAAATCAATATAAAACAGAAAGATCTTGCGGTATTTTCCTTCTTGTCATTATTTTTTTCTGAAGAGTTAAGATATTATGTACTCATGAGTACGTAATATCATAACTAATACTCATGAGGGTATTTGGATTGCATTTATTTGATTATAATTTAGCAACACAAAATGTAAAAATAATTTCGAAACTGAGTGGGTAAATTTTTAATGCTCACTAATAAAACTGTAAAAGTTGTTTGCTCTTTTCCATGATTCTGCTGATTCATTGTGAAAAATACTTCCGACGTATAACTGCACTGTCCAAATTTATCCAAAAATTCCATTTAGTAATTCAGCTCAAAAGATACATTTTTATTTTATAAAATATGTAGATTAGTCAACTTTAGAAAAATTGAAAAATTTAATAAATAAAAAGTGAAACAAATGATCAAGTAGGAAACTTGAAATATATTCATATTCCCTGAAGTAGAATATTTAAAGAGTGTGATATTTATCCAGTGTTGTCAAGTGTAGGAAAAAAGTGAATAAACTTTGTACATTTCTGTTTCTTAACTTCCATAACTTGTATTATTCTTATCCTATTTCTGTATGATTCGTGTCCTATTCTGAGCACATCAATGTTGAGTAAAAATAATTTCTTAAGATTTGCGTAGATTTTATTTGGTACACTCGAACTTAAACTAACAAAACATCATTGCACAGAATTTGAAATGACAAAAACAATTGTATTTATTTAATTGTTACTCTTCATCTTGCTGTTTTACTGAAAAATTTAAAATGCTGTACTTTTTAGTGCTGAATATCTTCCAAATTGTTCAACATTTTTTAAAATTTTTAATTTTCAAAAGCTGAAATTTACAGTAATGACATTATGCGTTAATTATTTATTTTAACATTGATTGTTAATAAATGAAATTTTAATTTAAAATTGTTCATTTACGCTGATAAAATTTAGTTATATTTATTTTATACTCATGATTTAAAACCAAGCTATTCTGGTTTACATTTCAACAGTTTAATAGCTGGATTCAAACCACATGCAAGTAAAAAATGCACTTTGAATATATATATATATATATATATATATATATATATATATATATATATATATATATATAGTCTTCTAACCCCTTCATTATAGCAAATATTGAATCTCTTTTTTACTTAACGAATGAATTTTGGCTGTGCAGGTAAAGGGCTGAATTGCTACTTTTTTTTCTTTTTCTTTTAACACCTGACAAGTTAGTCATCCGTTTTTTATAGAGTTCTATTTTCTCATTTTTGTTTCCTCATACCTGAAAATATTTTTCTAGTTTCTTAAAAATATAACCATTCTAAAAAAAAGCTAAATTAATATTTTCTTCATCTTATTTGAGTGTTAGAGAGTATTTTTCGTAATGGCTTATGTTGATTAATCAGTAATTTTGACTTTCATAGTTATCAATAATTTAATATATTAGTTTAACATCACAGGAAATAATATAGATGACCTCAAAATAAAATTGAGACCCTTATTTTTACAGTAGATTATATTAATTATTTGTCAAAGACTGTAAAAATCTGATATGTTTTGTGAACTTATTCGAGTTAACTTGTTGTCTCAGTAACATGTAAATCCAAATTTAAAATGGAAAGAAAACATGTTTTTTTAACATTCTCTACTTTTAAAAATATTTAAAAGGGAATCAAATATAGTTTGTTTATTTTATGCTCTTCGGATCAATAAATTTGAAAAATTGGCATATGATGCTTAAAGGGAAGGATAACACAATAGGACGCATAATGTTGTTGCAGCATCACCCGGGTGAGTATCGCAAATGACAACAAAAGAGATACGGATATCAAATGCAATTTCACCTTGGACCATTGACCGCGGTTGCCGTGTATGTTGCTGTTGACAAGGTTATTAACCGATGCTATACTGTATGCCTCCAGATATGGCTTCTCCGGGGTTGTTGGGGTTCATCTAGGAACCTATTATACTTCTGTCAATGAAATTCCAGGACGGACGAGTTCAGTATCAATGTAATCACATAGGTGCATATGAGGGTAGTTGACTTAACAAGTATTGTAAGCATAGGCATCTATCAAATGTCCTCATGGTCTCTGGTGCCTCAGTTACATGGCGCATCATTGATGACGAATCTAATATTGTGAGACAGATCTTGCAGTGCTTGTCATCTCTTTTCGTCTTCTGTCCAAATTAAGCATTGCCTTACTTTTAGCCTTTATTTATTTGTGCCAAAATCATCGAATGTTATTATCTATCTGTTTGATTAAATAATAGAGCATATATACCTTAGTTTTAAATATTTTACGTCTTATAAAAAAAAGCACTTTCTTTCTTAAATGGTGGCATAAAATTCACGCTGTACATAACTAAGTAAGCTAGTTATTGATAAAGTATAAGTAAGTAAGATAATTAAATGCAAATTTCCATATAATAAGAACTTTTGCCTCCTGTACCTTATCTCTAATGCTTCTGTAACTCCAGCTGTTTGTTATCTGACTGCTAAATCTTTATTATTTAAATATTTGATAGAAAAGCATTTGCATAGGAAATTTCTTACCGTCAAATAAATCTTATTTCTGGAGCTTTTACGTCTTAAGCTGCATGGATAAATCTGTATGAAAACTAAAAATTTTACATGTTGCATTTAAATAAATTATCCTGTCATTCCTATTTTACGAGGTTGTTTCAATAACATATTTTTATATTTACTATGCAAAGAATGAAAAACTAAGTAAATGATTTATAATGTTATAAAGTCACTTTTTAAAGCAGTAGAAATTATCATTTCAAACCTATATCATTAAGTTTATTTCTCTAAACTGCATTGTAGATTACTGTAATTTTACGTTCACGAAAAAATTTCAGAAACACACATTTATTGTATTATACAATTTGAGTAAATTTAAAACCGCATTTAGAAGCAGTATCATTATTCAACATGAAAAAATTAGAATAAATGGCCTCAAAAAATCTTTTACAGTGTTAAGAACAAAAATATTCTTCCTCGAAACCTAATTTATTTCTCGAGTAGATTGCTCAAACGTGAACTAACTTCAAACTTGATTAAAGTGGCCGGTTGAAACTAAGACCTCTTTTAGTTTGAAGCTTGTCTGACTTTTAAGTAACCCTGTGTTAGAATTCTGTTTTAATATTGTTCATTCGTGTAGAAACAAATGATGTCTTCATGCTTATTGAAAATTTTATATGGCATTATCTTACATTATTAAACTAAATACTAAATTACTTGAATAAACTATTCATAAACTTAATTATAAACAAATAGCCTTAGAATCATTGATAAAATCCTCTTGTATAACGTTTAATACATTAATAAAATTGTTAAGTAATTTTTAAGCAAGTAAGATTAATAATTAATTAAAAAAATCAGGTGTATTTGGAATAAATTTTTAAAGTATAGTAGTTTAATTGATGTATCAAAATTATAAGAATTATTGTATTTTAGTAAAGTTTATTAAATTAATAAAATTATGGTAAATTTAAATAAGACATGTCACAGTTGAATAATCAATTTTAATTTTTGGAGATTATGATTAAAAATGAAATATGTATGTAAAAATCAGTTACGAGAAACAGTTATGAATTTGTAAGTTCAATTATAATTTTGTACGATTGAAGCAAAAAATATATTTAGTGAGAATTTTTCACTTATTAAATCCATTATAAAAATTCTTTCGTATATTTAATAAAAAGAAATTAAGAAATATGTCTTCTCTCTGTGTATGTATGATAAATATATTTATATAATAATAACATTAAAAATGTCAGCAGACTCATGTGCAGTTACCAAGAAATTATTTGGCCGCTTAAAAATGCATAATTTTTATAGATAATTAAAATGATACTTTCAAATGAAAATAAACAGAACTTTCAACACAAATGTAATTGAAGATAACTAAATACAATTAAAACTAAGAAATATAAAATATAAATAAGGAAGATTTTATAAAGATTGGAAAGATTTCGCTCTCTTTTTTAACCGACAAAATCAGTTATTAAATTCTCAAAGGTTTTCGTTTATATTAAATTAAAAGATTTGACTGCGGTCATTTCCCTTATTTATTCATTCAAATTTTAAAATTTAATGTCCAAGTTTTGTTTCAAATTTAATCTCAAAATTTATGAAATTTTATACTTGGTACGAGAGCAAATCATTGTTTTCTCTTACCATGTATTTTATTTACGAAAAATACTATAGTTTATTGAAAATAAATTTATTATCTATGCGCATTGTATAAAAAAATCTTAGATTTTTAGTAAAAAAGTAAATTTTAATAAACAATTAAGATTTTTAATGGCTTAATGAAACTAAAATACGAAAAAGAGATGAACATCAATATGTTACATTTAATCGTATCATGTTTTCATTAAAATTAGATAATAAACTTGTGTTAGAATCTTAGCATAACTGTCACGTGCCACGATCTCTTGGCATTAGAGTAGATTTCAATAACCAAAGAAAAGCCTTTATATGAGATAAATAAGAAGAAATCATGACTCTGCGTTGCAAAAATAAATATAAACTTTGGAAACATTAATTTTTTTTTTTCCGGAAGTAAACTTCAACTGAACAAAAATTTTCTTAAAACCAATAATCAGTTAATCAATATCAATTAATATTCTCTACGAAGCAAAAGTAGAATGCTTTTTTTTTTAAATGAGATTTTTCGATCATATTTTTTCAACCAAAAATCGTTGCTTGAATGTGTTTTGATATATACTATACATTATCTCTAATAAATCAATTCATCTTTAAAACTACCTTTAATTTTCAAGTAGGTATTCCTAAACTTATTGTAAGAAAACTCAAGCAATATTTTCTGCTTACCAAGAAAATTTTAAGAAGCTAATAGAACTACAGAATAATTTAACGCGACTCATTATCATTCTGTCAAAAACATCACCGTTTTGAGATAAATGCTTAATACATAATAATTGCTGAAGGATAAAATGAAATTTCTGTGACTTTTACATCACTGCATTCTATAGAAATATGATTCAGCTGAGCGAGATAATCTTTTCCACGCTTAGTCGAGTACCCGCCCATACACAAACTAAAAACTTTTAATCAAGTCATATAACGTAGAAATTGGCGAGAAGGTAGAATCCTTGTACGCGAATGTTCGTAGAACAGGGCCACCGCTCATAGTTTTGATTGTGTCTCAGCATATTTCAGCTCAACAGGTCTAGTACACTTGAACTCAATTATCCTAAGAATTACATAAATGATTATATCACTATCCCTAGAATTATACATAGCTTTTTCGTTTCTAAATACAAACTTAAATACACCAATAATACCGACGTCAAAAAGTTAATGGGAATGAAACATTAATATGATTTTATTTTTAATGATTTTGATTTTATTTTTTTATCTTTGATGTAAATAATATTAATTTTTGGAAGAAAAAAATAATTCGATTTCCTTGAAAAATTAGAAATGTATTTAGAAAACTCTTTTCTTTTCTCCGTTTGCAACATTCTTTGTTCAATGATTAATATCTGACAAATGTGAGTTTAAATATGCAACAAAATCCCATATAATTGATGTAGATAAAAAGCGTGTTATCTTTAAAATCTGTTTTATTAAAATGAAAAAAGGAAATTCCTTACCGTTTCAACAGTTATAAAATACATCACAATTTAATTTTCTACGACAATTTCGTGAATAATTTCATTTAGTCATTCAGAAAAGTCAACTAACATTGTATTACAGTACTATTATTACTAAAAATTTCATTCTCTTCAAATTGTTTTGATTGGTCTGATGTGAACGAAAACAAGGCTATTTTAAAATATCATTTATCTAGTTAACTTTACATAATTTAATTTCGATACATTATTCAATTTAAGTTTTAAGGTATCCCGATCTGAGTTGTCTTCGATCCAATCATTAACATTAAACAGTACCCCGATCCAAGCAACTGTTGTATGTATTCAATCGAATTAGGCACTACGTTTTATGTACAACAGAAACACGAAATTCAATACCTCGATTAAAATTTAACATCGCTCCACTAATTTTATTTCGTTTCCTTCTTTTGATATGAATGAAACCAGGATATTTGCTTCTCGTGTTATGAAATTGAAATTGTAAACATAATATTCTTTTGAGACAGCAAATGTTTAGTGTAATTACTTAAATCTTGAAACTTATTTAAATGCGTTGAATAAGCTAAGAAAGATTAAGTGGAGTATGTTTCACAAAGAATCTTTTTAAAAACTGTAAAATTCTGATATTAAGAATACATAAAGGTTTTCTAGGTATTGCAGGGAAAAAACTACTCTAGGTATACATTTTTTTCAGTTCCCAATAAAAGTTGCTCATAAACTGCTATTTATAATCTTTTTTTGCTTATTTTAAAAATACTGTATAATATTTGCTCAAAATGTTAATGAATGATTGAATGCTTTTATATAATTTTAAATAAATCTAAAGTGAAGTATAAACCGCTTGTCTAAGAACATTAAGTATGAGAATAATATTTTATAATGAGAGAGATTTATATTTCAGTGCTTTCCCTCTTTTAATTCACTCATTCCTATAATGTAAGCTTTGAAAATATCCTGTAAATTTATCTCTTCATGTAAATTAAATTATTTCTCTCCAATTATATATCTTATATGTCTTTAATAATGATCAAAAATGTTTTATGGTTTCTGATTGTTATTTAATTTTTTTTTTCAAATTTATTGAATATCTTTTATAAATTTGAGGAATTTTCAGAAAAAAATTCTAAAATGATGAATAATGAAATCATAGTGAATTTAAAAATAGTGTTTAAAATGCGAGTTTTTTTAGAGAAAGATATTCATAACACTTAAATATTTTTAATGTAGCTTTTATACACACACACACACACACACACA
>JAPDSC010129143.1:622331-634391 GCA_026290005.1 Latrodectus geometricus
TGTGTGTGTGTGTGTTTATTTTATTAAACTTACATACTTAATATTAATCAGGTCAAAAAGTTTTCCACAACTTTCGAAGTTATTTTTGAACAAATTCCAATTGCAATTAAATTAAAAGTAATATATTCTACCTCTTTCTAATTCGAGGATAACCTTGGCAATATTTGAACTGGTTCTGATTCTCGTCATTGCTTCATTAATCTTTAACTGCTACTTGTAAGTCCTTTAGAATTGCTACCAAATACTGATAAATCTTTTGCCTGAGCAAACATTTTACATGTTCAGTGGCATTTAAATTTGTTGACAAAGAAGACTAGTTTTATTTTAACCTTTGGAAACAATTTTCCACTTAATTTAAAAGTACGCCGGATTCTTTTGGAAAATAAAATCGATATGTGTGTATTTATTTTTATTTAGAGATGAAATCTTGTGCTCCAGAATACCTTTATGGATTCCTACAGTTTAAATTCTTTTAATAATTTCACTTGTTTCAAGGCCTTATCAGAATAAATGTACAAAAAATAATTTGCTAAACATTTTATTTTAGAATATCTAATACTTTTTTACATAAAAAATTTTGTTTTATCAGATTAAGCAATACTTTTCGAGTCATACATGAACCAATTCTGATGAAGTTTTACCTAACGAATTCTTCATTTTCTAATGATAAATGAAACATCTTAACTTGGCTTTCTTCCAGTAAATCCTTGTCATCAAATAATTGTTTTTATTTTATACTGATATTCAAACTATTCGCATTTGTAATTTCTGAATTTACTTTTAGCTTTGAATGTTTCTCTTTAGCTTTTGCCGTTATTCTTCTATTTAATTTCCATGTACATATAAAAATTTTTTTTCCTCTTAACTCCTTTTATATTTTTGAAAAGAATAAAATGTGCCTAGTATTTTTTAGTAATTAAGATAATAGTTTATAGTTTTAACACTGTAAGTTTCTTTTTATTCAAGATAATTTTTATATTTAATAGAGCTTTAGTTTCATTAAATTTGTATATTTAAATTAGTACTCAATTTTCCCTTAGGTATAATGAAAATCAAACGCATTATTTTAAAATTACAATATATATGAAATAAACCTAAAATTGTTGTTAGTTAAAAATAAATATAATTGAGTATCAAACTTCATTAAGAACATAATGTAGCTATTGCCTTAGGATAAGTTGAATTTTTATACAATTTTTAAATTAATTGTAGTTATATAAAAAAGTGAAACTCTTTTAATTTAAATATTTCGCTGTTTATATTGATGCATTATTTTGTAAAATAAATTATTTTATAATAAAATTAAAAAATAGGCTCATATTTTTAAGAATAATTCTTATGCATACCATATTTTTTAAATATTTTTTAACATAAAAATCTGCTTTGTTAATATTCATATGTTAATCCTATGCAAAAAAAAACTACAAAGGAATTATATTTACCAGTTCCATAGCGTCATAATGAAAACTACCGTATTAATATTGATTCATATGGACATTGTTATCTGTTCCATGGTAAGTCAGAGAGCTTATCATAATTTGTCTGACAACTACCCAACATTGTCTAAATAAGTCATCACTAGCGAGGGTATCTCTAAATGAAAGTCTAAACTAAAGATGCTAAACTAGAATAAGTGAACTATGTACAGTTGAAAGAAATTAAAGAAAAATAAGAAATATTTTAATATACATAGTAAATTGAATATCTTTAAAATAACAATTCATTTGACGAGTATGTTCTCATATATAAATTTCGAATAATAAGATTAAATTTATTTCTAAAATTATATTGTTAGAAAGGAAATATATTTAAATTTCACTAAAATTAAGATAACAGCTTATTATGTATTTTAAAATTTGCAATTGTTTTAAGAGAATTTTCAACAAATCTTTCTTTTTACGCATTCTAAATGCATGGAATAAATAATGTAAGTCATAAAAGGAAAATTACATTAAAATAATTTTAAAACTAGATAAATTTATATTGATTTTAATATATGAAATCTAATTTTATACTTTTTGTAAATAAAGCTTATATATTTCATTGTTTTTTGATTTTCAATTCATTCTAACAATACAATGGTTTTATTTTCGACTTAAATAAATAAATGACAAATAATCAGTATATAATATAGTATAAATATACTTATTTATAATATTTTAATAAATTTATTTATTGAAATATCAGTCTCTTACATAAAATTGGTGTTTTCATCCTTATAAAAATTGCCTCAAAATACGTTTGTTCGTAAAATATTTAAAAATAATCAGTTTATATATATCTAAAGAAAGCTTATATATATCTGGCACGCTTTCCAGTAATTTATTTCTTAAATAACCAGATATTTTTAAGTCTGCAATATTACGCATTATATTCTTTTCGCCACTTATCTTTGTAAACATGACATAAAAATGTATCTAAGAGCAATTATTTTCAAAATATTCAAATTTTGAAAAAGAAACACACAATTTTACTGTGGTTGAATTACTTCTCCTAATAACATTTCTATGAAAGATTTAATTGTTTCTTTCATATGAAGTAATTCTCAATCTTGTAGTTTAAACACAATGATAATATTTTCTGATATTTTATTATTTTTTAAACATGACTATGAGCAATACCATTTTAAAAATGTTCTAATGATATTGCATTCAGTTCATTAAAATGTACTCAAAATTAACTTGTCAAAGATTGAAAAATGCATTTTGCTCAATAAAATATTTAATTCCAATTTTTATATTTTACTAAATAAAACTCTTTAGACTATTTTACTAAGTAAAAGTAATATTTTATTTTTATATATATTACATGTTTGTATGGTAACCTTTATTTTTGTATGTAATAACCTTTATTTTCGCTTTATTAGCTGAACAATTAGGTATAAGAGTTCTTCCTTTTTAAAATTGGTTGCTATACGTGGGCGATTTTAAAAGGAATACCTGAGAAAAATTTATATTTTCAAACAAAAATGTGGTTTTCGTAAAGTTTATATTAGCTTTTAGTAATGCCAGTATTAAAAGGATCTATTCGAGAATTCTTTATTGAGGATTTTCTGTATAAAATACATTTCAGGAAATTTTTATGCATTTCTTATCCTATTTATTGTATATTTATACTCAAAAGAGTATGCCTTTATAAAAGATCCTATTTTTAAGTTTGGATTTTCCTCATTTTTTACTCGAAAGAGTTGGAAACCATCAGTTGGAATTTATTGCGTTCTTACGATGAATGAACGATAAACCGTTATACACATATACCCTGTTATTTTATTTTGCGTTATCAAAATGAAATTTATTACAGTATGTAAAATGAGAAACACACATCTAAAATTTACAAACATTTCGGATATATCGTTTCCATGTATTTTCTCTCATTCCCCTATTTTCAGTTCTTATGTATTTTCTCTCACCTGTATATTATTTATTTTATTATCTTCTTACATTATTACTTTAAGATGCTCAATGGTTTCATTGAAATAATACTTGCCAAATTTTCAAAACACATTTAATGGTTTCTTTTAAAACAGTATTGAGGAAATGTTTCATATTTTTTAATGAACTAATGCATATAATTTAAAATAATAAAATAAGGATCTCTATACTAAATTAAATCATTTTTAATCATTATTAAGTACAGTGAGTTATTATTATATTATTTTTATTATATATTATTTTTTCCAATGATACATCATAAATTTTAATTCAAATTTTAACTAATTTCGAAAAATTCCTTAATTATAATATGATATTTCTTTATAATTATTGCTGGTTACTAGCGTAAAATATATATAATAATGGTTGAATTGTAAATTTATATAAAAAGAAAAAAATATTATGTTTGAGATCACTTTGGGGACCGTGAGACATATTAGGTGCTACATTCTCCTTAACCAAATAGTACTATCAAATGTCTCACTATATCGTAATATGTCACATTCCTAGATCTGCATTCTGGAATTTTCATCCATTACCCGGTGAAATATGCTAGTGTAAATCAATAACATCAAACTCAACAATAAATGATATATATCGTTTGATCATTGCATGATGAATGACACATTTTTATGACTTTTATTATCCATCAAATTTTCCCTCCTATAAGATTCTAATATTGTTCCTTTTCATTTATTTTATGACATTTCATCTTTCATTCATTGCAACTATATATATCATATACTCATTGCAACTATATATGATATACAGTTACTTTACTTTTTCGAATCAACTGTTGATGTGGGCCGAGCCAGTAATGTAACTAGACTTAATTTTCTTTTCTAGTATTCTGACTCAGAATCCCAAGAAGTAAATGGAGGTTGATCGAAGTATCTCTTTCTTGTCACCTTTAGTATATTTTCTGGCTAGATTTTATAATTATATAGTTGACAATTAATAATAACTCGTTTTGTATCCCTTTTATAGATGTGCAAAAATCAAATAATTTACTCCTTTGTTTTTTATGAGAAATAATCATTGCATTAAAATTTATTCAAGTCTTGTTCTTATAATACCAGTTCTTGTTATTTTATAAGTTTTCAATAAAAAAAAATTTTCATTGTAAAATTTCTCATGAATATTAATTTTAAAACAAGAAAATAATTTTTAATGAGCGTAGCATTTTATAAGAAGATATCTATAAAAAAAATCACAATAACTAGTCATGTTTTTGCTTTAACATAGCATTCAACTAAAGTTCGATTCCAAGTATTGTATTATTGTAAATATATACCCAATTACACAAAAGGAATGAAAAATAAATATCTTTCTATAAAATTCTATTGATATTTTCGCTCCATTAAACTAATGTTTGATTATTATATTTTCTTTCGTAAGCTTCTAGCGCCATCTATTATCGATAACATCAGACCAAATCATCAATCAAAGTTTGCAACAGAATAATTTAGGGTGAATTCTATGGACTATTTGAATATTTATTTGTTTATCCTAGTGCCAATAGAAAATTTATTTGTATGCCGAGAAAGCATACTGTTCTTATTCCAAGCTTTGAAACAAATGTGTATTCTTTTTAGAAAAAAGTACTTGAAAAAAGTGGAGAGAGCTTCAAAACTAAAGGATACCTGTCAAAAGCACAAATCTGTTCTTTCCACAATCTTGATTGAAAGGAGGATGTAGGGAAAAGGAAAAAAATACCAACACTTAAAGAAGGATTTCTTGCAGGCGCTCGATTTATTTTTCGAACGGAAGTAATTTTGTTTTCAGAAATAGAAGAAACCAAAGTTTACTTAAGAGAGCAAATGAAAAGAAAAACTTTGAAATTATTTGTCTTATTTTTTGAATAAATTCTACAGATGTTAATAATTTCATAATATTCTTTATAATATTATAGATTTATTATGGTATATTTTACGAGTAAAGTTATCTTTAAATTAAAAAAATAGAGAACTGTATTATCTCCTTCTTATAAAAGTTTGGTATGTTTTTCAAACGTGTAGAATAAAATATAACAATAGCATACTGGAGAAAAAAACTTGAATGCAAATTTCTTATAGAATTATGCAAATTTCTTAGAGAAAGTTCTTAGAATTTATCTATTTTATAAAGCAGTAGACAACGCGACCCATCTTTTAATTAAATGAATTACTTAAATGTCATCGCGTTGACCAGAAACAATTTTGCACTTGCTTAATATGTGATATAAAAATGTTCCTTTGTATTAATTAAAATCCTTGTTTTTAATTGATATGCAATTATATTAAATGAGAATTACGTGTGCAAAACTTAAAAAATTTAAATAAAAAATTCCATTGTTTATCAAGCTTAAGTAATTAAATAATAATTCCTTAAATGATCCTTATGAATAAAATTAGTTACCCATCGAAAGTTAACAATATTTACAAAAACAAAAAATGTTAATATACGACAACAATTTTTGTAGGAATTCTGAAGACATAATTAAGATATTCTGAATTTGTTTTCTTTATTTGTTATATTATAATTATTATTGATAATTATAATATAACATATTATTATAATTATAATTATTATTTATAATAATTAAAATTTTTTCATTTTATAAGAAAATTTACAAAAAACATTATACAATTTTCATAAAATGTTGTTAATAGAATTTGTGATCTTCTACTTGCTAGTTTTTGACGATATATAGGTTTTTAAACTGCCTACTTTATACACAGATGTAAATTCCGGAATTAAAAATAAATTTGAAGCTTTCATAAAGAAGATATACCTTCTCATCTTAACAAACTAAATTATACATATAATTTAGTTAATGTTCCTTATATCTTAAAATCATATTATTATTATTAAATAAAATGATATATATATATATATATATATATATATATATATATTAATTCAGTATAATAATAGTGTTTTCACTGAGTACACATTAAATATATTTGAACTGAAAATTGTTAGTAGTGAACACTTTTAAAATTTAGTGTAATTTATCTCAAACAGTTTTATTATCTTACAAAATTATTCATAATTGTTAAATAATTACTGCCCCAGCTTGAAGAAATACTTTTCGAAATATTAATTAATCTTAATTAGAAATACTTATTTTTGCATTAAGCGAATTCTGGAAAATATTTAAAGAATGATATTGAAATAAATTGGTTTCAAGTCAAAAAATGTGTCCAATGAATCCTTTAAGCAGTTAAAGAATCAATTGAAACGAATCTGTCCGGGTAGTCATTAAATGAATTTTCTTTATGGAACTTGGGAGTGGGAGAAAGAATAATCCATTTTCAATACAAAGAGACTGTTGAGAGAGAAGAACACACGAAGAATGAAAGTAATGAGCGTGAGAATTTCCCGATAGAAACCATGCGACAGAATACTTAGATGGGTTACCTTCGAATGAATTGAATGAAATGATGTGAAAACGGGAAATCTTGTGTTTGGCAGTGCTCCAAAAAACCCGGAGGAATGAAAAGTGCAATAGGAGAATCCAGAGAGGTGGGGGAGATTCAGAAAAGTATACACATGTTACTAAAAGAATAAAACTATTCAAACATACTAAATTTTTTTAACCTTCAAAACATATCAAAATTATAAAAGATATTTTATATTTATCCATTATTGAATAATGAACAACATAAAAATCTAGGAGGGTCGACATAATGCATATCATGGAACAAATTTAAGTAGTCAAATGTCATGAAGAATCGTAGTCAGTACTCTTAAGACTTCTTCAACAGAATACTTCCCATCAACATATAATTCAATTCGTTACATCCATCAAAATCTTCTATTTAAATTTTATGTTGTATTCTCATGAAATCATCAAATTTCTACTTATTATTATAATGTTTTATTATATTATGTTGATTTCAAGATTATTCTTTTGTTTGAAATATTGGCCCTGATTTTAATTTTGGGATATTTTAATTTTATTCTCTCTTTAAAAATATAAATTTGTAATTAAAATATATTTGAAAGATTTTAAGCGTAATAAAACGTGTATTTATCTATTTCATTTCGCTTACCAAATAATTTAAGACCTATACACGTATGTTGATTTCAAAATTTTGGTGATATTAATCAAAAGTCATGCCCTCATTTAATGATATTAATCAAAACGCTACTAATATAATATGAAATCAGCTAGGCAAAAAATAATAGAAAAGTAACTTTAAAAATGCTGAATGTGAAATCTATTTTTATATGTGTAATCTAGTAATAGAAAGAAAAAAAATGTCAAAAAATTTAAATTTTTAGGGAAGTCGTTGTACATACATTTCAGAACACCATTTAAATGCATTTATATATATTTCAACATGTACATAAGTAAATGAAAGAAATTTAAATTCTGAAAGATAGTTTTCTGTTAAGAAATTTACAAATCACATTTTTATTCCAAGATTTTATTATCCTGTCTTTATTACAAATCCAAGAAGCAATACATTCTGTAATTTCGCAATGGTATTTAAATTCTAAGACATTTTCTTCTACAAATAATGCCAAAATATCTTTTGTTGTCTTATTCCCTATGATCTAATCTCTGGCTAGACCAAGTGTACGAGCCCATGGATCTTTAAAAAATTATAAACGAGAAGAGAACTATTAAAAAGGTCAATTCTATCAAAACCTTTAGAGCTAAAGATGTGATCGGGAGAGATCAGCACGGAGTTGCAGTTAGTGCACTTCGGATAGGGCCTTTTGCCCCTGATCAATAGAGAAACATCTGATGGGTACATTTATGAGCCTGCAAATGGTGGACTAAATGACTCTATCAGCAATGATTTTAAGGACCTATTAAGTTGTTGCAATTCTGGTTTAGATATGATACACCAGCCTGTACTAGAAGGTAACAGGGAATTCAATTTTATGAAACACACATCTCATTGTAAATTAAATGTAAAGATCAATTTAAAGTTATTTTAATCAAGAGGTTCATGAAAAAAACTATGCTCATTAAATAACTTTCAACGCTCAAATTTGTTGAATACCAATTAAATGATTCACATTTAAGCGATTAAGGGAATATTAAACTATCTTTTGACGGCATAATCAAAAAAGACAGTCTAGCTTTTCTCAGAATTCTCTTTCTCTAATTTTTAATAGGTAATAGTGTCATAACAATTGCATTTTATCTAACAAATTCATTGTTTATTTATAGCAAATATATATATATATAATTAGTAATTTCATGGATATTTAAAAAAAATTTTTATTAAAAAAATTGATTATTAAAAAACAGTATAATAATTTTAAATCTTTCACTTTAGCTGTAATTTTTACCTGAACTCTAAATTTTTAATAGTTGTCCATCCAGTTTTTCAAATCACCCCTACAATATTTGAATCAAATGCCATCGTCCATTTCCAGGAACATTTCCGGTGGAAATCTATTCGAAAAATGAGTATTCACAGAAAACGTCGTCATTGCATTTTGTTCTTTTTCTAGAAAAGTCAAAAATATGAGCAAACGAGATCACTCACACAATCCGATTGTTGAAGGGATGATCATAAAATCATGCGTGATTCATCATTTTTTTTCTCTGCCCTACTTTAAGTTCGGCTCCCCTTTCCCAGAAAGTACTGGAGCGAAGAAGAAAATGAGTTTTGTTCCGGTGTAGAAAATGCCTTTATTTACATCCCGAGTGACGTCCTTCTGGGGCGCATAGAACAGATATGATCAAGTGTCATGGTTCACAGAAAACGCCCCTCCGCCCCAGAATAAAATAATCCCTTCTCCCTACTTATCAGTATGCATTCCTATAAAAGTAAATAAATGTATTCATATTGAATTCGGATATCTTTTACGTATGAGTATGACATAGGGGAGAGACATAGCTGATGTCCGTAAGGTAGTGGATTCGAAACCAACTAAAGAAATTGTTTGCAAATATAGATTCCTCCGTTGTTATTCCTCTACTTTTCAGTTCAGCAGTTCACAATTTCGGTTTTAATCTTGAGAGTGGTTATTTGTTGTGGCTTATCATCTACTTCAAACAAAATGTCCAAATAGAAATTCAAGTATAAAAATAATCACATAAAAAGACTTATAAGTAAAAAACCATCTCTTTGTCGTGATTAAATTGTAGAAAAGAAAATTGCGGAATAAGATATCGAATTGCTAGTAACAATCCTTGAAATTTCCCAATATTAATCACCAAATGCACATATTCCACTGTATTTGTAATTCGCGTTAAAGCAAGTTATAAAATGACATAGATGATTCCTTGGAAAAAATAACTTAAGGTACTGTTCGAAAAAGTACCCCGGATAATAGATATAATATTTGATCGATTTTGAAATCCTTCTAATTGTGATAATGGTTTCTTCATTTCATAATGGGTTCTTAAAATGTAACTTTAGATTTTTGCTAAAAAAATCTTTTTCTAATCTATTACAATTAATTGAACTTATATTTAATGCACTATTTTCAATAGAAGATTAAATTCTCAAAGTAAGAATTTTTTTCACATTGAATTTTTTTTTTATTTTCATATTACTCTCTTTGTGAAATATCATACGAGCTTTAATAAAACAATTTTAAAACTATAAAAAAATTTTTACTTAAAAATATTTAATCACTTTTACTTAATATCTAATCAAAATGAAATTTGATGAAAATCTAACTTAGGACTAATAAATGATTTGAATTTTTGGCAGTAAAAAAATACACATACAGATAGACAGTTGAATATAAAAAATATATAATATTTATAGAAGCATTTGTTTATTCTATCAGAAGAATACGGGGCAATATGCTCAATTATATTATTCAAGAAACTCTTTTTCCTGCTCTGTTTTCTTCCTTTGCCTTTTAAATATACGCACAAGTAGAATTTCGGCTTTTTTAGGGAGTTAATTTTTAAAATTGCAACTAAGTTTTCATTGGAGATATATAATTTTTCATCATTCACCAATAATCAGAAAATAATGAAACATAAAATTGAAACAAACCTGTTTCTCCGTTACTCATGGTAAAACTGTGAGTCATTTGCAACAAACTTCCTTAAATTAAAATATATAAATTTTGAAATCACTAAAAAGATTAGATACGTGTTTTTTTTAACATATTCCATTTAAAAATGTATAATTTAAATATTTGACGCAGAAAGAAAGAAAAGTTGTACATGTGAGTGGATTCTCCTTCATCTTTAAATTTAGAAATCTAAAAACAATTCATGAAAATACCGATCAGTGATGGATTTTATTTTATTTTGCTTTTGTTTTGGAGCTTCTTTTCCCAAAACAAAAACAATGCAAAATTAGGAACTCATATAAATATCTTATAAATGATTATGAATTATGAGGGGTTACTCTTCCTTCAGTGAGCATTATGTTTGTTCATTTTTAAATTACATTTTTATGTTTTTGTTATTTTTAAGGAATAAATTATACAAGTATTTCTAATTTGCATTATGCTTTTATTCTTATTGAAAATTACCCCATCAAAATGTATTTATTATTACATTTATTGAATTTATTAAAACTTTTTAAAACAAGTTTTTCTTTTGAAAATCTTATTATTTATTAATTATGTACTGCCAAATTAATTTAAAATCTTTTTAAAATAAAAATTTTGTCCATAAACTAATGCCATTGACTCCACGTAAGATGTCACCTTGCGCGAACTACAAACCTCAACCAGACAAGCAATTCCTCTTAATTGTATATATATTTAAATAAAATTCTCTCTATTCTTAGTATTGCTACTTCTTTGTTCATTTTTTGCAGCTTTTTTTTGCTGCATTGCATCCACTTTCTTACATTTTGCCCATGAATGCACTAACACGCTTTTCCGTTCCTTACATAATAATTCATCAAGGGGCTTTTTTTTCATTATAACTTTCTGAGACTTGTTTCTTAGAAAAAAAAATTTCTTTTTCAGATTCCGTGCATTTTTTTACCTTGAAATACGCAGCATTAAATGTTCATTGTCTACTTTACATGCCTCGATTTTTTTTCTGTTTAAAATCACAAATATATCGTTCATTTTTAGAGGTGTGTTATTCCTTTTCTAATTACTTTTTTTATTTGAATAACATTAAAACATTTTGTAACTAGTAAAAATGCGATGAATGAAAGTGAATTAACTGAATATGTAATGTCTTTCCCTTCAATTTATGTCTTTATTTGGCGAATTATGGCTCTTTTTGGCGAATACATTTAATTTGATTCAAGACTAAAATCTTAACTTGTTTTATTTTATAATTTTTAATTTTATTTTCAGACATAAGCTTGAAATTTGCTTTTAAGATAATTCTGACCTCCCAATTTATTAATTAAATTATATTGTTTGCGTAATCTTAACGATTATTTTAATTTAAAGAAATTCATAGTATTTATAGTTTTTATGCTTTCTTAATTTATTCCTTTAAAAAATCTGCTTAATGTATGTGTCGTTTGCATGTTTAGAACATTATTTAGTACTTTTCATGATATTACTTATATATATTACTTGTAAGTTATCCAAGCTAAAGTTATATTTGCGTAAGCAATGCTTTGAAATTTTAATGTTTAAATTCGCTTTGTTATACACAATGTTATTTTGAATGTTATTTTTAAACAAATGAAGAAATAAATAATGCTGCCATTTTTATAATCATGATTAAAAATTAAAAAGT
>JAPDSC010129143.1:634491-691068 GCA_026290005.1 Latrodectus geometricus
ATATATATATATATATATATATATATATATATATAATTTACTATTTTCAGTACATAATTCCAAAATTAATTAAAACTGTGAAGCAAATATTCATATTATATATATAGTAAATTTTATTGCAAAACATGTAATTTTTAAAAATACTTATATGCTCCCTTATTAGCAAGATCAAAGGTATGGCTTAAAATTGATTAAGAATTGCATCACCAATCTCTAATTCCAGACGCCCTCTCATTTAAATTGGAGCGCTTCATTACTATAGTTTTGCTTTGCCTCATTAAAATATATCTCATGAATAAAGAGAATCTAAGTTTAATAATCTTCAATTCTCATTGTAATTACCATCCAAACATTACAGATTAAAACCTCCCTACTTTTATTTTATATAAAGAACTCTTTGCATTACACTTTTTAATTAACGCATTAAAATACTGCTGTAGTTCTAAATTAATCTTATTACTCTTCTTTAAAGGCAATTATTTTTAAAGAAACCATGAGTCGGTTTTTTTCTGTTAAACACATAACATGTATTCGAGTACGTGAAGTGGAAATATTTTTAAAAAAAATCATATTATACCAAATTTATCTTTTATTTGAATTCGATGGATTTTTTTGTAATCACAGCTAAAAGTTTCTTTTGTGTAGTTCGCCGCTAAACGAAAGAAAGAAAACTCCTTAGTGCTAATGATAAAATAATAAAGTGCATTTATCCCCTTCAATATCTTTATCGATTCGATTATTAATTTTATGGGCCCACGTCGTCTTTGAAAACCCCGCTAATGCATTTCTTTTGATTCACATGCGGCTTTTCTTTAAATAACATAACATAGACACATCATTATCTTTTCACAACCCTAATAATTTTATTTCCGTTTCTTTATTTATATTTCAGTTAAAAATTAATTATAAAAATGTTCGCTTTCGTGTTCATAATACTGCAACCTCAATACTTTATACTGTCAATTTCTTAAGAATGTATTGATGCGATTTCTTATAATTCAGTTAATTAAAAATAATTTTATGATCAATGATCATACATTTATGCACTCACTTCAGCTCCAAATAGTATGTTCTCAGATAAATAAAAAATGAAAAACATTTCCTCTTTGAATGTATTAGTATTTTTTACATTGAACAGGAAAAAGAAAATAATTTAAAAAAAGAAAATTTAACGACTTTTTGCTTTAATTTTTTATTAATTATTATTGTTGGTACTTAGTTTGATTTCCAGACAATTTTAATAAAAATCAAAAAACTTATTGGAAGGAAATTATCAAATGGAAGCTTATACTGAGGAAAAATTGATATTACATAATTGATAATAATTGATAATATTACTTAATATTAACTCACAAGAATTTATTTAATAAGAAATTATATGAAAACAAAGTTTCTTCTATAATAATTTTATTCATTTAAAGTATTAAACTGAGATGACTGAAAAAAATATTTACAGTTTTTTGAAGAAAAGGGCTATGATAAAAAGTTAAAATTGTTTAAAAGTAAATGATAAATAATTTAAAATTATAACTTAAAGAGATAAGAAACTGTACATAAAGTAACTATATAATTCTTATAATTTTTCCCATTTTTGCTGAAAATTTTTTTTTCCTATTTGTTGATTTTATACCTTTTATGGCGATCATTATTGAGAAATCGCTAGTATCAGTTAAATATTATTTTCTAGTATGTAGTTTGTATATTTAAAGTTGATTTTAGAAAAAAATTCTGAACAAAGGAAAAATTTATTTTTTCATTTTTAAATAATAGTACGTATAGTGTTTTTTTTTTTTTTTTTTTTTTTTTTTTCCTTTTAAAATGTTTGCAAAATTATACCTGTAATTTGCTAAAATAAATAATATTTATTAATACCAAAATGATTATTCGCTTAAGCAATATAAACTTTATTATTATATAATTTCAATTTTATTTATTATATTATTAAATCACTTTACTCTGCATTTTTGAAGTGTTTTGAAATCTAAAATATATTTTTCTTAATCACTAGTTTTAAGAATATAGTATGACAGTTTATAGAAATCAGAGTGATTGTTAAAAAAAAAATTAAGAAGCTGGGAAAAACATGGCGTAGATTTGAAAATAGTGATTTCAATTTAAGAAAAACCACAACACCTGACATGAACTACGAAATCTGTAAGTAACCAATGAAATCCCTCTACTTAAGTTCTCAAGAATGAATCATATGCTGTAGAAAGTTTGAAGGCTGGTTTTCATGCAGATCAAGGTTATTACATGACCATTGAATAAAACAAGATTTCAGCAGAAGGAAGGCAATGATAAAATAATTCTTCTTTAGCTTAATGTTAAAAAAAGAATCCTGTTTCAATGATTAATTTTCCCGAGCTTATTATAGGGGGAGTGCTTTTAGAGCATACGGTTGAAAATGTCTCGTCTCTTAGCTTACGAGAAAGTAAAGTAAAGTATAGTACAGGATAGCAAGACCACTCAAAAAGGAGAAAACCTTTTATTCTCCAATTGTATGAGCCATTTCATATCATAAAATGTGTAAATAAGTAATAATAAACAATATATAACTATATGATAAACGAAATGTAATTGGGTATTCTGAACTAAGAGGTTTCGTCCAGATCCCTAAATATCCTAGAAGTTACAATTCACTAGTTACAGTGCAGTACTTCTCAAATTATCTTCTAGATGTTTTTTGATTCTGAAAATCAGTTGCTCTCAAAATTTCCGTAAAATAAAATCTATTTGTCATCTGAAGTTTCCGAGACTTGTAAAATAAATTTGATGGGGAAATTAATTTTTTTACTCTCTTTCTAGCATGAGAGGGAAAAAAATGAAATCTTACCCATTAACTGCATAGTTACAACCTTAATCAACTGAATTGTTCTAAATATTTTTGCATGATATTAATGAGACACCCATAAGAAAACTGATCATTGGTTCAGTAATTTTTTACAATTCGAATCATTTTACGGTAGCATTGATGTATATCTATCCAAATTTAATTTCAGAATGTGTGATTTACTTTAAAAAATTTTCAAAATAAAAGAAAAATCGTATATAAAAACATTTCCAACCTTAAAAAGAACGTTTAAAAAACATAAAAGGCATCACGATTTATTTATCAAATTATAATTAAATTATTTTTTGAAACATAATTAAAATTAACTCATATTTGAAAACTGGAGCTATCAATACAATAAATCGGTATTTACTTTCATTTATTAGTATATATATATGTGTGTGTGTGTTAATTATTTCACAATTTAAATAATATTTTAATATGAACGAAATTATCTTCAAACATAAGAAATTCAATAACAAATTGTTTTTAATTTCATTTACATGTTTTCAATACATTAAGTCTTATTTGTATTTATCCCGTGAGAAAGTTTTTCTCAACCTATTTCAATTTTTTTTTAGTTTTATGCATAACAACAAAAAAAATAAATAGGAGAGTACAAATGTTATTTTTACCAATACTGAATTTGCTAACGTATAAAATCACAAAACAAATCTTTCAGTTCACAATACCTCTTTCCTTATAAATTATTTGAAAGGCGCTTTGTAATAGTTATAGGTAATAAAATAAAAATTTTATGAGTAAATTTAATACTGTCTCAAAACTTTTTGAAATCTTATTCTTAAGTAAGGAATTTTCATACACATAAAGAAAAACAATTGCTTTATCTATAAAAATATAAAAGAAACGAAAACTCATTTTTAAAAAGACATTCTTATGAATTCACTTTTAAATTACAAAATAAAAAATATTTTTCTGTTATTGACGCCGCTCAAAATATTTAATTGGAAGAGATTTGGAAGCGTCATCGATCACAATAAGGAAAAACAGCTCTGAAATTGAAAGTGAGGAAACGCCTCAACTCATCCTTCAAAATGTTCTTTTTATTTTCTAGTACAAATCGGTGGATTGACCTTGACCTTAACTCTGGAAAACAAAAATAACCGCTTCTATGACCCAAATGATGTTTTAAACAAGTTTCTTTGCATGGGTTAAAGAATTTAATTAAAGAAATGCTAATGCTGCCATCTATTGATCAAATTACGAATTCTGTAAGATTGTAAGTTTTGTGATCTAAGGTATAATATGGTTATTACCTGAAAAAAATCTCTACATTTACACAAAAGATTTAAGTGGAGCATCATGAGGAGTTTCTTACAATTATACTTTTATATGGTAAACAAAAAAATATTTTGATAAAAACAAACTTTGGCCCACACAGAACTTAATTTTACTTTTCGAAATATCCAATTTCCTTGGATTGGTTTTGATTTGTTAGAAAGAACTCGCATTAATCTGACGTATGCCACATATCTTCAATTTTCTTATATTTAATTCTGTGACTGTAAAAAGGCAAAAATTGACACAGTCTCTTCTCAAAATTTCTATTTAAAATACTATTTGGGCCTTTATTGGCTTCTATTGACAGTACTTCCAAATAAGAAAAAATTAACAATATTTTATTGTTCGTTGAGTGATAAAAAATCAATGAAATGATATAAATCAGGGTTGTCAAAAATGTTTACTAGGGATGGGGTATGTAGAAATTCAAAATATGTCATTAATAATTTTCAAAGTCACGTTCTTGGATAATTTTCTCTGAAATGTACAAGAGAAAATAACTTGCTTTCTATTGAATTTTTCAAAAATGTTAAAAGCCCATAGTAAAAAAGACGAGAGTCCATGGGAATTAAAGCAATGTTCATAAATCATTCTAAAAATAAGTTTTTCAAGCGTAAGGAAGTGAACATTTCCAGTGCTACGTTTTGTCTTCAATTATTTCTAAGTCTTAATTTTATTTTTTTTTTATTAAAAACTATGTACTTGCATCATTTTCAAACAATTAAAGTATAGTAAACGTAATATTTTTATTGAATGTAATCAGTACTGATAATATTCCTTTATTTATATTGGCATAATAACTAGTAGTTCTGATTTCTAATGTAAAGAAAATTGTCATCAATTATGAAATGTTACATATTTTAAACTAAAATTGTTCATGATTTTAAGTGAATTTTTAAGTTATAAATTCCAATATCAAAAATACATGATAATTAAATTAATAATTTTATTCGGAGGGTGAAAAAATAATATGCCATTTTTTCCCCCCGAAAAATGTTTTTATGGTTAAAGGCTAGGTAGATCATTTAAAGGAGCTGTGAGATGTTACTATGAGATTTTCTGTAGATGACTAGGGAAAAGATTGAAAAATATCCAAAGAAAAGAAGTTATAACATACAAAGGTGTTGCATAAAACATAATAACATTCTATACAAAACCCTTGTATGTTATATAACCTTTAAGTATTAGAATGTAAAAATCCTATTATTCTATGAACTCATCTTCAAAAGATAAATATGTCTAAGAATGAAATTTACCAAGACATTGAAGATAAAAATTTCAATCTTTTCACAGTATCTTATTGCTTTCTAGAAACTACAATTTGCCCTTAAAATGTTTGTGCTTAGGAAAACCGCAAGCAAATGTAAGGAAATTTGTTTTAAATTCTTTTTGTTTTATTATTTTAAAATTTAGACATAAATATTAATATTTTATCTTTCATATATTCGGTTTTATTTTGCATTAAAAACGATTTTATTTCGCATTCATAATTTAACATTATTAATTGTTTAAATTAGTTTGCGTTTATTGATTTTAATCTTTTTTTATATTAACTAGTTTCTTTTTTATTTCAGTAATTTTCACTCAGACGCCAAAAACGTATTGCAAAATCGATTCCGAAGTCATTTTGATGTAGAAACCTAAAACATTCCTCGCAAAAAAGACGGGAAATTATGTTATTTATTTCAAAATAATAAAAAAGTCAACTTATGAGACCGAAAATGCATTATCTTTAACAATAAAATAGTTTCCCAATTGTATCTTCAACAACAATTTGAGTCATTTTCTCTTCAATAGTGTAAGTGATTTACTATGGTATTTTGAAAGTGGTCCAGTTCTGAGATGCTTTAAAGTACAGATCCACTCTTTAATGTTTATATGATCTCTGGCATGACTCTAGAAAGAGAAATATGGAAGTGAATGCTATTCAATAAGTCTTAACAACTCTAGTTGGGAGAATCTCTGACCAGCAATCAGCAGTAATTAATCTCCATAAAGACAAATATTATTTTGTTACAACTCTGTTTTGTTATATATCATGAAAAAAGATTTTATAAATACGACTTATTATATATTAAGCGTATGATACTGTCTCCAATGTCACTATATGTTATGCATATCATATATTTGAATAACATCTTGCTTTACTGCACTATATTACATATTTATTAAAAAGAATTACTAAAGATGACATCGCTAAATAATAATATGGAATAATTTTACTTCGGTAGGGATAATCAAAAAATTTATTTAAAATTCTCGAGAAATTTAACGATTATAAAACTTTGATTTTTCCCGTATATTCAATGCTATCAATTAACTAATTAGTGCCCAGATAAAAAAAATACCTTGTATATGAAATATTTTGACAACAAAGCCGGCCGTCGATTAATGTACAAAATAATATTGTCATGTTATCTCTGTAAATTCCATACTGATAAGTGTAATGTATTTAATTCGATTAAGATAATTTTAATATTGTTTGGGGGAAATATGAAAAATATCCCGTGTCTTGATCTCTTTTTAAGAAAATGTTTTCAATTTTTTCGATTTTTTTTTTTTCAATTTTTCTCCTCAATTTTACATTAGACAAGAAAACTATCATTTTAATGATATGAACAATGTCCGACCCAGCAAAGGAGTTATTTGATAGTTTTCAATTATTTCTCGCACAAAATTAGTTCAGGACTATAATAAAAACAGATTAAAACATTATGAATTGAAATTAAGACATTTTTGCAACAAAATTTCTAATTTGTAATCATGAATGTGTACAATGATTGCAAAAAGGAATTTAACAGAATAAAAAATTTTATTATTTATTCTTAAGGGATCATACAAAAATGGCCAATCAAATCAAACCCTTTACTTCATTTAATTTATAAGTTATTGGAGCAAAATTAACCACCTCTATAGCTGAATAAAGATTTCATTCACTTTGAAAATATGACACTTTGAATAATAAAGAAATTTATATTCAAACAATTAAATATGATCGAAGATCTTATGTTAGCCTGGATATTATCTTAAAATGATCTTTCAGAAATCATCGATGAAATAAATTTGATAATTCTTATACAATTCAATTCGTTTTAAAATAAAAAAAAAACTGTTATAATCTCCTGTTATAAATTATTATTATAATCCATAAGGATAAATTCTTTTAACAAATTTACCAACACCAATGCATTTTCGGGGAGAATATTATTCAGGATCATAAGCAGTTATCTTACAAAAATTGTTCAGAAAATCATTTGAAGCTTCAAATGGTTTATATATATTTGCTTCTGCCTTATAAGGCAACTTTCCTTTACTGTTCTGATAGTGAAACATATTTCAGTATACTATTATCACCTCGTTGTATATGTATTCTTGTAGATGCCTTATTATTTACAGTTGCTTAAATTTCCGTCATATATTGAAAGAATAACCTACTTTACGGCTTATTTATTCTCTATATAAATTGACTGTTGCCTCTTCAGTTTTGAGAAAATGCTTTAGCTGAGCAGCTATTTTCTGCTTTATACAGTCAAAATCTGCAGAGCTTTTAGTAGATTCTTTTGATATGTTTAGTGAACAATAACCGGATCGAAGTGTATAGAGAGAAATTTATTCGAAGACGAGCTAACTACTCGGCGCCTTTAATAATTTAATATATAATAAGTCTATAAATTCAACAAACTTTTAATAAATTAATGCATATATTTAAATCCTTCTCGAGTTATTTTCTATTGTAGAATATAATTTATTTGAAATCTCAAATCAAATAAAGTAGATATTTGATCATGAGCTATTTCATTTTCAAATTGTAACTGTTTATGGCGAAACATTGTAAAGGCGATTCAAATTATTTCTTATGATATTTTTATAAACAGTTTAAAAATTGACATAATTACATGAGTCAAATAAAAGCAATTTTTAGTGGTATATGATGAAGAAAGCTCATTTTGAGCATTATATAATTCTATAATTATATCTAATAATTAAGGAAATTTATTTTAGGTACTTACTTATAAAAGAGCATAATTTCCTTGGTTGTTGGATATAATTACTTCTCTGGTAAATTCTGAGCAATTTTACTGTTATTTGAATAATTTTTCCTCAATCAATTGCCATGGTAATGAATAGAATGTCATTTCATTACTTTAAACTAAAATTCCAGATAAAACTGAATTTCCATGGTTACAGATTCTAAAATCTAATGCATAACAAATAAAGCTCATAAATAATCTTTATTAACTTAATGAATATGATTTTCATGTGATTTGTAAATAACTACGAGGAATCATAATTAGAAAAGACGCATGTTTACTTCATTTGGATATTTTTCAGGTTATTTTTTCATTGGTTGTTCTTTCAACTAATTCTGTTCGCCAAAAATTTTGTCACTGTTAAGAAATTTGATGATTGCAGGAATTATTTGATTCTGTTACTATATGTTTTTTTTATTTGAACTCTTCTACATCAAAAGTTCAACAGAGATGAGATGAAGGATTTTTTGGAGTACATAAAATGCAAAATTACAGACGGAATAAATTAAATTCTAATAAAAGAAAGATTAACATAATTTATTATAATATTTTAAATGCTATTTATACTTTAATGATCATTGTTGTTATTATTATTTTTATTTCACACTCAAAACAAAATTTACCAAAAATGTTTCATTTTCCCTTTGTATTAGTTTTCCAAAATTATCATACCTTTTCCAATGATTTATCTTTAAAAAACGTTTTAAAAGATGAGGCTATTATAATTACTATAAAATGTTATGTATGCAATAAAAATTTTAAGGAGTCTCAGATTTCAAAGGAAATGGGAAATCAATAAGATTTATAAGCATGCTATCCTAGAAAAAGGTTAAGAACCTTTGTTTTATATAGTCAACCTCTTTCTCGTTTCAATAAAATACTGTGGAAAGTATTCAAATTGTTTTATAATTTCAACATCGTTTTTAGGAAATAAATTATTTTTTAAATTAGTGCTTAAGAAATTGTATTTTGTAATTTTTTTTTAAATTAGTGTTAATGAAGTCAATTTGATATGTATGCAAAGTTTAATATGCATGAATGAAATGTGGCGTGTGAAAGAGAGTGAGAGAGATCATACATATCATGGAAATAAAACCCCTAATCTTATGAAAAAAAGTTATCTTGCATGTTCTGAAAATCAGTATATTATTAAATGGACTCAAGTAATAAAACCAAAAATTGCTGATATTAAAAGAAGCTGTAAGAGAAGTTTTATTAAATATCATTCTCTGAAACTCATCAAGAAATGTACTCTTATCTAGTGTTATGATCATATGGTTAATCACAGTGACGCATGATTTGAACTAAGTAAATACTTAGCTCTATGAACTAAAATATTTATGAATATTACTTTATTTTAACTACACACACATAGTAATCATCAAACGATTCAAAATATACAATGTTGTTGTATAAAATCTTCTTTCATTAAAACACATAAGTCATAAAAGCAATTTAAAGTGTAGACACAAATTTAAGGATCTGTTGAGACCATTTTTTCTGTGCAAGAAAAATTTTATTTTATAAATTGAATATTTTTGCTTCCATGAAAAATGACGTTAAAATTAGTCTTAGCTAATATGTTGTAAAAATTATGATTCACAGCAAATGAAAATATGTTCCGTTAAATAAATTATGATCTTATATTTAATATTATTTATGTCTTTGCCATATTTTTAGATTTTTAACTCGTTTCGTCTTTCTTTATGACAGCATGCCTATCAATTTTGGAGCACATTATCGAGCCACCTGTAGTCAGCAACTGTTCCTCTGTCACGCTGACTTGTCGAGTGGACACAGCAGCTTCAAATGTGGAAGTATGGTGGACGTTTCGAGGAGAGAATGCTTCAAAGCTCCCGGACACCACCATCTTGGCTGACAATGCGGACAAAGGGATTTGGCAACTGGAACTGAAATGCCCAACCCTTGAACACAAAGGAAGCTATGCTTGCAATGCTCAGTACAGAAATGAAAGCGAGGTAGTCTACCGAAGAGAGGCACTTCTCAAGATCTATGGTAAGTAATGTAATTAAAAATTATCTGACTTAAAATTATATTAATATAAAAATATGAAGTTTTTTCAGGAAGAGTATAATTACAATTTTCAAAAAACTATGATTTTTAATCAAATGTTTGGTAATATTATGTTGGTTGATATGTATGGAATAAAATGTGATCAGGACATCGATTAAAAGTTATCTGAATTTCAAACACTTAAAGGCAAAATGTTCTTTCTTTTCATTAATTATTTATTTTTGCAGTTAAAGTAGGTAACGGGAGGCATTGACGAACAGTCTAATAGCTGAAGGCTGTTGCGAGATATTTTGGTATTTTCCGCGTATTGTCTTTCGAGAAAACTTTTCACAAATTGTGGGACATATCCAAATATTGAAAGAAAGGAAATTCTAGAACAAATATGTACCCACCAAAACTGTATCACCATCAACAATAGCTGAAGTCGAACCTCTGGAATCTTTTATCACGAAAAACATCCTACCACTGAGTCTGTGAGAGGGAAATGTGTTGTAAACATATAGCAGATATGTGTTTAAACTGAAGCATGTCTTAAAATGTGCACCATGTCTTTCGCAAAGAACTAATTACAAAAATTACAAACATATAATTTTCAAATAATTTTTCAAAGACGAAATAAATTTTCACTCTAATTTTTCACGCTATTTTTATATATATATATGTATATATTTGCGCTTAATTTCTTTGAACTATTAGTTAAATTTAAATACTTAGAATATTAGTTACTTAGTCATATTAGTTAAAATATTTTAATGTTAGTTTTTATGTAAGTAAAAATATTCTTATCGTCTTTATTAATCAAATTTTACATTAATTACATTTTTACTGGATTTATAATATACCCTTTGAAATTTCACTATTTATTTATAAATTTAAAATATTTTGCATGTTGGGTGGCGGTGATATTCTTTGAAGCTAGATAAACCTTTCAGTGTGACAAAGTTTTCATTAATTTATGATTCTAACGTATATAAAATCAAATATATAATCCTGAAGATTATTTTATACCTTAATAAATTAAAACAGTATACGTTTCTTTTAAAGTACAACAAATTTTGTTTAAATAATTCAGAAAAATTCCTTAAAATTAAAAATGCAGATCCGTAATATATTGGTAATTTATTGCATGTTTGACGATATAATAATTCACACACACATTTTTTGTTTATTCTCACTTTTCATTAAAGTGCTCTTTTTTGGGAGAAATTACTAAAATACTTTCATCATTCATGGATTTGACTTGTTATTATTTTAATTTTTCACTGTAAAAAAAGGGACGAAATTGATATTTTTTTATTCGATTTAAACTTTTCATCAACATAGATAAAAATATAGGAAGTTGAAATACACCATTCATAATTTTAAAGAAATGATCTTACGAATTTTCTCCTAAATATTTACATTTTCATTAATTACAAAAGACTTTTTATAAAATAACCATATTTGTTATGAAACATAAAATTTAAATTAAAAGAAATCTGAATGTCTTATAAAGTTCTGCTTTCTTCTTCTTTTACTTCAAAGGAAGAAGAATAAAAATTTCTCATAATGTTTATCATGTATTTTAGTTCTGTATACTTAATTAAATATATTTTATTTAAAATGTTTAAAATTTCTTAATTGAAAACTCAAATAATAAATTATTTGAGATTAAATATGGTTTTTAATAAAATATATGAGAAAAATATTTTATATATCATATAAAATCTGAAAAAAAGTTTAAATATGCTCTCCCAAAGTTGCAAAATTTTTGTTGTGTGTCAGTAATAGAAACATGAATGCAAAATTATTTAATGTGACAATAAACAAAATACTAGCCATTTAAAATATTCTTTTCTGATCTGAAATATTATTACTTATCCTTTAAAATACAGTATGTACAAGCAAATTATGTTTTCCTTCCACAAAATTTTCAAATGTTCATAGTATGATATGGAAATACATTCACCTTTTAATTCAGTATTTTAAATAACTAAAATCAATGAAAGTGAATTCATTTATCTCATTTATAGACATTATGAGTATGCTATTATATTTAATCCAATGCGTTGAATTACTTTAATTAGAACTGCAACATGAATTAAAATAATTCGAAACGTCCCTCTCGACTCATTAGTTATCCAAAAATCATGCTTCATGCATAATGTACTAGATCAATCACAACGTTGAATTAGGACAGCTATTCTAGAGCAATGCTTCTCCTTTTAATAAACTATGAAAGCTTTCTCAACTTGTTTGCGAACCCTTTCAAGTAGAAGTTAAATTAATTCACGTCAAATTCCAAATGAGATTTCTCTTCCATTTCACTTGGAGAGTCTTTTAACATTTGATATACTGTGAAGAGAAATCGATCCGTGAAATCAATTACTGGAAATAATTATTTTGAACCATATCTGCAGCCATGATGATTAATCAAAACTTCAGGCATAGTTTCGATCTAGACATATCTAACAATCTTCATTTCTAAATAATAGTTTTCCTTGGGCAGATAAAATGTGCTTTCAATGCATTTTTATTCTTTGAAAATTGTTTTAAAACTTGCTTGGAAATTACACATACAACCATTGATCCTCCTGAAATTGAATTCAATGGATATTTTCAAGTAAAACTTTGATTAAAAATTACCTTAATTCACTGCAGGTGCAGCCGATAAAAACTAGTGAATAATTGGTTTATTTCAATCTGGTAAAATTTAATAAATCTCTTCCTTATTTATTTCCCATTATTCAAGAGTTATTGCCATAGGACTTATGAAAAAAGTAATAAGCAAAATTTGTTGAGTTGATATGTGATGCAAAAATTTGAAACTCATAAATCATATCAACTTTTTCTTTTCTTAATAATATGAGTAAATCTAGATAGACATTTTCTGAAAATAGCTTTCTTCGACAAGATATTAAATCTTGTTGAAACCTTTGGTTTCTGAATGAAAAGCTATTGAATATAAAAGGAATTAAAAATTTTATTTTGGTGTGTATAATGTTAATATTTAACGTTCTTTTCCATTCAATTCAGTAGCTTGCTAATATAAATTTAAAGTAAAAAAATGTTGTTTAATGCTATATTTATCATTGTTATGTAATTTAAAAGATTATACACTTTTGTGTATCTTATTATATCATAACAAAAAATTAAAGTCAGTCATTTACTGTCACAGAGATAATATTGATTCGTTCAAATAGAGATGTGCGACTAACTATTAATTCTTATTGAATCATATAAACGGAAGTATATAGAAACAGCTGTCTATACTTATAATACTGTTCACAATACTGTTCAGGAAATCTTATAAAACAATTACTTACAAAAATTTAAAGATAAAATACTCATCAAAAGTGAGATTTAATTTTGTAGCTTACTAATTTGTAATTTTTATCGATTTTTAATCGAAAATAAAATATAGTTTTAAAGAAAAGAAAAATCTATTGCTTAGACTTGTGTTGTGTTTGTAATACCAACAGTTTTTCTAGATGGTATTATTCCATGATGAAATAATGTCAATAAAATAAGAAGTTTTAATTGTAATTTTTTTTCCTGAGACTTTTTACCGCAAGATGAAACAATATTGCCTGAATAGTCATTTTTTATTTAATAAACACAAAATTATGCATTTGAATCAGGATTGTTGCTATATTCAGTTTACTTTTATTTATTAAAAGATTCAAAAAAAAGTTTTGAAGACCCGAAGCTTCCAACATTTTTAATGAATATTCGACTACAAAAAATATGAAGAAACACGAAGGAATATTAAAAAAAAAAGAAAAAAATAGCAATTTATAAAGAAAAAAAATAGAAAGCTCAATTATGTATTTATTGCATTTACAGATCGAAACTTCGGAAATTTAAATTTCAACTCAAAATCAATTAGATCTTCTTTCACATAAAAAAAAAAAAAAACAGAAATATGAAATATACTTTCTACACAAATTGAAATGCTATTTCAAACCTCTCAGAAGATATTTTTGATTCCTTTCTAACATTCTGTTTGCGAATGTTTTCGATCAGAGACATAGAAATGGTGCGAGTTTAATTAAGGCTGACTTTGATGTCTCCTCGCAAAAGTCCATTTAAAACGAATAAACTTGAGTTTTCCACGTCATGTATTTTCTTGATTAGTGGGGGAGCCGTTCCGTGAGAGCCTCACAGAAAATTGCGAAAGAGCCACAAATGACTTTAATGTTGAAATAATTCATGACGAATTTCATGCCATTACTTGCTTTTCAAAATTAAATTTAACTAATTTTGCTTCCGTATCTCCTTTAAATTAAAATTTGAAAGCTCTCCCCGCTATTTGTACACGCAGAAAGATTTAAACATTTTAAATGACAGCCGCTTTTTTATAGGAAATACAAAATTTATTTCGAAAATGAAATAGCTTAAAATGTGTAAAGACATTCCTTGATGAAATATTTACAATTCTATTATCAAACATAATATTTTAATTGAAAATTATTTCTCATTAATATTATTGTTTTGTGTATCTAGTGAAAATTTTGTTCATCTATTAATGTACGTGAATTTTAAATTGTAATAATCTCAATGAGATTTTCCTATTCAATGTGAAATCCCAATCACAACTAAAATTTAAATTACATTATATAATATTATTAAATTCACAAGATATTTCTTATTGACTTATTAAAATAAAAGAAAATGGAGTAACCGATTTTTTTCTGATTTTTATTCTAATATGATACATCACTAACATTAAAAAATTTAAGTTTAAAATATCCATACTTAATATAAAACAGAAAAGTATCAATCATTTTATATAAATTGATTTATGCATAGAAATTTAATGCTTGAAATTTATAAATATCCAACTTTTATTTAAACAGTAATAGAAACAAAAATTCAATTCACAATAAAAAAAAATGCGTTTTTACATATTTTCATTTTAAATCTTAGTGTTTTTACAATTCAAACAAATTACAACAAATCGAGATATTTATATATTTTGTACTAGAATTTTGAATTCTAAGTACTTTTAATAACAATCAAATGCGTTTTATCACTTCGTTATTTGATACTTAATTTTTATCAATTATTCAACAAAAATTTCTTTCACATTATTTTGAGGTAATGAATTTTACTTGTTTATGAATTATGTTTCTAAAATGGGATTTTTTCCCTAGAGGAAATTTATCCTTGTTTCATGGTCAGTTATGTGAAATAAAGTAATAAAATTAGATTTATTGAATTTTCAGGAACAAAAAGTCTCAAATACTTTTATGCAGTAATTGTAAATTTTAGCAAGTCATATTCAAAATAGAATCACATTACACAAATTAAATTTTATATAGTAAAAAACATTGAAAAATTCTCTTAAATGTTGAAAAAATAATTGGTGTGGAGAATCAAAATATTTACTTACGTTTTGCATCAGTCACTATAGGATATTGTATATTACTTACAGCTAAATAATATACAATAATTTATAATGATTGAAGACCTGTAAAAGAACATACCTTTTAAAATATTTTTTTAATTTTTGATGACAGAGATTGAAATGCAGATTGTTTAGAATATAGCACGTTAAAAAAAATGGCAATGACTATCAATTCAATGACATGCGACCTTGTGCAAAACTTACAAACAGCAATAAAATAAGGAATGGCAATGCATTACCTTGTACCTCTAACTTGGCGAAACGAATGGGTGTTATGAAGCTTCGCACGGTTGACCCTCACCCCCGTAACAACCATTTCTTTTTAAAAGAATATTTAAATTTTAAGCATTTTTAAATGTAGCGGTAGAGCTTCAAATTAAAGAAACCATTCAAAATTTATTGGAGATTATTAATTTATATCACGAAATATACATTTCTCTAACACATTTAACGCGTACATATTTACAAAATTAAAAGTCACTAGGTTTTTTTTTCTAACATGAACATAGACTGCTGCCTAAAGAATTATCTATTGTCTAATATTGAACCCAAAGAAAGAGTTTTTCGTTATCGAAATAAATTTCAATTCTTATGTAATATTTGTAAACATTTTTAAATTAAAATCTCTGGCTTAGGACTATTTTTATTAATTATATTAATCTTTTTTTATTTAAAAACCGATGGATAAATATTTTTGCATGCATGAAGTAATTACACCTTCTGAGTAAAGTAATATTTAAAATATTTATGAAGTTATACTTTCACGAACTTGTGCTATATTTAAAGTATATTTTTTATGATATTGGTATTTATATATATTTTAATAACAACTAACAAATTCATTTAAAAATATTCCCAAATATAATTTATTATTCCAATGAAAATAAAATACACCGATTATCATATTAACAATTACAATAGATTCTTAATCTATAAGAATCCCATGAATGCAAATGAATAATAAATTTTATCTCATGAAGTTAACTAACTAAACTGTTATAAATTAGATTCTTAATGAAAAAAGAGAATTCACCAATATAATTTTACGTTTCGCTGATAAATATTCAAAACACTGCATTTTAATTTTTCTTCAGGGAGTAAAAATTATATTTTTAGGCTTAATTTTATTTATTATACTCGTGTTTTTATTCTTTGTTTTACGCTCCTAATTCTCCGAATTTTCAGTTTTTGCCAAAAACTTATGAATAAATATAAACAATTACATTTTTCTTTCGTTATCTATAAAACTAAGTTATTTTCTAATATGATTTCAAGGGGTTTGGTAACTAATCTTCAAATGATTTTCAAATAATTTGTTATAATTTTTCAATTAAATGAGTATGAGTATTTTCTCTAGTAAAAATATTAAGGTTAATATAAATATAGTAAAATCCATAATAAAAATTTTACCGAAAGTTTTGATCTGTAAAAACTCAATTGATATAATTATTTAATACTGTATTTATTTTCAAATGTCTAAAATTCCTATTTTTATTTATTAAAACTTATCCTCCAGCTTTAAATCAAGTCTCAGATGAAAAGTTCATTTATTTTTAAATTAATACATTCGTAAAATCATACGTGAATTGGGATATATATTATAGAATAATTAAAATCGTACTCTTTGTGTTGAATAAACACTTCAAAAGTTTCTAAATCGAAGATTTCGGTTTTATATTTCTTATCTTTATTAAATTTGATCTTTTGAAATCTTTGCTGGAAGGGAATGATGCAAATTAATTCTTTAATCTTTTTACATTTTCAGTTCCTTATGAATGATATCAAATATTCAAAGACTTTCCAATAAATGTTAACAGCCTCCGAGCATGTCATATACTCATTTAAGCCCCTTGAAAAGGGAGATAATAAACACCCTTTAGGCAATGCTGAGGAGAACTGTGTTTGCAAGATTGAAATGCTTTCTTCACAATCTCTTCAGAAGATAAAATTTCACTAGAAATATTAAATTGAAAAATGTGTTTGAGTTGCAATACATACGGTACCAATTTCTGCTGTATTCTAAAATTTGAAATTTCTAATTAGTTCTTTGTGTATTTATTCCTTTTATATTTTAAAGTAAGTTATATAAACTTGTGAAAAAACAAATTAAATTGAAGTGCCTAATTAAATATTCCTAACATATAAAATTGATTGAGTTAGTTAATTTGATGTAATTAATAGTTATTTTTAAAAAATAATAAATGTTTAATATTTAAAATGTTGCTATTAATTTGCATAAATTTAGCTAATTTATTCAATTCTACATATTATAAATGTTTAATTAGACCTTTTTATTTTGTCTCAAATTTTTATAAATTTACATAACTATCATACAAGTTTTTTAAAAATAAATTATTGACATATCCATAGAAAAATAGGAAAAGATTTATCAATTTAAATTATGTTCATCTTAAATTATGTACACTAATGTTTTAACATGTTGTTTATTGGAAATGTTTCTCTCAATTTTCTTTGATGCATTTATTTCTAGAAAGCAATTTTGAATAGAAATAAAACATTCTAATTAAGAGGTATGATAGTAATACAACCATTTAATATAAATAATATCCCAAAATTATCTTCTAATAAAACTAGGTACAAGTTTCACTATAATAACATTATAGCAAATCGATCGTGTATCCAGATAAATTCTTTTTTACCCGAATTCAGATATCATTCTCTCTTGGTTCATTTTTTATTGGTATACAGACGTTAAAATAATAATAATAAGTTCTAATGTTAAGGTTTTCGGTTATCTGTATGAGAACTGTTTCATGTTCTACTATAAATGCAATTGGAACTAACATCCATTTTACGAAAACAAATTTTGAGCCAGATTATGGCAAAATTATTATCCACATTTGGTCACATAGACAAAAATAATAATTTATTTCTGTACATCAATTCGAATATAAATTTCGAGATGCGTAATTTTTACTGTTTACCGGTATTATACGCGTTTTATTTTCAAGAAGTTGTTTTCTTAGATTATTAAAGTCTCAAAGTTTTCTTTCAAATTGAGCTTAATTATTTCACCTTTGCCTAGTACCAAAACCAAGATTTTCTAATTAGTGAAAAATCCTAGGTCTAATACCACTCACTTCAACGGAAAGATAGATATCACATTTCTACAAACATATGTCGATGTGTATTTTCAGATTTTTACTCTTACAGCATGTGATTATAGTCCACACTATCTACAGAGGCATTGATAAAAAATGACAAAGGACATAAAACTGGATGATAAAAAACTTTATTTTAACTTTCAGCTATTAAACTAGCCTTTAAAAGATGTTTCAAAGCTTAATCTTTTTTTTTTCTTTTAATAATTACTTCTAACGTAGAATGATCAGATGCAACCATAGAAGATAATACTTTTGAAATTATTTCTTATACTAAACCACTTTACTGTATCATAGAAACTAATTTGCTTACACACATGATAGTTAATTCATTATTTACTGTGGCAACATAAGTAATGCAACAAATAATAATAGCTAACATTGTAAAAGAGTGTCTTTAAATTTCAAATAAAAGGTAATACATTTAATGGTTAATTTAAAAAACTGCTAATTCTCAAGCAACGAATCTCAAAGTTTTTTTATCTTGCCTTGAAAATAAATTATTGTATTTATCCATTTCCCAGAAATTCTCTGATGTTATCATCCAAAATATGAAATTGTAACTAAACTAAAACTGATATTTTTATTCGAAAAATAAAACTAAAATTCATTTAACAAAAAGTTCACATAAAATTTTATTTGGCAAAATATCTTATTTATTATTCTAAGTTTCCGTAACTGTACATTTTTTCATTCTAACAATTTTTCAAAATATTGGTGCTCAAAAATTTGGGATTAATTGAAGAAATAAGTATAATAGGGAAAAAGACAATAAGAATGAAAGATACCTGAAAAATTGATTACGGTTAGGGTAATTAGGCCATTTCTATATATGCAACATGATTTATTGAGAGTACAGTCTGCTATTGTGTACTTATCATTTCGGTGAAAGTTATTGCGCAGACAGTGTATGTCAATTAAAGAGGTGTGAAGCTACTATCACTGTGTGGTATGTAGAGCACAGAAAACACAAAAAATGGTCATATGCAATAAATTCAAGCTAGGTCGAATCATTGAGTATCTGTAGGAAGGTTGTAGCGTGACTAATATGGTTTCTGAGACAGCGATTAATCAAATTTATTTTCATGTACTTTGATAGTATTTCAAATGATAAAAACAGCACTCTTTAGGCTTAGTAGTGGTGTTTTCATCTGCAATTATGACTGCAGACGACTAAAATAAGATTCTGTAGATGAGAACAAATGACAGTGAGAAAAAGCGCTAGACTTATGTGTCGTAGAAATAAAAACCTGGTACACATCCATTGTTCATCAGAACTGCCTTCAAAATTAGAAATTTTTATTCAATTGCACATTATTTAATGCTTTTCTTTTTAATATATTAATATTACAATAGAAACCTTGATTCCACGTTGCTTGACTCTTTTTTCGGAGTTTTTATCATCGAATTATCTAATAGATAAGAAATGATAACATTTCTAAACATGATTCCCCATGTGTTTTTAAGAAACATAAAGGAAAGCAGTTTCAAAGAAAATGATCTGAACTTCTATTAAAAGACAATAATAAAGGAAAAGATAAATAATTTGGGGAAATGATACCAAAAATAATAAATTAAGGATCAGATATTGTAGATTCTAAATATTATGTGTATGTGTAACCAGAACTGTACTTTTTGATATTTACAAATTCGCTCAATCCATTAGCTTCCTATTTATAATCGTTATACGAGATACTACAATAGGATCTCGTTTTGGCTTACATTTCTATCCGTTAAAAAATTCTAAGAAACATTATAATAATAGAATTTAAATGTGCAAACTGAGATTGTGCTGAATTATATCAATATTTTCAGGATATTAGCAAATTTTATTACAGGTCTCATGTAGGTGATGTAAAGATAATTTTTCTGACAAGATTAATTGAAAAGAATAAGCGTTAAACTGTAATAAAAGATTGTATATTTGTGTGTGAACAGAATCTTTATTAGTTTCCAAAAAGGATTTTCATTTGTCCCTCACAAACTGAGTTCTCTTACTAGGAATTTTATTAAAAGCTCTTATTCATCAATGATTTTAAATTACTCTAATCTATGCATTTATTCTAATAATATTAAAAAAAAAGTTTTATACACAAAAGAATAATTTAGACTATATCTTGATATGCACTAATAACATTTTTTGGGGAAAAAAATGAAAAAACTTAGTTTGTAGACAGTATGAGAAATGAGTTTTTACTTTAGTTATTTACTTCAAATAAAATTTCTAATATTAAGTTTTAGAATGCTATTTCATCTTATGATTAGTTTTTTTTTTTTTCTTCTTATTTCTACTTTGAAAATAATGGATGAATGAGAAAGTACCATTCTAAAAATTTCCATTCATTTCACGAGATAAATTTATATCTTCTATAAATAATTTTAATCTTGGACACGTAATTAATCATTTTTCCTTTTTGAAACGCTAGTTGAAAATGTGAAAACAACTACCGCTCTCCCTAATTTGCGGAATTCCGAAATGCGATAATGTTAAGAACTTTAGAAGCTAGAGAAAAAAAAAATAAAAAACTGAAAAGCTTCCATCCCCCTCATTATTTATTCTGGCGAAAATAAATCACTTTTTCCTCTCTTTTTTAATTTAACCTCCTCCTCACCCTAGTCCCTCATTCTAAAGGACGACCCAAACATTTCCATTCACGGAATCTTTCTTGCAATGAAGTTGCTATTTCATAGAGTGAGGCTTTTCTTGGGAAGATCAATATTTACTAAGCTTTTCCTCAGATCTGTGTCTTCGATAATCGATTTAATTATAAGCCCTAACGCACAACTGTTAGAAATGCAAATTTTGTGATTTAGGTTGAGTTGGTTTTTAGTACTGATTAAAGAGAGAAATGGAAGTCCCCTTTCACCGCGTGAATTAATGCTTTATGTGAAATTCTTAGTGCGTAATGACTGCGTTAACACAATACCACCGAAATTTCGTTTTTGCATCCCGAGATTGTTGGAAAGTCACTAGCAGCATTTTTACGAAAAACCATTTTGTTGTTTGTTTTTAGAGTTCTCTTTGTAAACTATTCTTAAAGTTTGAAAAAGGAGCTTTGGTGATCCATGATCGATCTTGAATCTAAAGAATAGTTTTTAAAAAAAAAATTCTAATATTATATGTATATATTGTTACTTTAAATTATAAAACATCTATAGGAAGTATCCAATCAAAATAAAATTAAAACTAAATATTTATTTAGTTCGACTAGGCAAAATAAAGAAACAACAATGTCATCAATTTTTATTATTTTTTCCATTTAATTGTTGAATTTCATTTATTATAATATTTGGTCGGAAAATATTTCTGAAATATAATTAAAATTAATTTATAAGACGAACTAAAACCGATTAGGATTGTTTTAAATTACTTTAGCTGTATCAAGTTACCCCAGAATTTCAGATTAATTAGAAACATATTTTCATTTGAATATTTTTATTCCTAATCATTTTAAAATTTTAAGATTGTTGGAAGCATGTATTTCATTGATTCAATTGAGATTACATATTTAATTTGTTCAGTCTTGGAACTGCCTTATCTACGATTCTGCTAAATTAAAGTTACTATAACATCACAAATCTTCTATGACATTCGATATTAAATAATATAAAAAATAATTTCAAAAATATGAAAATTCTGCTTTTTTTGACCATCAGATTTCATTTTAAAATTCTGTATGAAAAGTATTCCACAGTTGCAGTTTTAATGTAAGTATTTGAAATAAAAGACTACAAATATTAAACAAATTGAAAAAGTTAATTTTCTAGAAAAAATTTCATAGATATAAAACTGAGCTCTCTCTAAATCTTTATGCTATCTAGAAAAGAATAAATATTTTTTCTACCTTTTTTTCCATTTTGTAGTGATTTTAAAAGTGGTTTATATTTTCCCCCCACAAACTTTCCTTCATTAACTAATATAAATAATGTAATATAAATTTGTATAAATAATGTAAATAATAAAGAAAGAAGAATTATATTATACTAAATAATTGAAAACATTATTATTAAGTCACTTGAAGTGCCTAAAATTTAAAAAAATAATAATAAAAATAAACAGCATATGTGTACGGATGATTCTATATCAATCACAGGCACAGAGAAATCTAAAATGTAGTGTTTTTAATACATTTTAAATTATATACATAACGAGATTTTATAAAATTAATTAGATAAGTAAAGAAACCCATACACAAATTGATTCAGACAAATCATGATGATTAAAATAACAAGAATGAAATTTTCTAAATAGCATGTGTATAAGGAATCACTAGTTCAAGATTATAAAATTTAATACTAAATTTTATATTAATAATAATCTAAATTTCTTAATCTAAATTATATCTAATCTATCTAATCTTTTATCTTAATCTAAATTTAATCTAAATTTTATAAAGTTCAATACTAAATTTAATAATCTTGTATTAATTAATAAGTTAATTTTTCGAAACATTTATTTTTGTAGAGAACTTGACTATTTGCTTTTTATGATTTTTTTTTCTGTCATTATTTAATGGAGAGATTAAATTAAACTTTACAAATTTCTACCATAAATTTTCATTTCAGCTTATAGTATACGTTCTGAGTATAGAGCTGTATAGGCTCTATGCAACTCTCAGATCGTACCAAAAGTGATTGTATATAGACAAATGAACAAAGCCAGAAGTAATTTATTGTGTACACAATTGGCTACAAAAAATGCTTAACATTTTACTTTAGTTAAACGAAACATTTTTCGATTCAATGTTGATCCACAACTCCAAACAAACATATTTTTGTGTTATAAAATACAAAAAAACATTTTAAAATATCTATCGCTTTTATTATTATCCACTGAAAATTAACCCTCCTCTTAATAATTGTCACGTTCTTTTTATGAATGCACAAGTAGAGGTGATTCCAAATGATAACTCAATGTACATAATTTAATATTTGAAGATTTCTTTTAAAATCATGGATATAATGCATATCATCTCAAACAATTTGTAAAAAATATAATAAAAGTTAAACTTTTAACCTTGAATTGCAAATGTGAAGACATATACCATATCTTTTGTGAGTTTTACGGCATTCTGTGGGTTCTAAGAATTTTCTCAACCTTAGGAGTAGATTGTAAAACTGTTTGTGTGAAAGAAGCTTAATAAAAAAGGAGGTAATGAAAACTTTTTATTACCTGAATAATAAAAAAGGACATTGATAAAAGCGAAGAAATATGCAGATCATTATTCTCTACATAATTTAAATAATCGAAATTTAGAATGATTTAAATACATAAGACATTAAGTTCTTTTCCTTTAAGATCAGTAATTTTGAATTATTTTTCTATGCCATTGATTATTTCTTTAAGTTATGATAATGGCTGAATGGTTCATTGTTTTATGATCTTTCTTTGCTTATGAAGGATAATTCGACCGAGATCTATCGTAAAAAGGGATTCAGAACCACTACAATCATCCACGCCCAAGGTATATGTTTGTTGTTTGAATTCTTGATTTCTTGAACAAAGGACTAATGTGTTTTATCTACTTGCTTGACATGAATTATAATAACTAGGGAATGTTTTGAGAAAAAAAAACATTTTTAATGCCTGTGTATGTAATCTAAAAGTAAAATCAATTGAATAAAACATTTTTGATGGCATTTCGAATTTTAACGTATTATAAAATTTTACTTTTACTTTTATAGAGGAAATTGATATTGAAATATATGGTTATCTCAAAGCATTACTGGCTTATAGCACAGAAGTCTGATCTTTATATAAATATTAAAATTCAAACTAAACACTTACATATTATTTTTGAGAAAAAGTCTAAGAACTAAAAGCTTTCAGTCAAGACAGAAAGAAAGAAATTCCAATGTTTTTCAAAAATAACTTTAAGGACATTATTGATTGCTTTAGAATTGTGATAAACATAAATATCATGTTCACTTTATTTTTTTTTTAACTTTTATTCTATTTTGTCCAAAATTTAAAATATGAAAAATATAATGTAAACTTCATGTTTGTTTCTGTTAACCCATGGCACACTTTGTCTTAAATTCATCCACAACACAGTTGCAATGCTACGTTATCCAGAAATCTCATAATACCCCCACTACTTTATACACATAATTATGTGTATTTATATACGATTGGAATTATATAATGTCTCAACAACATCAATTATTTCGTAATTTTGAATCATCCTTAAGTGAATGAGATTGACTCCTGAGCTGGCACTTTCCCCTACGCATGACACCAGCAGAAGGACACTAAGCTTCACGAATATTTAACGTTCATACACCATCTAAACACAGCATTCTCTTAGGAAGATTAAATGAGACCGATTCCTTTTTTGTTCAGGTTCCAGCATCCCAACGCCAGTATGTATTGCCCGTGTTCAATAATGCTTGACTTTGGTATTCAGATGGGAATCGCACTCAGCGTTAATCATAAGGCAACTCGTGACTAGATTAATTGACTCAATTAAGTTCTCTACTTGAAATATTATTTTTATCTTATTACTCCAGATAGTCCAAAATCATATATAATTGATATGATGTGATAAATTTGTGTAATAATTGTTTTTAAATAATGAGATTTTTCTTCTGCTTTATGTTTCACATAAGTTTACGTATAATTTCTAATATACATATCTACATTTATTTATCATTATTAAGGTCCATCTTTTGAACTTAAGGTTTATTTTTTGCCCAGTTCTTGGCTAGAGCAAATAGCTGTCAAGTTTATTTTAATTATCCATGGAAATGTTTCGTAAATTTATTTACTTCATTACAATTAAATTTATTTTTTATTAATTTCTATCATGTTTAAATATATTGCAGTCTCTTATTTTATCTGATAAAAATGATTCATAATAATTCATAACTGGGACACTGTTTTTTAGCTAATCCTTAAAATGTAAATAGAAACACTAATGATTTCCCTATAAAGTGCTAAAAAGAATTATCCTTATAATCTTAAAATTTGACAGTTTTCCATGAACTATAAAATGAAATCATTAAGAAAGATTAGAATATTCAAATTTTTAAGCTGCATATAAATTTGAAAATAGTAAAATATATAATAATTAAATAACATTTATGTGCAATTTGCTAACTTGCACATACACACATATTTTTATTTTAAATTATTTATCAGTATGCCTTTTTATACTTTCGTAAGTGTAAAGTAATACAGGTGATAAAATATGCAATTTTTACTATTCTTTTGAATCACAATAGTCTAAATTAATTTAGAAAAATTAGTGAAAATTTGAATTTAATCTGTTAGAGACAATTTTGACACGCTATGAAAATTAAAAATTGTTTAATATATTTACTGATATTATATTAAAAACCGCATTATAATTTTTTATTATATTAAAAAGATGTCATATACATGCTTTTTAGTCACTTTACACTTTCCCTTTTTATTATTTAGTAGCTACTATTAATTAAAAGTTCGTTATTATTAATTAAAAATCTTAGAAGTAGACTGATAATCCAGCGTTATCTACTCAGTAGCCACAAATTTAAATACAACATTAATCGAACAGTTTGCATAGAATGAATTAGTAATTTCAAATACAATATTAAAAAATTAGCATATTCGAGTAAATAATGGTATATAAATTAACCAAAATAGTTTCATTTATATCAAAACCATATATTAAAAATTAATAATTTTAATTTAGTTTTTTATCACGTGCGTAGTAAAAGCTATCTTTAACGTTAAATTATCATTAAAAATCTATATAATATTGCAATAGATAAAATTGGAAAATATGTGTATTTTACAAGCTAAATTTCTAATGCAAATGAATAAAAATTGAACTGTCCTTAAATCAGCAACTATAATTTGGAATTTTAACACGTGTTTTAAGCTGTAAAATGCTTTCAACCATTTATAATATGAAAACTAAATCTCAACAGCAGTCAGATGCTTAAATATAAAAACTCAAACCAAGGGCAAATCTTTCTGTTAAATCAGTCATGCAAATCTGTCCACAAATAGACAGATATCATTCTAAAGAACAGCGAGTAATGCGAAATTTTCTAGCCCATTGTTTCTCGATGAGATTGAAAACAAAGAAATGGAAGGCCGAAGAAAATATTTGTTTGAGAACAAATGAAAATAATTTGAAAATTCAAAGAATATGCTGAAACATTTTTACGGGAAATATGTGAACGGAACTGAGTGGGACGTTTTCTACAGAAAATTGTACAAAAGTCGCAAATATGCTGAAAATTGAAGAATATTAAGATTATAACTTTAAAAATTAATAAATAAAAGAGGGTTTATATTGACTTTCTTTTAAGTGTGTACTTTTAATTATGGAACAGAGGCCTTTTTGTTCAAAAGGGTTGCCTTTTTGTTTGAATGATTGTTAAAAAGGTTAAAGAAAAAAGGAATAATGAAAAGAAGTATCAAAACATTTTTATTTGATAATTACATATAAAGTGAACTACAAAATTGTGTGTGAGGATGTATATAACATCAAATAAAATTAGATATCTTTGTATGATTCATATCGGAATTATGAATAAAACGATTATTCATATTCACACAATTTTGTAGTTCACTCTATATGTAATTATCAAATAAAAATTTTTGATAACGAATAATTAATAACGAAAAAAATTAAAAGTAAACTCTTATAGTATTAAGATGACTTCAATTTTCAACTGAACAATAATTGTAATCATTCAACTGGAATTGTTGAAATTTTATTGTATTTCTTGACTATATAATCTCACCATTAAAAATCCAAACGATCATTTAAAATGAAAATTGATACTTATTAACCCAATGCAACACTGAAATATTATTTAACGTACAAACTAAAAGAAGAATGAGTAAAAATCATCCACTGAAAAATTATTCTAATTTATACTTTATTATGTGCATAATTTATTATGTCTATATCCATAGTTACGTATACACTAACAAATACTAAAAAGTTTGTTTGAAAATATATATTCATTCTAATTTTCATATGTAAATAATCTTTTCCTGATTTAATTTTATTCTTATGTTTTTTAGAATAAATATTTGATATAAAATTGTTATTATCAAAAAGTTACGCACATGAGATTTTAAGCTTAAAACTAATATAATTTTATATGATTTATAGTTCTTTTTGTAGTTTAAAACATTGCATGCGGATTATTTTGAGTTATTATAAAAAGTTCAGGGATATATAAATTTATTGTAATAATATTAGATTTCTATAAAGGTAAAAGTAAATAATCATATTTATAGTTCTGTATAAATATTATGATCATTTCATAGTATTACTGTGCAGAGATCAAATGCTTTTGATGCCCTTAAAACAGTCATTTATAGTGCCATGCATAATGGTGTCATCCATATTATTTTATGTCTGCTAAAACTTATAACTTCTTGATCCATATATAGCAAGATATTTTCTCTAGTTGTGAAGGTTTAGTTTGTCAGTATCCTGTTATTTTTTACACAAGTAGATAATTCAATACTAAACTAGCAATGAAAGCTTGGGTTCTAACCACAACAAAAATCTATGCCTGAGATGGAAGTCGAAATCACGAACTATTCAGCTAAAGACCAGAATTCTGCTCATTCAACTATCAGCTTAATTGCTGCTAGGATAACAAGAAAGCTTAATGTAATTTAATCTCCTACCAAATGAAATTGCAATTGTTTGGAAGGAAAAGGTATTGTCCTTATAATCAACTTATAATCGAGAAGTTCTCTCCTGGTTTACTCAAAAATCTTCATCCTAAAACAGTCTATAAGTATTAAAATACATAGAGCTTTGGGAATCTCAACAATTACGATTTTAAATTTTATAGAATAGACATTACTAGCTCATATTTTGATCTTATTCCTTGATCATAGCTCAAAATTACGAAATTTTGTTACTGAATGCATCGTAACTGAATCCAAAACCATCATTAATAAATTGTGTCATTCAGTGGAGTATAAGTACACAATTACAAATATCATCTGATAAAAACATCGCAGTGTAAAAATTTAATATTTACCACCACTGTTGTTTAAAGAAATCACGTAATTAAATTATATATTTGGTATTGCATTAATTACTTAACTAAAAAATTGAACTTCTCAACAAGAACAATTTAACTCTGAATAATTTGTTGTCAAATAAGACTTAAATCAGTGGATACCATAATTGGGAAGCAAAAATAGTTGGAGTACAGCTTTGAGCATACACTGCTGTATTAGTAGCTAATTAAAATCAGAATTAGATTTAATAAGCCAAAAACACTTAGTTACCTTTACTAAAATCCTATTACTTAAATATTTCAAATATATGAAAAAGTTTTATGAACAACGTAATTCAGCAGTGGATTCGTATGTAAATCTATATGTTTTTTTTTTTTTTTTTTTTTTTCAGTTCCTGTTACCATAGAAGTGGAGAATAATATTACTGCTCAGGAGCGTGGTGGAAAGGTAAATTTAACATGCCTCATCACATCGCACCCAATAGCGGAAGTTCAATGGCTTAAAGATGGAGATCATCTAAATGCATCAAATGGACGAATGGCAACTATTGAAACCGATGCAGTTACCTTCCTGGCTTCTCTTCACTTGGAAAATTTGGAGCGTCAGGATAATGGAACATATACATGTCAAGCAAGCAATGAATTCACTAATGCAAGTGCAGATCAAGATTTACTTGTAGAAGGTATCTTATTTCATTAAAATGTTTCATGTATTTATATTATATGTATGCTTCATATATCATTATTTATATAAATGTTAATCATTGTTTCTAAAACTTAATTGTGGAAAAAAACTACATTTTCTTTCGTTATTCACAATAAAATAACATGCAGTACAGAGAAAGTTTAAACTATATTTGATTAAAATGGAGCTGACAAATTCCTAATAATAAAAATAATTTTAATCAGGCTACAGTATAGAATGATATTACTTTGCAAAATGCAATACCATATTTATAGTATCTGGGGTTTTAATATCAAAAACGTTTATAGTGACTTTTGGGTTGCGTGGACTTGATGAATAATGGTATCTTCAGCATCCTTGATAAGTAAGATAGTTAGAGAAAAGATAAATAGATACTTTGAATAACATATCAAATTTTTCTATTGTATGAAGATGTGGATTGTTATTATTTATTTTTTGAAATCATTCCCTATAGATAGTTACAATAAATGATGGTAAAATACCAGATACAGCTGTTTTCTATTTTGTCTAGAATGGAAAAAATGTGTGTTATTGTTTTTTTTTAAAAAAAAAATTAAAAAAAAAAACTTTTTTTAATTCCTTCTATAATATACTAGTGAACACATACATATCAATTGCCGATACAATTTTGCAAATAGGTAATATTTCTTAAGAGAAGAAGCACAGGGCTCTTCATGTACTAAGATACTTCTATCATTGGTACTCATATAAAAGCAACTTTCATTTATGAACATTTAGTCTCATTTTTCCATCTAATAAACTTTATATATATATATATATATATATATATATAATATCTTCAATAAATATGAAATCGCTTTATTTTTATTCTTTACATATTGTGTTTAGTGATTAAAGACTGGCATGCGATCAAATACCTTAGTCATTATTAAGATTCAGTGAGCATGATTTTTTTAAAATTAAAACATAAACTATTGCTATTTGAAGATCTGCCATAAAAGCTCGATTATATTTATCAGAACTATCCTATGCTTGTATCAAACTTATTTTTGTCCTTATTTTGCTCCTTTTAATAAAGCCTACAAAGTATTATTCATACCAAATAGTATATACTTTAATCAGTCTTGCTTTCTCCTTTCCTGACACAGTCTGATGATTACAATAGAACTTCTAAAATATGCGACCATTAGAATCTCTTTGAAATTTAAATAAGTTCAATAATTGTGAAAACTAGTTTTCTTTTTTTTCACCCTATAAAAACTATGCCGAGAATGAATAATACAATTCCATAAAAAATATATGTTAAACTTTATGTAATGTAAAAACAATCATTTAAAGTTTCTTTTTTTTTTTTAATTTTCAAGTGATATCTAGATATTAATTTTTGTTTTATTTATTTGACAGTTTCATTTTAAATTTCTAAAAATATGAAATATTACTAATTTCCATCAGTTTGTTCAATTTATAAACTGGTAAACACTTCCCAAAACTGGATTATCTAGTTCATAAATGTATCGTAATTCACCTAAAAATCATCCTAAAAGTTTATTAACATGCAGAACTAATTTTTAAATAATTCACAAACATAAGTCACCAAATTTTGCTGTATTTAATACTGGCAAATAAATCACAACTTTGTGGAAGTAATTTTAAAAAATTAATTAAAGTTGAAATTCATTTACTTATCTTATAATCTAATTTCTATCCACCCAAACTCTTTGAATCTCATGCTGTACCGATCCTTTATTTATTAGGAAACGCTCGATTATTTCAAAAATATAAGATGCACGGTGAAAATTGAATTGTAATTGTACAAGATTGCTAGGACGTCTATTTATCATACATAGAATGTTGAAACTTAAAAAAAGGCAGTATACTATGCAAATGTTATACAGAAAACAGTATTCAGTAAAAGACATTCCACATTACTCAGTGTCTTCCTGTAATACCAATGAGCGCATATTTTAGAACGAATATGCTTGAAATTTTTTGTGACTGTAGTTGTCTCATAAATAAAAACCCATAAGCATATTTAGTTGACGTATGGGAATAAATGCATATGTATGGGTCAAATATGCTTATATCATGCATAAAATTCATAGCAATGGGCTTCATCATCGTGTGAAATGGCAACTAGTCAAATGATTATATAAGCCCGAATTAGTTACCACATCTACCTGCTCCATGTGCAGTTTGGGCTTCATTTTTGCCATTTCTCTAAACTTTAAATTGTGTTAACATCGTAGATGAACAAAATATTAATGTCTGCAACACACTGCTAATAATTATTGTGTTGAAAATATAACAACATATTAATGAAAATATAACAACATATATATGAAAATATAACAACATATAATCATACTGAATACTTAAAAATAAAAATTTCTTTCCTTATAGAAACAGAAATAGAATTTTTATAGTCGTAAAGAAAAACTTAGCTTAGAAATAGAAGCTCTCGATTATCTGAAATTTTATGTTTATATTTCAGAGCTATGAACAAATATGTTTATCTCATTCAACAAATGCTTCATGAGATTAAGGTAGAGTAACTGAGGGTAGTCATTCAAACAATTAAAACTCTAAAGCATATTAATAAAATAAAAGATGAATGCTTAAATATTATTAACATTCCTGTTAAAATTTTATTTCCTTGATCAATGTTTGTATTCAGTAATTTTCCTGTTAGAAAAGAAAAAGTAATTATTTTTCCTATGATGAACTAAAGTTCGTAACGTACAAACTTTGCATACTTATCACATAGTGGACACGGAGCATGTGCTGATGCTCTATAGATAAGTAAAATCAACAATATAGTATTTACTTTAAGATTTTCTGCACGCACACATATTTATCATGCCATTCAATATCTCTCACATTGTTAAAACTTGGCACATCGTAAAAGAAGATTTGCTTCATTTTTTCTACATCGAATTACGACTTTTTCAATGATTTCTTTGAGAATTTAAACTAATGAATGCATTATTTAAAACTTTTCCCCGGAATTTTAAAAAATAATAATTACATGGAAAATTAGAAGCAATTTTAAAAAATAGGGTAATGTCTACAAATATATTCTAGTATCTTAATTCTTAGTACTGAGAAAAAGAATTATAGAAATAACTATCTAAAATAAGCTCTGCTAGAAATAAATCACACATTATGCAACTTAAAACATTGCATTAACTTTATTCAAGTAGATATGATAGATATGAAATTTTGCACTTATAAGAAATATAGCCATAATGTTACTTTTATTTAAGATAAAGATAAATGATATCGCTTCAGTTCTTCAGTTTGAGAGGTTTATTAATATTAATAATATTTTAATTTAATGAAATTATAAAACTAAGCTTTTTTTGGTTTATTAAAGTAATGCAAGAGCAAAAGATTAAAACTTTGAAAATCTAATTAGAAGCAACTAGTCTATTTTTTATCTGTTATAATGACTAAAGATAACTTTTCATTAAAAAGAAATCTTCTTCTAAGGTAGAATAGATTGTAGAAAGTATTTTCCTGGGGTAAAAACGAAGGTTAAAGAAAGTATCCTTCTAAGTACAAAAACTTAAAAAAAAGAGGAAAGAAATGACATTTTTAAGGCTTCAGAAAGATACTAGATTGAGCTGCGTTCTCTTAATTAAACAAAAAATTAAAAAGCAAAACAAGCAAAGTTAAATGAAATTTTATGCGAACATTCTACGAAACATACAAGTCCAAACATATAAGCTTTCTTTCTGCTTTCGCAACTTTTAGAAACTTGAATATTTTAGTTTATTTAGCATTTAAAAGTAAGACCAGAAAGCACTTGATTATAAAAAGTATGCTAATACCATGAATTAAATCGAATAAATTAATCAAGAATTACAGTAGTTTCTACGGAATACATTATAAACTAAAAATAAAGTTTTATACTAAAATTGGACACAATCAAATAAAAATATTACCTATGCTATAGTAATGATGATTTAAAATAAATGCTAATATTACATTCGAATAGCATAAAACGAAATAATTGACTGAAGATATTTTTTTCTTTCCACAAATCAAATAGATGCTGGTCGATTTCGAAAAATAATGCTCTAAAAATATTCAACTCATGAAATTCTAGATCTAAATACTAGATTCATTTAGATAAGGAATGGTGGTGCCATCTACAAGATAATAATTAGCATCTCAATTAATTCATTTGAAGAATTATTTCATTTCATTAATTTTATATTTATATCAATTTATTCCTTTAAGATTGAAGTTATTTAAAAATAACTTACTATTTAATAAAATTTTTAAGGCATATTATTTAACAACAAACAGACGTATATACTTTTCCCGCTCTTCATTTTAAATACCTAACAAATTTAATTTTAGATATTAACTTATATAACAATTTACATATAGTGCTGCCATCTATAGACTAATTATCATTACAATAAATGTTGTTTTAATTTTAAATTTTCTTTATTTTTAATGATATAAAAATTGAATTATATCAATGTTTCACTTGATAAATTTGAATATAGATTTTAATTGAATTCGTACTTCCAATAATAAGGATAAGCTTAGGATAAATTCTGATGTATCGGAAATTTTTACAAGGAAATTTTGTTATCATTTTTAATACCCTTATTCACAATTTCATGCAATGTTTTAAAAAAAATTGTAAGACATTACATTTGGGAGGAATATTTTATATCAAATTGCAAAACTTTAATGTTAATTTGAATAAAAAAAAATATGCAATGTACTCAGTTAACCTAATAGAGTTCCGATTCTCCTTTGAAATGTTAAGAACTTAAGAGATCTGCAGAGTGTTCTCTCTTCCCCCAATGTGATGAAGCACAAGTTAAATTAATTTCTATGAATTCTTTGATGACATTATTCCTCTTTCTATTCGAAGCTACAGGTGCTCAACAAGATTTGAGCTAGAAGATTAGTAATTATGGCAGCAGGGAAATTAAAATGCAAAATAAGTTTGTTACTATTGCAATTACACTTTGTGCTTTCTTTTGAACATTCCCTGGTGATATATTAATTACAACTACTTACGATGAATTTACAAAATCCCCATTCTTCTTGTGACCCTCCAAATAAGTAGAATTAATTAAGAATATTAACATAAGGAAGCAATTATGCACTGTATAGATAATGTCATTCATACTCCAAGTGTAATTTGTGCAAACCACTTGATTTAATAACGCAATACACTTTTTTCTTTTTCTGTAAGTGACTGTGTGTTTAATCCAACATTCTCGCACATCATTCGAAATAATCATGGCTTATAATTTGTTTGTGATGCTTTAATCAATGAAGGCATATTTTCATGAAATTCCCGGCGGGAATATTAACAACAATGATTGAAATTATATATATATATATATATATATCAATAAATCTATCCAACAAAATAATTAGTTCGTTATGTATGTTTTCTATATTTTTCGTACTTATGAACTAATAAAAACATTCATGAGAAAATTTTGGGATTATAATAATTTCATTAAAAATAATTATTAATGACGTATTTATTATTGTTGTTAATTATATTAAATTGTAATAACTTATTTTATGGAATAGAAGTTTTATCTGAAACACTTTCGTCCGAACATTACGGAATATCTACAAAAACATGTTCTCATATTCCAAAAAATCATTCCTAAGCTAGTACTAAAAATGTAGGCTTATAATGCAGTATATGGGAAAAATATACGATATGAAGAATTTTATTTGATTTAAACATGTGGAAACATTCAGATTGCATTGCTTAATCTTAATGAATTATTCTCGTTTCATAAAAATTTTCTCTTGTCATAACATTCTCCCGTCATTTTAATACTCCTTTCCAAAAGATTCATCTACTTTTTGAACTTCTTTCATTATTCATTCGTCGCATTAATTAAATTATGACAATAATCTTGATTTTAAATGTTTAGGGAAATTTTAGTTGAAAATTTGGAAGCTTTAATGTAAGGAAACAGGAATCTTTCGAATCATCACAATTAATCAAATATAATGAATTTCCCCATATTTTGAAAATTAATTGACATCCTACTAATTTGTTACGCTAATTGCTTTCAGACTTTCCTCAATAAACATAAAAATGCGCCATCACATTATATGATGAAAATGAGGGTTTACTATGACCTAGCACTCGGGCAAAAATCTTTAAAGTAGAAATTATCAGGTTCCATCCCAGCCATTATTAAGCATGGATATTGCGTTTCTGCTTTCTGAGTGCATATCCATCAGGCTGAATGCTTCAGAATTTTCCTAGTTTTTTCTTTACCACGCGTAAATATAGCCCTCTATTTATGAAAAATCCTCCTAGAAGACATTCTGTGGTGAATGTTTAAATACTTTTAAACGGCCTACTGTTATTAGGCTATCTCCCAGCTGTTCCCAAGCAGATTCAAGGCATCGATATTACTACCATATGAATGTCTCCAATTCTGGAAAAAGAAAATTTACACATTTTTTACCATACATTTATACTTAACTGACTTTCTTTACAATATTTCAATAAGTGATTAATATAAAAAACTTGATAAATTTGTATATTAAAAGAGTGTATACAAATGTTTGGAATTTGCAAATTAAAAGGGAATTTTGTATACGTGCTTTCTTTAGAATTATCTTTAATTTACAAAATTAAAAGATTCAAATTTGGTGTTCTGATTTGTAAAACTTCTAAAAAGTAAAAATACTTCCTAAATTGCTTTATTATTTTAAAGCAAATATCTACTTTTCGCTCGCAAATGAAATCGGAGAAATGCTAAATAGCTAACAAGTGTATTGTTTTATAAAAATCTTTTAAAATTTGCTTGTTACATGAAACATAATGTGTAATTTATTCGTGAGACAAATCTTATGTTGTATAAACTTGGACATAGCCATGAAACTTGTAACGCGAGCCACCATCTTGTTTTGAAACGAACAACCTCCTTGTCGATTTTTGGCACGCAATATAGGATCCTTTCTACTCCCCGTCCATGTTGTGTGAATCTTGGTAGTTGTCGCGGGAGATAATGAAGGTTCAACACATATATGATGAAAGAGTTGTCTCACGAAAATTAACGGGTAGTTTTTTGTATGCCTGCTTCTCCTATAACGTTTCATTTGGTATAATTATTCCAGACAAGACAGATTTGGCGTAAATCATTTTTGAGATAGATTCGCGAATGTATTTCACTTAGTATAAAAGATCACTTAAAACTTTCTTTAATTTTATTTTTTGTGTCACAAATATTGCTTTTATGTTTATTTTCCGTAAATAATTTTTCCATTTACAATCTAGATAAGAAATTTTCGAATTTCTCATTTATAATAGCGTATACAAATGAGAAATTTGAAAATATGCTATACCATGCACTAGTATCATACAACATTGAATTTAAAATAATTTCCTTGCAAGAAGATTTTATGGCTTTAGTGTTTTTCTTTGAAGATAATATAAATTCTTTTTAATCTTTAATCAGAAGGTAATAATCACTTGTTCTTTCATTTAATAATAAAATTAAATTTCTTGTATCTGTTGATTAAATAACTGATGATTAAATATGTAAATATTCATTAATTTTTTTCTTATAGAGCCTCCTGAAGTGGAGTTTCTGCAAGATAATATAACGATTACAGATACTAGTACGACAACTTTATATTGGCATGTAAAGTATGATGGAAATTTGCCCGTGCAAAGATTTCGATTAGAACGGGAGAATTATGGAGAAGAGCCAGTACTTGCTGTAGATCATGACATTCCAGGAAATATAACGAAATATACAGTAACTTCGTTATTACCAGGAGTCACGTATACATTCCGTATATCTGCCCAAAATGGAGCTGGGACTAGTGATTACGATTATCTGAATGTTTCAATGCCGGCAGATGGTATGATCATTTAATTTGTTAATAAGATGTATATTTAAGATATTTTAATTGTGTAACCTATTTAGTGCATTAATGTTTTTCCTGGGAAAAATAAAAGTATTTTATAAGTTAATATATATATACTTTCTACTTTACTTAATTTAGAATGGCTTAATATATATTGAGAGAAAAATTTCAAGCTGAAACAGCTCACTCTTCATACTATAATGATTAGCTTTTAAGTATATTTAAGACCAAATTAAAAAGGTGACTTCTTTCAATTTGGTCTTAAATATACTTAAAAAATAGATATGGATAGAAAGTAGATAAGCCCATTATTATTTATTATTCCAAATTTTTAACCTAATATTAACGATCTCAACCTAATATTGATTTTTAACCTTATATTTACGAATGAAGAACAAAATCAACTATATGATTAGAAGAACCTTTAAAATAGTGTAAAATATATTATTAATCACAATGATTTCTACAAATATCTTCTAATGTGCTTAGCTTAAATATTGAGTAGCCATACGTAAAAAATGCGAGTTATTCAAATTTTTCAACATATATGTGTATGAATATTATTATTAAGTCAATTTACCCTTTAAATATTCTCAAGTATCACTTGTTAGAAATTATTTTACTTAAGTAAATACAGTACCACATTCCTCTTTATTTTATTGGTAACTTTCATTTTTAAAGCTGCAAATTTTGATCCAAAAAAATTTGGAATCATACGTCAAAAATTGTTGTTTACCATTAAATTAGAATACTTGCTATGTCGAGACATTTGTCATCGTTGCTTTTCGTCAATGTCCCCATTTTTAAGTGTAAAAATTTCGATATATTAAAGATGTCTGTTACGTTTTGGAATGCTTTGAACTTTCTACGTGAAAATTATTATCAAAAGATTGGGGAAAACTAATGCGTTAAATAAATAAAGAGATGTAAAGTTGTTCGCTGTTGCCATATACGATTCAAGTAGCAGTATGAACGAAGTTCAATCAATGGAATACGAAATGTGAATTGCTACAATATGAAAATTTTGCTTGGTGTTCTACACTATGAAAATGAGGGGGAAACACCTGTTTTAAAAAGACTCAAAAATCAAGATTTGATTTAAATAAATTGAAGATCTTCTTTGAAATTTTATTTAATATTCTTCGTAATGGAAATGGATGAGTCTTGAAATATATCTTTTAAGAAATTGAAAAACATTTTTTTTTTATTTTTGTTGTACAATGAGAAATAGAAGCTCGTCTGAAAGTCGTAAATTCTTAACTTAATCCACAAGATTGAATTTCGTTCTTCAAAGTAATTGTTTGGGGTTAAAAAAAATTTTAATTTATTGTTAGCTGAACTCTATTCTTTCAATGAAAATTTTAGATTCATAAATATTGTATTTATCACTTATATATTTTTGCAATATATAATTGATAAATACAACAGTCTGATATTGTAAAAAAATAACAAAAACCACGTGTAAACTTTCTCACTCTATATATTATTAATGTGAATATTTACAATATATCGCTTCTTCGCTTTGAGCTGCATACACCAAAATCTTGGGTCCCTATTTCATTAATAACTGCATAATCATTCGTACATTTCCAATGAAATAACTATTCCACACACCACATTTTTGTCTTTGTAATTTTGGAAGCGAACTCATTAAAATCTCATTGTGGATTCTAAAACTTTCTGTGATTTACCTGATTGAATGATCGACAGGATGTAGACTGAAATATAATGAGGTATTTTGAAAATGATTTTCATAGAATGTATGCAATATAATATACACAATAAAACACAATAAAGACCTTTATAAATTTTCCTTAGAAATAAAAATTGAAACATTATAAAGACAATAAATAAAAAAATTAATGGCCCTTGTTGGAAATTTAATAAAGAATAAAATTTAACTATAGAAAAAAATTCTATTTTAAAATGATTTATGAAGCAAATATTAGTCAATCATATAAAATTGTTCTTTTGTAAGCGTTTTTTTTTATTTATTTATTTAATAAATCAGCACCAATTTTGTACATTTGTGCTGATTTTAAGAAAATTATACTGATTTTGAAATGTTCTATAACTTTGCATCAAAATTGTTTACCATTATTTATACACTGATTCTTCTCATACATATTCTCTAAATAATATTATTAGCAAGAATATTTACTTTGCAATATTACTTCGCATGCATACTGCTACGAAACAGTAATCATATCAATTAAATATTTTGTGATTAAATTCTCTAAATTTTTAATTATGGATACAAAGTGATTATAATAACAATAACTTTATTTTAAGAACATTAAATATCATGAGAAATTTACATTTTTTTATCTCTTTTTTAGTTCCCCCTAAAGTTTCCTGGGTTCATATGCTTGCATCCACTAATGAAACTCTTTTGTTTGGATGGAGAAGACCCAATCACGACAATGGAGCTAACATAACCCATTATACAGTTCAACTCCATCATCACAATGGCAGCCTTGTTGCAAACAAAACTTTGGACATTAATGCACCTAATCGTAATAACCATATGTACATTTTTGTGAATTTGGATCCTGGTGAAACTTATTCCTTTCAAGTACGTACCATTTTTAATTACACGTCAAATTAAATCTTCAATTTTTTTCTGATTATTTATGTTCATTGGCTCTTTTATAAAGTGTTATTGATTTTACTTAAATAATTAAGCTTTTATATTTTTCATGTCATTGAACAATGTTTATGGGTGTGTGCTTCTTTGTGTAAAACTTCTTATTATATTTTAACTGAAATTCTAAATTTATCTACCGAATCCTTTATTATCATTCCATTAATATTAAAATGTATATTTTGTAGTTTATAATTATATGATTCTACAAGTCTAGAAGCTCTTCTCTGATTTTCTTTCAACTATATCTTTGATCACCAGAACAATTTTTTAAAAAATTCATAAATTATGTCTGTTTTATATTTGAAAGTGTTTTAATAATTAGTTTTAAGAGAATACTTTAATATTTATCAATGCAATTTCTTTTTAAAAAATAATACATTGCAAAATATTGCTTCTTCCAATTAAAATAATGTTTTCCTTTTGAAGTCTTTCATTCGTGATAATGTTGTATATATCTTATAATTAAATAATAACAAAAATCTCTCACAAATGAAAACAATTTTATTTCAATTAGTTTCTATCGATTGATAGCAATTAAATATTGGTAGACTTTGATTAAATTGATTCAACTCGGTTTTAACATAAAAAGTACTATTCACTGATGAAAAAATCCTAATTTACTATTATTGTTAGAATATATTGCTACTCTATGCAGCTTGAATTCATATATAGAATAGAGTATTCATTTCCTTTAAAATGAAATTCTGACTTATTTCAGTTTCATGTGGCTTAGGCGATATTTATATACAGTTTAATGTAATTACACAGTGAAAGAAATGCAATATAAATGCAAAAACAAATAACACATTTTTGTTATTGATTATAATGTATGATATTTATTCACATTATTGATAAAGAAAATTTCCACTTGATTGTCTATGATAAAAATATATTCATTGTAACGCATTTTTTCTAAGAAAGAGTAATAATGAAAACTAGCTCACTTTTTATTTAAAGTTGAATTTAAATGACATTAAATTGAAAAAATGAAAAAATTCAAAGAATGATAAAGCAGTTTTTGATGAATTTTCTTTGATGTTTGTTTCTAGTGCATCTTATCTTTTGTGGGAATGACTTCAAATGCAATAAAAGGAATAGTTATATACATTGATAACAATACTTAATAGATTGCAAACTTTAGATTAGTTACTGATGCAATATTTAGTTTTTTACAAATTGTCCAAATAAAGATACCAATTTACAATGCACAACAGTTTTATGAAAGAAGTTAAATTTTAATCTGTAAACACGGATCAAATCTTATAGAAGAATATTTTATTAATCGGCTATAAATTGAATCGATTCATCTGTAAATAGTGAAACAACTAATTAAATGCAAAGTCATCACAGTTAATTTGATAGTTTTCCCCCTTGCACAAAAACAAAATTTAGAAATTTTTAAAAACTACCCATTTTTTATTTTTGCATTATATCATAATTTTGTTCTGATGTGAATATATATATTTTGTAAGTTCATACCATAAGAAATGTTCTCCAAACATACTTATCTCTAAACTTTTTAAACTCTATATTCTTTATTATAATTATTTTATCATGCAAATAAAAAGAGAGAAAATTTATCTAAAATTAAATCATTATTATTTAATTTTTGATATATCCTAAAACTGAAAATCTTAGTGGGTCCTTACATCTCTCATAATTTAAAATTTATTGTTAAATTGTAAAGGAACATTTCCAATGACTTATTTTACAATAATGACCACAAAATGTTTTTTATTATAGCTTACACACATACACAAGCTAAGATATGCATGTTGTTGAATCAGCTACATCAATAAAATATATATTTAAAATTAGTAGTAAAAATGGATATACCCAAAGTATTCAATAAATTATTTTACTTATCTTGATTTTAATAATAGTTACATATCTACATATAAGAAAACGCTTGTTAACCTTAGCCTGGAGTTTCTGAACTAAAAACCATGGAAACACTCAAAAAATAATTTTAAAATTTCTAATTTGATAAGAAAATATATTAAAATGCGTAATTCAGTTGATTTCAGCTTATTTTGAACAAAAAAATAAAGTTCTTGATCCAATTAATTAATCTAATGTTTATTCAAATAAATACAAATAATAAAGTTCATTTTTTTTTTTTTGAGTTTCTATAAATATATTTGTCACAAAACGTCCTTAACATCTCAGAACCTTTATATTATTCATAACAAAGCCTTTATAGTACTTGAACAATATATAAAATATCTGTATTCATACAGTGTACTGTACAGGTTACTAAAAAATAGTTGTCAAGATCAAGTTTTTGTCTTAACATACCTAAAAGTCACTTTCCTTGAAAAAATTTGTCTTAATTTTTAATTGTGGTATTTTCTGGTTACAAATAGAATAAGATTCTCACAATGGAAGCATCTTTAACATTTATCTTATCACTTTAAAAACAAACAGAAATTAACTTTTTGAAGTTTGTTAGAAACCCAAAATCACTAGGTTTAATGAAAATGTGAACAATTACATCTTAATAATTGAAGGTGAACTTCGTGGCTATCAAAATAGCTATTTATAAAGACTTTTTTTTCAAATTTTGCAGTCTATGGATATACTTTAAAGACAGAGCTTTTCTAAGAGGTATTGTGTTGAAATTCGTTTCAAAGCAGCACTTTTGTTGCTTCACACCACATGTGCATTTAATTTGATATCTCTTTTGTTCACAAATGGTTTCCGTCTACATTTTGGAAAGAGAGAGATTGAGTTGAATACTATAATTAAATATACAGCGCATCTAGCAAAATGATGTCACACCTCAATAACTTCTTATTCGAAGAAACAATTTAATTACTAGGTTTTGAATTAGGAAGTGAATGTCTCTTAGAATCTACTCTTGTTATTAGCCTTGTAAAATAGCTCTACTATGTAGAAGTCATAAATGCCTTAGTCATACAAATCTATATTTTCATCATTTTTAAAATTTGTGACTTTTTTTTTCTAGTAATGATTTTTTTTTCTCTCTCCTTCTCTTAAAAAAACTTTATGTGAATCAGTTTTATAAGGTTAATTTTTTCCCCATTAAACTGACATCTTATAGAGAAATAAGTTTAGCTATGAATGCTATGACAGAAATTCATTGAAATTATTACATTCATTAAATGGTGACAGTAGTTCATTAAAATCACACTGCCGATAAAATCTATAGATTCCCGGAATTTTTTTAATTGTTATGGATCCATTGATTTTATATCATTGTGATTTTAATGAATTTCTGTCATCATATGATTGAGTTAATAAATACGTTTAATGTAGATAAAGAAATATTTAGCACGCTAATCAATCATAAAAAGTATACATAAATAAAAAATAACTCATACTTTTTCCGAATTTCGTTATATTCAGCCACATAAAGCATAACATATAAAATTTATTAGAAGCTATAGAAAAGATTTTAAAGTTATATATATTTATATAAATTATTTCTCCATTCATATATATATATATATATACATATATGAATGGAGAAATAATTTTTAGCATTATGTACTTACGCACAAAGAAAATCTATCTGAATATCATATTAATTTATAATTTGAAACAGTTTTTTCTTCAGAAGTTTGTATTTATGACAGAATTTACAAAAAAACATATGATTTAAGATTTATCCATTACCCTATACATTGACACTTAGTAGAAAATATCGTTGTTCGAATCTTTTTAGATATTACATACTTTCGCGCACGAGAGAGAGAATGTATAAAATCAAACTGTTGATAATATATATATATATATATATATATATATATATTAGGATATTTTCTACTAAGTGTCAATGTATAATGGATAAATCTTAATCATTTAGATGATGACTTGCTATATATATATATATATATATATGATCATCTAAATGATTCCAGGAAATTATTGTAACTGCAACCGGTGCAGCTGGAGTTGCTTTCCTTAAAAACAGGAATACCATGCTCAAATTTGATAGCTGCAGAAAACTTCTTCTTCTCTACTTTAAATTTCACTTTAATTAAAAAAAAAAAGAAAAGAGAAAAAAAAGGAAAAAAACTTGTTTTCATTAAAAAGACACAAAAGGCATAAATATCAAACTCGTTTATTAAATTATACTATAAAGTAACAGTTTTTAAAATAATGTTAGTAGATATTATTATTTATTGCAAAAAAAAATTTGTTTTTACTTTTAATTTTAAACACCATTTTATATAAGATAGAATATTGCGTAATCAGACTTCTTTTATTTTTTTGTTACGATGGTAAGAGAGAGATGATGTAAAAAAATTCAAATAAGAACTTGCAATTTGCCTGTCTTTTTCCAATGAATTTCGACTCTCGTTTTTTTATTTTTTAACATCATTATCTTGCGCTTCCCTCAAGCGACTAGCGTGGCTCTCATACCTCCTCAAAGTGTCCCTGAACAGTTCAGTTAGGTTTTTTCCTTTTTTTTTTCCCACTTATTTTAAAACACTTGCGGAGTGTGAGCTTTTCTCGAGTAATGGAGAGTGTTTAAAAAATGCTTTCCAAACTTTTTATTTTGTTTTCGAAACTAATTTTGTTGTTTTTCAGTCTTGAAATACTTTACATAAAATTAGAATTTTATTGTTTTCTTTAAAAATCTGTTTTTATTGGATTATTTCAAATTAAATACAGTTGAAATTTAAGTACATGAAACTTATACTTTGGTAAAATCTCTCCAGTTTCATGAGTCAGGCATTTCTTTTGTCTCATTTGGTATTATCCGAGAAAAGAGTTACTAAACAGAAATATCAAATTTTCCTGCCAATAACTGATTTATAGACTACTGTAAAAAATAAAAATCGTCATTATCAACAAGAATGGAATCTTTTTTAGACAAATAAAAATTCCACACGAAAGTTCAACCAGTACAGTTGCAAATTTTCGTAATATGGAATAGTTGGCTCCAAAAATGGTTGGTAAACGGTTGATATATTAAATAATTATTATATTATGCTAAAATACAAAATTTTTGACTAAAAAACTGTACATTAAAATGGACAGAATTACAAAGTTGTAATATTTTATGTCGGAAATTAAAAATGCTCTAAAGTATAAAATTCTACTTTTACACTTATAGAGAAATTAAGATTTTCATGACCTTATTTTGAAAAAATATAAACGTTAGCATTTTTTTATAAAAAAATATAATAAGAAAAACGTTTCAGGCTGAAATTGACTGACGCCATGAAACCAAGAAAAAAGAAAACTGCAAAATTGGACACCTTAAGAGTTTTTATTACAGAAATATTAATTTTTTCATTACACAGAAATACTGATATTTTAATAACTGTGACAAACCGCTTGGTTTCAGTTCATATTATGAAAATTAATTTAATGTGATACAATAGGCTTTTATTCTTTGAAGGTTTAAGTAAAAATTTTCAGATGAATCCTTTAATTATGTTCTATGTATTTTTTGTATCTATGTAAAATCAATTTTAAGTTACTTTTAATTTTAAAATGTGTTTCAGCTACTTAAATATGAGGTCCTAAATGTTATTAAATTTGATCAATTTTTAACATTTACTGTATTAAAATTTCTCAGTTATTAATATTCATTACATCCACATTAAATTCATTTATATTCTATTTGAAATATATAAATATCTAATGAAACACTTTTATTGTAGGTACAAGCTTGCAATATTCTTGGTTGTGGTAATTGGTCTGAACCTTTGGAAGGTCCAACATCAGACGGAAGTAAGTGAATCCTTCTGATATATAATTGTATATAATTTTAGTTAAATTATTCAGTATGTACAACTCTATACATGTAATGATTTGATTAAAAAACCATATTTTACACGAAAGTAAGTAATTGTTTGGTAACACAATGGAAAAAGGTATTTTGAAGACATTGTAGAACACAAAATCATGCACATGTTAAAAAAAAATCCCATGATCAAAATACAACAATCCAATCGACTCAATTTATTTGGTATCCAACTTCAATCCCCTTGAATTGCAATGCATACTCATATTTAAATACACTGGCATACTATTCATGACATTTATAGTTATTGTCTGTAGAATATTCTACATAACTTTATTCCTTTCAGCTTTTAAATTATCAATATTTAACTGTAACTCTATGAAGACAAAAATATGATTTCATTTAATGGATTTTATTTTATTTGCATTTATTTTTTCTATTATTTGGGTTATAAGTCCTTGGTAGGTAAAAATTTTTGATGTCGTAAACGAAAAGTTACATGTTCGATTCTGATCCAGCCACAAAGACTATTGGGCGGAAAATTTCGTGGGACAAAATGTTCCTCTCTTGATATGATATGAAAATAGGAGAACAGGATGTTCTTTTAAAATCTACATTTCTTCACTTACTCATGACTTAAAATGTACCTCAGAAAACTACTTATAAACCAATTTTATTGTTCTAGTGTGATCTAATACATGAATACAAATTCAGAGTTTAAATTCATCAATTTTTTATTAATCAGTAATAAATTATTCGATTTTGTAATCATATCGATGAGTAGTTATTTGATAATTGATTAAATATATAAACAGTTATCAAATAATTTTTTTTTTAATTTCAAGGAAAAAGAATCATTTACATAAGTGTAATCTTATTAAACTTTCAAAATTGATGATAAAGGAAGATTCTATTAGATATTTGATGATAATGTGTTGAGGAGAAAAGAGGTATAAGATTTCAAGATAAAGAAATTTAAAAAGTAAATGACATTGCATTGTAGATAGCCTAATATTTGAATACTGTTATAAGATTCTTTGAACATTCATTATGTAATGTCTTCAGGGAAGACTTCTACTAGATAGTGGTTCATATTCACGTTTCCCAAATGAAGAAATACGAAAAACTCTCAGCACCTATCTTCCTTTAATCTTAATATGCATTAAGTCATAGCGTAATCAAAATTATTGGAAAATACTTATTTAAAATAAAGTTTCCAAAAAGTCTGCCAGATTAGTTTCTTTCGATATAAACTTATTTTTCTTTTCTTTTATTCTTCTTTTTACAAATATTAAAATTATTATATCTCATACTTACGAGGATATATTAAATTCACTGTCATTATTAGATATCAATTCACAACCATTTGTCATAGACATATGTTTGTAGTAAAAATGTGCATTCTTCTGAAATTAATTTTTTAATATAAAATTGAGCTTTAAAAAATACAAAATTCAATTTTACATGTGTTCTACAGGCCCTAATGATTTAATGATAGCCTTACAATTAATTCAGAGAAATTCCCCTTTTATTGCCTAATATGGTGGTCGTTGATTGAGTCAAATAAGATAAACAAGCCTGATTTCTCTACCAATCAAGCTCCTGCAATGGCACATAAAATCAAATAATTTTCCTCACAAATTAAACAAATTTAAATTATTTTCTGAACTGAGCCATATAGTATAATTTATTTTGAACATTACAGGGCTGATTCAAATAATAACTTGAAATTAAACCTCTAAATCATATAACGTTGTCTGTAAATCATATAATGACTTTAATTTCATACTTTTAAGAGAATCATATCCAGCTATTCTTAGAGATTTGCTATGTATGCTAAATAAAGTTATAGCTTTGATTGGCGTGCTGGTCCTGAGAATTTTAGTAACAAATAATAATTAATATGTCTATTCTAAAATGAAATTCAAGTAATGACCAAATATCCACTTAAAGCAGAAATTCCGAAAGCTATTTAATATTAAGGAATTTACCTGCAATTACTTATAATCTCTGTTTAAATGTTATTTTCTGAAGGAATCTATTCTTTAATCTATTATTTATTTCAGAATTGTATTTTCTTAGATAGATTAAAATCTGATTCAATGTCATTGCGCACATTGCAAGTATCTGTGATTTAGAACGATTTAGAGCAACGTAATATTCATGATTCGTACTTTTTAATCAGAAAAAATTCCTCCTTTAGGGAGCAGAACAACTTACAATTTTAAGTCTATTTAAAGATTATACTTTAGAGAAATTTACACTATTATATTCTAATAATATTTGGAACTGTGTTCAATGGAATATGACTGATCTATATATTTCTTTTTTCAAAAAAGTATAAGATTTGCGAAGATCCATAAAGGCAATAATTTATGATCGTGACTTCACAAGTTTGACTCCAGTTTTATTGATAGCAATGTTTTAATTGACAGAAACCCAAACATTTTTATAAAGAATAAAATTTATATGTTTGAATCAACTTTGTTTTAAACTTAGAATAGTTTAAAGTATAACAAGGACTTATTTATGTCTTAAAAACGTAATTAGAACTATAAATATCATAATCATTGATGTAAAAATCATTGATGATCTCGTATATAGCTAGAACTTGAATAATGTAGTAGTAAACATCAAATAATGTTACAGAATTTGAATTTTCCACGTACAAGATAGCATAAGCTGCCTAGTTTCTTGATGGCTTTGTATGCCTCAATAGAAATAATACGACATGGACTTGATTGGTGATTGGTTCTTCAAATAATGATTGAGAGAAATAATTTTGTAAGTTCTATTTTGAAAGTTAATTTCCCCACCCCAATATGAATAAAAATAAAATATTTCTCAGCTTGAAAGTTAAAAATCTGTGAATTTGAATCATCAAAATTAATTACCCTAAAATCTTTAACTTTTGAAGATTCTTTATTTCAAAATCCATCGATGGTTATTTTTATTTATGAGAAACCTAAGAGAGTTTATCTGGTTTGGAGTTTAATTATATATTTATTAATTTAAAAAAGACTAATTAATATGCTCTTTACAATGAAATAAACTAATTTTAAAGTACTTTAGGCTTAGAAATATTTTTTATTTCTTATACAGAAACCACAATGTCAGTGTTATAAATACCATTAAAGAGTTTAGACGTTAATTTGCAATGACACAAACAGGTGTTCTAAAATTAAAAATATGTTCAAGACCTTTGATACTATAAGGGGCAATTTAAAAAAAAACGGCCACCATAAATATTATAGGCCAACAATATGATAATACTGACACCTAAGAGGCTTCTTTTTTCATTTTGAAAAAATACAATGTCCCCATTTGACTTAAAAGGTTTTATTAATGAAGAATCCATTTAATAATATTACCGGCAATACTTAAATTTAAACATTTAAAAATTAATCCATTAATTTAAATTAAAGTCTAGGCCGACTGTATGTCTATCGTCAATGATATACTGTTATATGTTTTATATTATATATTTTAACTCTTGTAAAAAAAGCGAAACTGCTGATTGGCACTCCTTATGTAATTTATCATATGTAATCAAAAAAATTTGTGTGAAACTTCTCAGCATAAGGAAGATAAAACACTATTGTATACATTTAAGTTTTTTAAGTTTATGAATACTAAGAATATTTGTATTCGTATTTGGCTTTTATCGCTGAACGTTGCTTAAAATTCTGTTATGATAAACCAGGAGAATATTCTAAGGAGTTTAAAGTCTTTTGCTGAAATATTATCTAATAAAAGAGTGGTAGTTTTAGTCACTTTAATTGCTAATTCTAATTTAGAAAGTATGAAAAGTTGTTCAGTTTGTTGAGTTCAGTATCCCTTGGGCCGTAATAATCCATAGAAATGAGCAAATTATGCTCTGGAGAACGATGATTCATCACTAATAGTTCCTTTTGCACTCGAAGATTCCATAGTTCTTGACCATTAATAAACATACTGTATGATAAGAAGAGTGGAATTCAGAATTTCTTCCGGAAACAGATTAAAAATATATAAGGAAAGAGACAGTTCTTGCGGAAATTGTCACAAAAATTTCATTTTGTTACTCTAATGACTGCTTTAGTTTTGAAGCGAACATTTGTATCAAGATCATAAGTTAATATCACGTTATCTCTCTCTTTTAACTTTATTTAAATTGAATAATTTCAGAAACACGAATTTGCCATAATAATTTTTATTTTATGGATTTTTCATGTTATTTTTATGGATTTTTTTCAACACGAAAATAAATTTTTTTTTTAATTACTTCTGCCGCACTCTATAAATGTTGATTACATTTTGTAGTATCTCAACAGTTTATATCATTATTAAAATATCACAATTCTACGAATTTGTATTCTTCGAGGAATGAATGCTTCTGCTTCTAAAATTAATATCACAAGCGCTTCATCTTTAAATGAATTACTTTCAATATAATATGAAGATCTTGAGAAATTATCAGCTAAACACGATGATATATCAATAAAAAAAATCCTCTAGCTAAAGCAGAAAAGAATAATTGACAATACATTGATCTAATTCGCTAAACTACTAAGTTAAAACTTCTCCTACCATATGATTACTCTTAACTCTATATTGGAGATGTGTTATCTTAATGTCCCTAACAAAAAATCATTAGCCAACAAAATATTTTCAATAAAGAAAAATGCTTCTTTAATAAAACATTTAAAAAAATGTTTTGTAATAGAAGCTAGTTTATAATAACAGTTTTTAGAGAATTTAAGTAGTAGACTATTATTTTACATAAATTTCCTCCACACAGAATTTTTTTCTTTACTAAATTTGTTGTCGATGAATTGATAATTTGAGAAAGAATATATGCTTTGATATTACTATTAGTATTTACCAGTGAGTGATCTTGTTGACTTTATCTTTCCTATACATTTTTTCTGAAGGTTATGCATTATGCTTCAATGTCAAGAAATTCTTTTGAGTAGTAAAAATATCAAAGGAAATAAAATAATCCAATTAAAAAAATTATGAAATATTTTCTTGTTATTCACCAGTAAAATTTCCTCGCCAGCTTAAAATATTTTGTTTGAATTTTTCATTTCCTCTTAACCTCTAAGAATAATCTAAAATAAAAACAAATATGAATTTATTCTCTTTTGAGATATGATCCCAAATTTAAAAAATTATTAAAGCGAAAATAATAGATATAACCCACATAGTATTAAATTACATTAAATCCAGGAAGATTTCTTAATGTTTAGATTTGTTCAAAAAATAGTTAACAAACAGGATAAATCTGCATTACCATTATCACGCTTGTGCTGAAATCTTTTTTTTTTTTCTGCATTGCTTCTATTTTCAATATTAAAACTGAGTTTTATTTTTCGCAACCCTTGCTTTTGAATTATCAGTAGAGTTGAATTCATTGGGATATTAATCTATTACAATTTTCATGCAACAAGGACTGTAAGACTTAAAACAATTTCAATGAAGCATGCACTCTTATTGTCTCTAATGTAACTTTGTTGCATTGTGAAAGAAAGATTTCGTCACTTTTTGTTAAATTCAATAAGGAATAACAAGTTGTAGTCAAAGGGACATATATACTACTATTATTACTGGAGCATTTTAGTTTCTTAACGATTATTGTTAAAAATCTTTTGGTACCTCATTAGAAGATAGGTAATTAATTTATTTAAAACATGAAAACTTAATTAATTTTTAATGGATGAAACAATTGTAGTTTGCATAGCAATTAATGTATTTCTCCTCTTTTTGACAAAAGTCATCTTTGAATTTTTGTCCACTGTTCAAACATAATGTATCTAATATACATTAGAAGTAAGTTTTTATTTGAATAAATAATTTTCCTTAAATTCATTCTGAGACCACCCAAATCCAATAAGGTGCTTAACGTTTCGCTCTCATTCCAACTAATTCTTAACTTAAATTCCAGAAAAGCTTTGAATACTGTTCTGTATTATACGGCTTTCATTAAAGTCTAAATATTATCCTTTCATTTATTTTACACAGAATATATTCAAAACCTTGCTTTGCATCTTCCTTGCAAAATTAGAGTACCAATTACCAATTCACAACAAGAAATGATCAAATAACGATGTTAAAACTTGAGCTAATATATTAGGTTGGGGAAAAAGAAATCCATTATTTTTACGTGAACTTTATGTAACTTCTTTTGGATTCACTTTTTAAAAAGGTTTAAAACAGCTTTCATGTAGATTTTTCGGTCTTGCGCGTTACGACTGCTGACATGCGGTTAACTTCGATCATTTTTGATATTTTATAGACATTTTCGACGATGCTGTATCCACATGCGAGGTGCATCTCTAACATCAAAAATACTCGAACGGAATCGGCGAAACAAAAATTGTACGTAACTGGTTGTTACAGTCTTATATAGGACGATAAACACCTTTCACAATTTTAGCCACCCGGCTATCTTTTTCGCCGTTACAAGAGAAAAACGAAAATGTATCGAATTTTCTGTTTGTTGTCTTCCATTTTTAAAACCTTGTACTCGTAACTGAATTAATCAAACAAAACACCGCAAGAAGATATATTTTAGTGTCAAATGTCACCTTTCCCAACGAGCATAAATCTGAAATTGTTTGATAGATATCACTACAGACGTCTACCGAAAAAATAATGGATTACTTTTTCCCCAAACTAATATTTCTAATAATTTTTAATATTGTATCAAAGCATGGGCTTAACAAATTAATATGTGTAAAACATCCAAACCATTCGGTAACTTTTTACTCAATTAAGGAAAATAATTTCTTTTCTTTCTTCAACTCGTTGTATTTAAATATGGCTACCAGCTTGGGTGTTGCCCCCGTTTCTTGCCTATATTGAAAACTTTTTGAGGCTGACTGTGCTTAATGGCTAAGGCATTCTGAAACTAAGTTTTACTATGGCCTGGGCTCTAAATATAAATGTCGATGTATTTAATAAGAATGCGCATTGTACTTTATTATTGTCTCAATTATTTTTGTAAATACGATGATTGCTAACATGTTTATTTTGAGTTTTTCAATCGAACTCTATCCTTGACCGTATGAAATAAAAGTCAAATCCCTGATCATTATATCCAATCCAGTAGACTGTATGGAAAATTGTTTTGGATTTATGTTTTTTCTTAAGTTTAGCAAATTCAAGATAAAACTGATATTTTTATTTTATATTTCACTTCTTTCAACTCAAGGAATATCACAAGGTGACTTATTTCTATGCAGAAATTTTGTCACAATTCTAAAATTAATATACTTGTTTAACATTAAATAATTTCATATTACCTTTTCTTTTATATATTATTTACAAATTCAAATAATCGCTCTCAAAAAAAGCAAAAATAATTATTTTCAATTGTAACAACTTTCTATAAAAATAATTTGCAATTCCATCTAAAGAGAATATTTGCATTATAATCATTCAAAAATAAATTTTATTGCCAACAACTTTATGTACTGCTAATAAAGCACTATTTCAATTATTTTTAAAAGGATTACATATAGTGTGCTTATGCACATAAAATATTAATTGGAAGTATCTATTTAGTTCTTTAAAATATACCTTTATCAATAAATAAAAAATTAGTTGAATGAAAATTAAGCTTTTGTGTTTTGAGAACAGATATAGATTTGTTTTGTGTAAAGAAGCTCAAGCTGAAATTCGTATGTTTAGCCTCGTTAAAGAAAGCGGAAAAGATTAAATACATATAAAAATTTTCAAGAAATTCAAAGTAACTAGATTTAATTACGTATTGAAAAAGTTAAACTATATAATCAAAATTAAGTTATTTCATCTTTATTCTTTGTCCTCATAAATGTTAAAGCAATCTGTTAAAATGAATAAATCAAAAATCAATTAGTTAAATGTTATAAAAATTATGAATTCAAAAAATTAGTTTAATATTTATATCAAAATACCGTACAAATTTTCCTATTGATGAAATTTATCAAAACTAATGGAAAGCAAAATTCTCTATTTTTCTTCTAATTGTAAATTGTTAATAATATATATCAATCATGGACTAATTTTAATGTGAATAAATATTTATGACAAGTATTCAAGTTTAATTAGCATTTAAAATTACTGTATGATTGCAAATGTTCTAATATTTGTTTTGTCTGAACATGTAATTAACTCTAATTTTTTTTTTTTTTTTTGGTATATTTCTTAACTATCTTTTTAATTTAATATTACTTCCTCCATAATGGTTTAGTTTAAAAATGTTAATTCATTATATTTATATATGATTCATTCAGAAACCAATGCGGTTAAGTCCATTTTTTAATATTTTCTGATTTTTGTAAATTTTAACAAAATAAATTACATTCCTTTTAGTTATTAAAGGATTTACTTGTTTTTTTTTTTTTTCCCCTAGATCAGACAGCCCATTTTTTATAGCTTCTGAATATATTATATTATAATTTCAGAAGCCATTATGAATAAGACCATTATTTATCAATATTTTTTACATAAATTTTGAAATAAAAATTCAACTCTTCTTTTGACATTTGTTGGTAACACTGAAAAAAAAAGAAATTCATAGTAACTGTTACTTCTATTATTTAGAATTTTTTAAGTTTTATGCATGTGCTTTATTTTAAGTTGAAATATCTAAACTTTGGTTAAAATATAAAAATATTACATTGAAGTGCTTATGAAAATGATGTTATTAAAAATATTAAATAAATTTTCTTCAATAACCGTAAAATCTTTGACTTTTTAAAATAATAAGATTTATTGTAAGGGTATAAAAAATAAAAATGTCAAGAGAAATGGAACATGGTGAAATTTATATGCTATTTTATTCAAATTCAAATAGAATTAACTGTATTGATACTGATGCATTGTCAGATAACAAAAATGTAGAAGATAGTAAAAATGACCAAAAATTTGGTAGAAAATGCAGCAATAATCCTAGAAAATGATCTCAAAATGCTGAAAAATAAAAAAAGTTATTAGGTAAATAATATCAAAATAGAAATAAAAGAATAATTTCTGCAAAGAAATATGATAATAAACCTTGTAACTGTGTATGGCTTTGTAAGTGCAGCATAACCTTTTCTCAAAGAAAAAAGCCAATGCAAAATACTTACAAGCTTAATGATCATAAGCAAAATTATTTTTTAAGTTGGTTGGTTAGAGTTCATGCCATTGAAAGACAAGGGCCCAGAAATAACACGAATGACCAAGATCTCAGTCTTTTGAATATTTTATTAGATCTAATGGCCAAGATGTTGGTGTTTGCAAAAAATATTTTAAAGGAACATATCAAATATAAGTAAAGGGTGACTATATAATTATTGCTGAAAGGAAGATTTGAAGGACCACTGAAGGCTTCATATTCCAGGTAACAATAAATTATCCCCATGTAATAAAACATATAAGCTCCTTTCATACTTCTTTGAGTTATATAAGAGCTCATACTGCCAAATGCTGATACTTGAATTCAGACCTTTCTATTGCAAAAATGTATAAACTGTATGTCCAACAATGTAATGAAGAGCAAATTGCACCAGTAAAGGAAAAGTTTGTTACCTTATATTTTCAACAAAATTTAATTTACACTTTAAGCAACCTTCAAAAGCAAATTGCACCAGTAAAGGAAAAGTTTGTTACCTTATATTTTCAACAAAATTTAATTTACACTTTAAGCGACCTTCAAAAGATGCATGTGCAAATTGTGGTTATTTGTTAATTAAAAACAAGCTGCAATAGATGAAAAAGTGACCAAAGTTGAAAACAAACACTTGCAAAATTCACAAATTATCAATAATAATATGGCTAATAATCAATTTAAGACTTACGATGAAATGTACATGTTTAGTTTTGATTTAGAAAAAGCATTACATTTCAAAAACTGTCCCAATCAATTTATTATGAGAGAAACTTAAAAGTTTGGTAGCAATGATTTAATGACTAACGAGGCCTATATGTTTGTTTAGCCTATAACCCATGGACTGTAGGGTCCACTGGAAATGCCATCTTGTTTAACTGCTGTTGTTGTGTGCCAATCAGGCTGGCAATATGGGGTGCGCTGCTCCACTTTTCCAACTGAACCATATTTGGTGTGGAGTCTGACTTCCTCAGTACTCACATGCCATAGGTTTCCGTTTATAGGGTAGGCAACCATTCACACACAAAGAAAATACAAGAAAAAGAGAGAAAGAAAGTACATCCATGCCGGAGCCGGGATACCAACCCAGGTTCTCCCCATCCATAGTCAGGTACGCTAACCACTGGACAGATTGGGCGGCATCTTGTTTAGTTAAACATATTAAATAATATGCAAAGGATTTTCTAAAAATTGTATTCAGATTCATGTTCAAGGTGGAATCAGAATATAAAAACTGTTTTAAGTTTACTGAAACTGGTTCAGAGCGAAAATATGAAAGCTGAATAAATTGAGCTTAAATTTTTATCAAGTGGGCACATTTATTTGTCCAATGATGCTGACTTTGCAGTTACAGAAGATTAGGCAAAAAAATAAGTACTTTTATAATCCTAATGACTGGTATCATATAATAAAAATAGTAAAACAAATAACCCTTTCACCATTATTGAAATGAATCGATAAGATTTCTTTTACACAAAACCATTGGAAGATGCTATTACCAACAGAAAGAAATTAATAAGTGAACTAATAGTCAATTGGCTTAATATGCGATAAATAAAACTAGAAAGGTCAAATCCAAGCAACATTAAATCATTAAATTCAAATATAATTTTTATAAGAATGATACCTTTTACATAATTGGTATAAAGAAAACAAAAATATTTTGGCCAAGAAATTCTAAAAATATAACTCCATCAATTTCAAGTCAAGAATTTTAAATATTAATGTATTAACAAAAAAAAAACACTTATTTTCTCAATTTTTCTTTTCTTGACTTGCTTTGCCTTCTGAGTTGACTCATATATATATATATATATATATATATATATATATATATATATATATAC